>JAQMYL010000036.1:23936675-23949533 GCA_030014365.1 Clarias pachynema
TGTGGGAGCCCCCTAGTGACGGGGAGAATTGGACACGATTAGATTGGGGAGAAAATGGGGGTAAAAAGAATTGGACAAACTAAATTGATTAAAAAATAAATAAATAAATAAAAAAGGTATGCATTTAGTGTCATTAAAAAAAACTATTTTGTAACTGAAAAGTTTAGCATGATAAAAGTTAATCTTTTGCAAGATTTAACCAGTTTTTCTCTTAAGCATTGGTTGTATAAGCTTACATGGATTTTCCTTACAGTGAATAGTACTAGTTCTGGGTTGTACAAATTTAACTCATTATGCTTTTTGAGAGATGCCTTTAGAAATGAGAAATACAGACATATCTTTGTTTCATTTTGTACAGCTACTTGTATTTTTGTACAACCTTTTGTTCTGAAATTACTGCTACATGTTTCGTTTCCAGTTTTTCCAGTAACAATTTTGTTACAGATAAACAAGACACGAGACTAATTACAGTCTCAATAGTCAATTATACAGAAGATTTTTTAAAAATGCTAAAGCCGTATAAAAGCGTCACTACAACAGTAATTCAACATCAGCATAATCAAAATGAAGGAAATAATGGTGGACTACACAATGTTGCACAAGTTGAGCTTTCATGTCATAAGAGTCATCAATTCATTGGTGACGAGGACAGAATAGACACTTAAAATTATGCTACTTTCACCTATTTACAGGTCCACTGGTAAACTGACTGAGAATTGAGTGCTGTCCTGAGGAAGAGGCTAAAGTTGCACAGCTGAAGAGACTATAAGAAATTAAACTAGTATATTGCAACCTTTGGAGGACAGGGAACCTCTATCTCTGACCATATACAGTAAACAAGCCTTATAACAGTGCTGATTCTCTTCTTGTAAAAAGATAAGATATAAGAATTATATTAATCCTGGAGGAAATTCTTGTGCTTGAAACTAGAGAAAAGAGTAAAAAATATAAATGCAATGGATTAATAAATAAATTAAAATCAACAAACTAGACATAAGAGACAAAAAATAACTGCAACAACCAAAGTAGAATGCAGCAACTGTTAGAGTAGCAGAAACCAGATTCTGATAATTTATGTAGCAGGAATGGCGAGTAATATTGCACATTTTATTACTAAATGATGTTACATATATTGCTAATTTATATGACACATGATATTGCTAAAAGATATTACATGATATATGATGTTGCACATGATTTTGCTAAAATATATTGTACATGGTATTGTTAAATATTATTGCACATGATATTAAATTACTATATATTGCACATGACATGACATAAAATTTTATTGCACACAATATTGAAGACCCCAACCATACAAATTGCAGATAAGGTGTACCTCATGTTTCTAGGCTGTGACCATTTTAGCTCTCCACCCTATAAAGGGAAGGAGTTACAAAGTTTGATGGCCACAGGAATGAAAGACTTCCTGTGGTGTTCTGTGGTGCTTTTCAGTGATCTCAGTCTATGGCTGAATGTGCTCTGGTAGGACAGCAGTATGGCATTCAGTGGATTGGATGTATTGTTTAGAATCCTGAGAAGTTTCTTCAGCATTCTCCTCAGACACCTCCACCAGAGATTTCTTCAATGACGGACTCCTAATAAGTTTGTTGATTCAGTTGTCACCGGCTGTCTTTACACTGCTACCCCAACACATTACAGCGGAGAAGATGGCACTACTAATCACTGAGTCATAAAACATCTGCAGCATGCAAGCCCAGGGTCTCCTGGCAAAATACGGAGAAAATATAATGTATAATAAGATTTGAGGTACTTGTAAAGGGATCTACATCTCAATCTGGAAGATTTTAATATTTAATAGATTCTCAATATTCCATGTTTTGGGCAAAACAGTTTTTTTTTCAATGGGGAACAAGTCTGGAGATTGAGATGTTCATGATGATGTTTTTTAACATTTGTTTTAAAGTGTAAGTAGACTTTATAGTCAAATGTTAGTCATCTGACCATCACACCTACTAGTGGTTCTTTCCCAGACCCTTGCAAAAAAGTTGAAGGCATGCAACTGTTTAATGTCTTTGTATGCTGTAATATCACAATTTCCTTTGACCTGATCTAAGCCCAAACATGTTTCAGCATGACAGTGCCCCTGTGCATGACAGTAGTTCCCTGAATACATGCTTTACCAATGTGGGAGGGGAAAACTTAAAGTGACCTACACAGAGCCCAGCTGAACACCATTGGGATAAACCAAAATACTGACAGTGCGCCAGGCTGCTCACATTGCCTGACCTCACAAGTGTTGTGGCTGAATGGGTAATTCTCCACAGCCATGCACAAAAATTCTGTGGAAAATCTTTTCAAAAGAGCATGGTGCCATTTGTCAACCTATGTTTGCCCATACACTACATAAAATATTATATGAACGAATGATCTGTTATGAATTTGTTAAATAAGAATTGAAATGTTTTGGAAAACAAATATGTATATATGTTTTTTAAAAGAGAACTTATTTTATTAGAGAGAAAAAAACTTGTGTTTTTTCATACTATACTATTCCCCTAATAGGGATTTAGGTTGATAGTTAGTACTCTGTGTCATAAACCTCAAAGCATGTCGTCAACCCACATCCCCCAACCCCAGTCCACCCTCCACCTCGTTCTTGACGTTGTTCCAGTTCAAATGCAACAGACCAAGCCACAAACAGTAAGTGGTCTTGACTAGAAAGAGAAATGTTTTGACGTACACACTGTATCTGTCTTTCTCACTGCTATTTTCCTTAGAGTGGGTGAACACAGTTTGATTTCAATCCCCTCAGAGCCAGGTTTTCACTTACTAGGTGCTTACCCTATTGAATTTACATAATATGACTGCACAGACTTACACATTTGCCACACTTCAAACAAGCAGCACTAAGTTCACACGCTTGTGATTGGGTGATTTTGAGATTTGGGTGTAATTCATAAATTATACATTGTATCCATCAAGCTCTGTCAGTAGCATTTATGTTATCCAATGATGGAAAATTCAAAGCACTTTTGTAAGTCGCTCTGGATAAGAGCATCTGCCAAATGCCTAAATGTAAATGTAACGTAAATGTATATATTTCAAATTTCTCATTTTTAGTCTTTATTGTCTTAGATATGATCTGCTGTTTACTTATAAATAAGCAAATTTCTTCTAAGTAAGTACACATTTTGACCACTAGCTTAAAAAAAAAAAAAAACTTAAAACATTAAAAACCAGAAATGTTGACATGAACACCTGAGACTGATTCTTTGAAACAGCAGTCAAAACCATGAATTGTTCTGAGAAGGAAATTGACACCGTCATGGAGATTACACAAGGAAGTATCTAGTGCTGACTGTGCTCAATAAACAAATGCTACACGATGCTCGAATGTCAAATAACAAAACATTTATCTGCATGACTTTCTTTTTTAAAAACACTAAATAATTTGACTGTCATTTTGTGGTCTGGAGTAGATTTAAGAATATGAATGAAACGTTGGTGACAAAAATCTACTAATATGACTAACTCTAAATAGGTCTGCTTATACTGTATGTCCTCATACACATGTAGACATGAAACAAGGCCTAAACTAACCAAATGACAAAAAAATATATATATATATGCCTGTTGCATGTGGAATAGCCCTCAAATTGCCCTCCTATTAGTTTAATATTGTATTCCCCCTTTTTTTAAAGAAGTTTTCTGCATTTCTGTAGTTGGCCAGTGGTTTAATATATCTTTCATAGCATCAACGTCACCATGTAATGAAAGTTTACTCATAATGATTTTTTGATTAAGCATCTTAATTGTATTTTATCATACATTTTTAACCATAAAATAAAGGAAAATAACAAATATTTTATGAGATCAAAAGATATTTTTGAGGAATTTGGCATATTGTACTAGTGAAGAAATGAAAAATAAAATAATATAAATATATTGATAAACTGTGCCTTTTACTAACAAATCAGCTTGACTTGGGTTTGTTGATCTTTGGTGCTTCAAGAGAAAAGAACACCCATTCATATTTGAACACTGAAACGTGACCACATATATGACTGGAAAATTATGAGCACAAGATCCAAAACCATGTTCAACTTCTTTTCTGTGGTTTTCAAAAAGGGAGGTTATTAACTTTGAAGAAAGAAAAAGAAAAAAACACAAACTCACTGTAGGAGGGGATAATACCCAAAGTGCACTGTGCCTCCCACTATTGCTTAGAACCCATTTTTCTACAGGGATCTTGAGTATGTAGACAATGACAGAGTGATGGAGTTTTATATCATATGATTTATATCATATCAACAGGTAGTGTAGTACCTAAGAAAACCTCTTTTCAGGGTTTTTAACTTCATTATTAAAGTAATCTTTTCCCAGACTGGCTCTTTCTCACAAAAGCTTAGCATCTTATTCATTTTGTGCTCTATTGATTTTCAATGGTTTCCTAAAAGCACTGCACTTCAACTCATGTTCTAGTTGTCAGCATGTTTCACAGAAATCTACAGACATGCAATCCTGCAACTAGTCACCAGGACCTATTCTGACTATGTAAGCCATATTTAGACCCACAACTTGTAACAGACGCAATACTAGTTACAGTAGGGAGAGTCTTTCAAAAGGGACAGGTATGCAGAAACACTTTGATCTGACTGGTTTGACGTTATAGTGGTCCACAAATTTGAGACCAGATGTACTCCTCTGAGCAGATATTTTCCTGGCATATCATTAGTAAATTTGCAATTTGAGAAATGATGTTTTGATTCAATACAACACTAATCTCACCATTAAAAAATACCCAGCTAATTCAATTATTTATACATTTCATCTGTTTGAACATATGATCTATACATTAACATTAAATATAGTATCTTGTGCTGAGAACTGTCTGCCAATGTTTGGTGGCTTAGTCATTTTTAAGGCACCCCAGTATTTCCCCTATATATTCAAGAGGGTATTTCCGAACCACATGTCACATTTATCAATATGTAACTTATTTTCAATTATTTTAATTACTTCTAACTTCAGGTATTTTGATCCTATGTGATTAAGGGATTTTGTACAGTACAGTAAGAAAATTTTTAACGTTGCGTGAAAGTGTTTTTTCTTTGAACCCACTGACGCATAACATGACTGCTCACAACAAACTTTTGAGAGTTGCAACGTGTTCGAACCCTCCATGATTTGAATCAGTATTAACAAAGGAAAAATATCTTGACTGTTTTAAACTTGTCCAACAAGAACAATTCACATTTAGCACACACACACAAAATATGTAATATATAGAATTTTAATACGTTGTAAAAAAGAAAGAATAAATAAAATCCAGTTTTGTAGAAAATGCATACATGTCACAAGAAATAACATAAAGAAATCCCATGTGAACTGTTCGTATGGTAACTTTAAATACCAGAAGAACTATTTTAATTTACATAATGAGAACAAGAAGGAAAAAACCCAATGCAATAAGCATTCTCAGTTTGTCTTAAGCACGCAAGTTATCCAGGTTTTGTATCTCAGGAGCCTGTGAGTCATCAAAGGGCAGAGATCCATTTCAGTGGTAAAAACAGAAGGGCATTTTGGAAACAGTAAAATCAGTAAAAGGTCATGGCTTCACAGTAATGTTTCATTTTTTCAGCAGCTACACACTAGTTTCGAAGTTATCTCTAACAGTCAACATCTTTGTATGCATTTCTCATTCTATTTATATGTTAAATAAAAGACGAATGACTTTCATTAATGAAAGAAAACCCAGACTGTATACAAGATATTGATCCAGTGCTAACATATGATTTTAAATAATTCCATGAGCACTGTATCATCATACTGTAAGTTCATAAAAAATATGAAACTTAAATAATTCCTGTTATAGGATAACGTGTAATCATAATGTCTCATCCTCAAAACAAAGATCAAGAAAGACATTTAAATGAATTGAGGGAAAACAACCATATGACAATTAAGTTTCCTTAAATGGGGCATCTGACAATCGTATCAGTTTCCGTTTCCTTTAATCATGGAACAAACTGAACATACAAGGACTATAGCAATGCAATGTGCAGATAAATAATTGTGGGTTTGATTGGTATATAATACCTACTGCTAATTTTCAGTCATGTTAAACAATAGCATGTGAAGAGCAGGATGGGAGGAATTTCTCGCCGGATTCCTCAACTGGCTTTCCACATGCACTACCTAGAGAAACAGACAGAAAGAAGGACAATGGGAGACTCTATCTGATACACACAAAATTCATGCTATCTTCACTTAGTTCACCAACCCTGGGGTTCCCTACCTTGTCGTCCAATGTTTGTCTTTTTCTTAGGACACCTGCTAAGCTTTATTATGAGGATGAAAAGCACAATACCTGCGAGAGAGGCCAGCCCTGGAATTAAAAGGAAAAAAAAAATCTAAATATACTACTGAAGATTTAGCTTATCAGCCCTTAAGTTTATTATAAGATGCTGTTAATGTTATAGCAGTTGATGCAGTGAAGGTTACATAAGGCGTGCTTCGTGCTGTCTTGGGGCACAGGAATGGAGGTTGCGGGGGTAGAGACGGAGTTTCTGCCGGTGGTTGAAGTCATGGTTAATGTACTGGTGGATGTCTGAGACAAAGGCAAGGCAGGAGGTACATCTGTTTTCGCTTCATTTCCGGATTTGACGTAAGCGGTGACATTTCCTGGAATAGTTACACTGATCTGAACATACCTAAAAAGGAAACCACAAAGATACAAATGAACACATATTCACTAGGCTTCATTTTTCATAATGTAGTCATACACGTCACTGAACCTTTTTAGCCCTGCACCTTTTGGTTTGTATGAAATTAATATTGTCTTGAAATGACTTACTGTGGCTGTAGTTGACATTCTGAGTAGTTGACATTAATTTCATTAGTGGAAGTTTTAGGTGGACATTTCTCACAGATCACATGTTTACCTTTAGAACAAACAAAAACTTTAGCAAAAAAACAAGTTAAATTCTGTGGGGGAAAAAGCATTATATTTTTCATACTATAAATTCATATGTGTTATATGCTGATAAGTATATTGTTACCTGCAAACTTAATCCCTGAACCTCTTGGGCAGAAGCATCTTTGTTCTGTGTCGTCTACAGGTGTAAAACCTTTAAAGCACTGACACTTGGTATTACTTATTTTTGTGCATGGAGAAATTTGCTCACTATTCAAAACTAAGATAGAGAATCAAAAGTAGTCAAAGAATTAATGCAACAGATAAGAGAAAAAAAATCATGTAAACAAAATTTCACTCTATTCCAAATTATTATTATTACCACTTCAAATAGCAACGTCGTACATAGACAAGACATTCTCAAAGCTTTTAAAATGAGCATGCAAACAAATATCTGGCTTTAGGTTTTACTTTGGGTTTTAAATTAAGATAGAATTGTTGATTTCATGTTCAAAAGTCATTTTAAACCACCTATTAATAAAGTGATGGTACGTGCTGAATAGTAAAATGATGACCTACCACAAGGGTCACAGTTATGACATTCTTTACTTTCAGTGTTGTCAGGGTTGTATTGGTCTTGTGGACAGAGTTCACACTTAGTCCTATCACTTGTGGCCTTTTCACCTGCATGATAGATCCATTCAGATAAAACAATACGAGTAACAATATCAGAGGTACTAACAAATCATAACCGTCTAAATCATAGCATATATTTACCTGGTTTACAAGTGATTCCAGATTCAGCAGGAATTTGATGAAGTGTTAACAAGCACAAGAAGCTCCAGATAAAGTAAGAGCTTTGCCACACCATGGCAGTGCTGGATAAGCGTCACACAAGTGTGTAGTCACAGGTGTGCTGCCTCTTTCAGAAAGAAACAGTGAATCAATCCTTTTTTCCCCACACGTCAGTTTCCACCACCCACAGAAATGGTTACTTACGTTAATTATTAATGAAATAATTATATAGTTTACATTTTATTTGACTAAATAATGATATTCGTTTTTTTAATAAGTGATTTTTAATGCTACTTTAACTTCCATGACCTAAATTTTAAAATTAAAAGTAGGTTAGGTGAAATTGGCCAAAGAATGAAGTAACAAAAAAAGAGTAGAATACTAAACCTTTAGACATCTTGTGTGTACTTCATTCAGTCTGTAATATTTCTAAAGCTATTTTACCCAAATCTGTTTCTGAGTACGTGCACATTCGCTTACTGGCACTAGTTCAAACTGAGTTCATCTAATTATGCTACTTATACAAATCTTCACACTCCATTAAATAACTGAAGTTTTATTGAGGAAAATTATAAGACCAATAAGTGCATGCAAATTCTTTTGCCTGCTGACTGAAATAGCACCAGCCACCAGCATATGTGTTCTTCTGTGTTCATTCAATTATTACTTATTTAAAAAAAAAAAAAAGTATGTGACTCATTGCAGTGCCTGTGTCAATTGAATGAAACTTTTTTTTCAATGGCGACAAAATCCTATATTATCGTTACATTGCCAGGGCTACAGTACTGCTATCAATTCTGCACAAATAAAATAGTCAGGCCTATTAGTTTCTGCTTATTGTGTAATTGACAGTGACACATTTCTCAATGTAATGCAACAATTCAAATTTATCTTCTAGTCCTAAAGGATTGTAATGGCTAAAACTTTAGATTTAAAAGCCCCATTCAATTTTCTCTTCTTTTCAACAAACAGGCAATAGTAATTCTCTACACTGAATAAAGTCCAATGCAAAAGAAATATTCAGCACTCAGGACAAATTTTATCTTATGGGAAAAAAAAATATCTTGAACTTATCGTAAACTTTCTAATTCATCACATTTCCCCCCAAAGTGACATTTTAAGATATGGGCATTTCAAGGTAAACGTTTTCCATTTTAAACATTTTTCTTATACTGTATTAGCTAAATTCAGTTGTTTCCAGTATATCCAACAATAATAAAAATAACATTTACAAGGTTTCCCATTTCCCTGTAACAAGTCATACGCAGTGTACTGGAAAAAAGACATAAAAAACACGCCTCTTTACTCAAAACAGCCTGACATTATGAAAGCTGCACTTTGCAGAGCTTCCGTTCTTTGCTTGTTATGGTGGTTAGAATTAGCAGAAAATTTAGGACAGTTTCTAATTGCTTTAAACAGGTTAGAAATATTGAGGGTATATATTTTTCAAATAGAATACTTTTCAATTATTCCACTAATGTATAAGGGCTGCTAAAAGTGTAGGTTTTTCACGGTGGAAGACAAATACCCGTTATCACAGCTGGAAAACAGTGGTTATATTTGAAGGGGAAAACCATTTAAGTTTTGGAGGATTATTATATCCTCATCTTTGTAGATTTTATCTGAAGAATAGTTTTCTGTTCCACTGCTAAATGCTGAGAAGCACATTCATGAAATTGTGTACATAAAAAACACAGAACGTAATAATAATATTTTAGATACAGTAAGAATAAATATAACATTTGATAACAAATTTTTTTTTTTAAACTTAAACACCTAATTTTTTTAGGTGTTTTGCAGTGTAGTTGATGTTTTGCAATGTTTAAAAAAGACACATGATGTTACATGGATGATATCTCTTAATAAGCCAAATGCTGAGTCAATCGAGGTACCCATATAAACATCCTGAACAGTAACTGAGGGCACAAATAATTCTTTGGAAAGGTGTTTTAGTGTTCTCGGGAAGAAAAAAATCTGTCAGGTACATAGAATCTTTATGTTAACCTCAAAGGTTCTACATTTACTGTAAGAATTATCATGAGCTTCTGTACATGACTGATGTGTTTTGCTTTTTTTCCCTGTGTGAGCAGATGTTTCCTTTGTGGTCTCTTGTTGCCTTTAACTGTCCCAAAACAACATGTTGTCAAAGATTTTTAATTAAGTAAATAAGGAATGACATTTAATTAGCAGTATACATGACTACTTTCTACTATCTAGCTATGTTTTGCCAATATATATCACTAACTCTAAGAAAATATTTTATGTAGTTCAATTAATACCAATTTGTCATTTGAAATATTACTATGCAAATATCTCATATCTCATATTACAACATTTGTGACCTAAAATAGGCCTATAAGTTAAAAAATTCTAAAAACCTTACAGTAAAAATATATATACAAAAAGCTGAATGAATCAATACATAACCAAATGTTCATTATTAGGTAAAGTTAATAGATTTCTCACAGACACAATGATGCCTGAGTAGCATGTAAAATATTGAATCAGCAATGCATTTCTAAATAAAATAGAGTAAACACACGTCTAAAACATGCTCACAATCTGAAACGTTGTCATCGTCTTCCAGAGATATCAGTTATCGAAGCCTTGTTTTAGCCTTATGTTTGCCCTGCCGTTTAACTGACATATAAAATATGCAGTATACACACGGAAATGCAAACTTTTCTTGTAGATACTGGGGTTTCTGGTTGGTCTACATTTCTGGTTGTTATGTAGATCTGCGGCATTTGAAAAAGGGCTTGCCCTGGACTGTCAAACCAACAATCAGTCCTCTCGAACTGTTGTCTTACAGGGTCTGCCTGACCTGGGCCTGTCATGAACTTCACCAGTTTACTTCACCAATCTTTATCTTATCCTCTCCACTTGACGTTTAGATACATTAAAGATGTCTGCCACCTCAGCAAGAGACTTGGTCTTCAGGCTCTTGATGATCAGCACTTTGGTCTGTGGTTGAATCTTTGGCATGCTGTCAAGTCAGGACCTTAAGTGAAGGTTGGATGTGCTGGGGTTCTTCTTCTACACACCTGGCAATGTGTTAATTACAGTATTTGTCACAGGTGATGCTCTAATCTGTGATTGGTTGAATCCTTTAAGGATGTGACAAGACTTTTGCCTAAACAAAGTCTGACCTTTCTGTCCTAATTAAATAATTAAAAATCACGGCATGATGAGATTTTATTTTAAAAAATGTTATTTTAAAATAAGAGTAATCTAGAGGCCTTTGCCTTTCATATAAGCCACTTCTGATTCCAAATGATGAACTAGAAGTCAAGTTATTATTTGTTGTTCCTACAACTATAATGCTGTTGAATTATTAGTTTAATATTACTTTATAGTTACTTTAATATTTACACAGAGTAACATATTGTATGTGAATTTTGTTACAGGTTATGCTAATTTTTTCTGTCCCGCTCTTTCAGGTTATGCAAATTTCTGGCGTTCATCAGAGGTTTATACAGTTTCACAAAATAAGGAAACATCCAAGACATTGGTCCCATATTGTTAACTGTTTAGTGGCTGCTGAATCATTACATGAAATGATTCTGCTTCTTCCTAATTCTCTGTTCATGAAACATGACTGTAAAATGTAACGATTCTTTTTGTGTGTGTGTAATTATGAAACCAGGTAAGATGAAAAATAAACTAAGAAATATTAAGAAATATTCAGTAATTAAGTTCCCTCTAAATATGACCTCTGTGTTTCAGTGTTTACCGGAATAAGCAGTGAATCGACCCTGATCGTACTCATTTCATTCCACTACATTAAAGGACATTAACTGCAAGTCGTTGAAGTCATTACATTCCAGACTTTCAGAAATACATTCTGAATCATTATTCATTAGGACCCAGGTGAAATCTCTGACCCCCATCTTTCCATCTTTCAGGGCAATAGTTTGTTATTGTACTCATTTTCATATTGTGATCTATCAACACAGAAGACATTCAGGCATTGTTTACCACTACTACTATTCTATCTAGAGAGGCAGATGAGATTAATTAATTGGTAATTAATTAAGTAATAAGTAAATTATACTGAAATCTTATCTCAATGTGTAGCTGTCTAGAACTTAAATTTGGTATCCTCAGTATAACATTTCAAAATAACATATCAGATGTTATAATAAAAAAAGAAATGAATAAAAAAGAGGGATTGGGAAATTATGTCTTGTGACAAGGCATTATAGAACTGATTTGCCGTTTGGGAAGGATTACTTCTTTTTCTACATGGTACAAAACTATTCAAAAATAAAATGAAACAGATTTGATTTTATTCTGGTTTTGCCATTCTTAATGCCATACTTAAAAATAGGTTTGTATCATATCAAACTGCAGAGGTATGTTTTATTGTGAGTTCCCAAAAACTGTACCGTAATGCTCTGGATATGACGTCCTCCTAGAGTCCTCTTGCATCTTTTCATATCTGGGGTGTGACTTGAATGCATTTTATTGTGAGAAATAAAAAAGAAAAAAAATCACCAATTTACATGAATGTGTACAAGATATGCAGATCTACAAGAAGTCATAATGTGGACAAACAAGTGTTCAAACCAACATTACAGTTACCCTGTTTTCTACAGTGCCCTCATTGTTTTCTACTGTGATTTTATTTAAGTTTGCTCTACCATACTTATGGCGCTTAAAATAAATAATACTGTAAAGCTTTATAACTATGAAGTTGGGAACTAAAGTACAAACATTACTTCAACATTTACAGAAAGTGGTGTTACAGTATGTATACACACAGGTATTGGTCAGTTTTCTGGGCTGCTCATTCAGATTAGTTAAAATACAGTGGAACCTTGGATTACAAGCATATGTCGTTCCAGAAGCAGGCTCGTAAACCATAACAAATAATGGAAACTCAAATTATTCGTTCCACAGTCCAAAGAATAAATACATGAAATAAAAATAAAACAACGTAACCTTAAAAAAAAGTACAAATAAATCTTGACAGATTGTGTGCACAGGTGCTGTGTATGTGTTTGTGTGTGTGAAGCTAAAGAAAGAGAAGAAGAGGAATCATCCTCTCCCCTCTTCTCGTCTTACACAGTAACACTTCTTCCTCTTTTATTTGAGTTTTTACACACACACACACACACACACACACACACACACACACACACACACACACACACACACACACACAAATTAACGGAAAG
>JAQMYL010000036.1:23949858-23962497 GCA_030014365.1 Clarias pachynema
GAATGGCGAGTGACTCCGGAAATCCACTAGCCACATTGGCCAGTGAGCAAAAAAGTTAATGTCAAGCCCTGACACACGCGCATACAAACACAAAATAAAAGATGTTTTATGCGCACACACGTGGTCACAGGGTTATAGTAATGTTGATTATACCAGTAAGAGATACGCACTAAGACCGAGCAGGGGAGACGATTACCCACAATTCTGCAGCGCAAGAGAGAGAAAACCCATTGGCTCAGTTGTGATCACGTGACGCTCGGCGTCAAAACAAGAAGCGCATACGTGATACATGATACTTGGTACCCGTAAACCAAGACTTATTCGTTTTCAAAGTCAAAATTTATTTAAAATCCTTGCTTGTCTTGTGGAACACTCGCAAACTGCATTACTCGCAATCCAAGGTTCCACTGTACCTGTATGTAGTTCAGTCTCATGGTGTTTTGAGCAGAATTGTCAGAGATGGTGTTTTTCAGTAGACCATCCATTCATCCATCGATTCAAACCAACATTGCTTCATGATGGTTGGACCATGACAGGCATGTTAAGCTTGACATCAAACTCCAATCACAATACGATGAAAATGTGAAAATATAAGTGTAAATACGTAATGTTCTTATAGCAGTTGTTTTGATGAAAGACAAAAAATGACGGTGGTGATGTCACAGATTACACCAACCAGGTTCTCACAAGTTTCCCTAAAATGACAGGGTGGACAGCAATTTCAGGGACACATACAAAATATTTATCATAATGACAAAGGAATATAAACATCAATGTGACTTTTATATAGCCTGGTCATCTTATAAATGAATTTATAAGAACATATGAAAAGTATGTTCATTTTGTATAATTTAACTGCTTATCTTTCACTGAAGTTAGCCGAGTAGCTTGTGGGACTTGAAAAAAATCACATAGCAAATTGGCATCTCAATTATTTGATTTACAACAGCCTTTGAAAAACACATTTTAAAATTCAATTAGTTCAGTTTGTAGATCTGAATTAAGCTTCATGAAACCCATTTTTGAATACTTTGAAATATATGAAAATAAATGTATATTGAAATCTAGACTTTAAATTGATTATTGAGAATATTATGTGAAATTCAGTGCACATAAATTCACTGAATATATGCCAATTTGCTTCTAAGAATGTTTTCTTCTACAAATCATACAATAAATTTGATAAAAATGAAGGAAACGCATTTCCAGAGACTTATAACTGTAATGAGTGTCTAAATATTTTTATCATGTGTAATATATCCGCAGAATTGCATTATTTGGCAATATCATGATAACTGTCCATTTCTTATGAGAACACCGGACACACTTTAGTGATATTGACCCAGTTAACTAGCTCTGCTGGCTAACTGCCTGTAATCTAGTGACGCTGTTAAAATGGCGGATCCTCCACACAAGACTCAGCATCAGACGTCCACATATAGGAGGCGCTATCGCATAAGATTGGCTTTATTTGTCGCTATGCGAAGAAGAAGACGATAATTTCAGTCTTGTTTACGTTGGCTGGCTAAAAAATTCGCTTAATTTCCAAATGGCCTTAAGTCCATGCTGGGCTTGTTTGTTTTGTAACAGTCGACCTTGATGTTAACGGGACTGCGCCCTGGCTATGAGTGTTAGCGAGCAGGATTCAGGTGACTAGCATTAGCTCTCGAACTGACATGGACGAGCCGTGGGATTTCGAGTTCCTCTCTCGCGTCGTAGACAGTTTAGTGTCGTTTCTGGCCGAGTTTGTGGACGACTGGCTGGCCAACGACATGAGAGTCGCTGTGTTCAAAATACTTTTCAGCTGGCTTATCGTCAGTTTAATCGCCATACACTTCGCTTGGAAAGTGTACGGTAACACGGTGAACGACATGTACTACAGGCAAGGTGAGAGACTCCGTGTGTTGTTCATTGGAGCACAATAAAATAAAAAAACCTAACCGAATAAACATTAGATGCTCGTTTTCTTGTATGTTGTACCCATAATATTTTTATATACTAGGGATGAGGAGTCACCAGTCACCTCCCGATACGATATCATCACGATACCTATGTGCGATTCCATTCCAATTGCGTATCATGATTTTATAAATATCTCGATTTGATATTACATTTGCCCCAGAGGCTTTAACGCATACGATTCTTGATAATGTAACAGTAATGTAATGTAATAATAATACACACACACACACACACACTTTTTTAAAAAATCAATTTTGGAGTCAGTGCAGCAATACATGAGTTGCCACACAACAGAATTGTGATTCATAACTGAATCAATGTTTTCCACCAATTATATATGTATGTAAGACCCAAATGTCCTACTGTAAGTATACAAGTATTTCTCCCAACTTCATTGTCTATGTATCCTAGTAAGATCCTCATTGTTATGGTATAATTCCTTTGGAAAACATTATTTTTGTAGACATTAAGTTCATAAGTTTCATCAAATGTAACAGTAGACAGTGCCATTACCTTTTATGTCATAATGTGAGGAAATAATATATCTGCTGAACCATTTCATCAGCATGAGGAGCGGCAGCGAGTTGACCTCGCACTCCATTTGCAGTTAACGGTAGCACACAGAGAGAACGTGAGCTAGCAAACGGAGCTCTGTGTGGTGTGTACAGTGGGCACTACAAACACCTCAAACCTCAGTTCACACGCGCTTGTTGTTTTGAAAGCAAGTTTGTGCACAGTATTTCCAACGCATATGATTACACAGGATGAAATACCCCCTAGGTTTAATCTCTGTTCAGACTGATGTATTGTTTAGTTGACACATTCCCAAGATGTCATTAAGAGTGAGTGGAAAGGCATATCTCACTGGCTTAATGATCATGTAATGAAAGAGGATTATTTACTCTATTGTTTGATTAAAATAGGATCCTATACCATAAGTATCATGTTTCATTGAAAGGTTTATAAATATTTGTTTGTTAATCACGTTTTCTATTTGGAGGAATCATGACATAAATGATCTGTGAATGAAGTCATGATCATTACTAATTTGAAACAAAAAAAAAAACCTGTCTATCTGCCTTTAAGTGTGTGTGTATGAAAGCCTTCAAATGAATAAAATTGTTTTATTTTGCAATCAACTTTCTTTTTCATTAATCAGGAACTGGGGGGCAGAATGGTGGCACACCAGATACAGCACCTCACCTGAGTGGATGGTAGGTGTCCAGACTTCTTTGCTTCCAGGTACACTATTCTCAGATTAATTGTATTTGTGAGATTTATTTTTTTCATTTTGCTTCAGTGCATTACATGGCAGGCCAGTGATTTGATTTTGGATTTATTGGCAGTTATTGCATGTCTCTTCACATGCAAAGCATGAGCTGTTGTATTTATGTTCATTTAAAAGTTAAAAGCAGCTTTTTCCCCAGCTGGGTAAAAAGCACATTGTTTTCCCAGCATTTGGTTAATTTGTATTGTTTAAAAAATACAGACTGACACTAAGTTCTTTTTTTTTTTTTTTTTTTTCCTATTCAGGGATAATGCTGCCAGAGAAATCCTGAAGTCACATCATGAGTGAACAGACAATAGCTCCGTTCATATTTTGGCTTGGGCGGACCATGATGACTCATCAGACCTAAGACTTTATGGGGAAAAATTAAGACTGTCTTTGTGATATCTGTGGCACAAGATGACCAAAAAAGGAACCAGTTCTAATGCTTGGTGAGAAGGAATCAAAGGACTGTGACTGACGTTTGAGACATATAGCAGCACTTTGTTGAAAAGACTCTTTGTAATATGTAAATTATATGAATCCTCATTTGGATTGAAACTTCATGTCCATCCTTTCAGCTGCAAGCTTGTAAATATAGCATTGAACAGTCTCAGAATGCTCAGATATTGGGCAGCCAATTTTAAATGTTATTTATATCAAGATATTTAGCATTACTTTATCCTACAATACACCCAATTCTAATAATAAAATTGATGAAGTGAATTTGTTAACTGCTTTGTATTAATCAGATGACCCAGGAAAAACACCTTTCTTTTGAAGTCCTACAGAAAATACTGGGACTTCACCCTAATTTCACCAGCAGCTTAGATGTTCAAGGAAACAGCTCATATATTTGCCTGCTAACTAGCCAGCCAGTTGTTTCTGTAGCTGAGCAGACTGTATACATCAGGCATATGCACTGTGAATTAAATCCATTTACACTCTGCTATTGCAACAATAAAGGCAATTCTTACAGATAAGTTCTGTCATTGAGATTTTAAAACAAGTTGTTTATTGGTCACTATTAAAGCTGAATTTAGTACATTCACAATTTGTCTTGAAGCAATTAATACACAGCAATAAATATATTACAACTATAAAATTAGAGAACAATCATCATATCCTCTTATCTTGATGGCATTAGAAACAAACTGTACGATGCTTTTAATCCTAATAGCTGGATCTATATTTCATTTGATTCTTAAAGTCACAGTTTTCCATAAACTTGAGATTATTTACTTGGTCGTGGCGGTGGGGGCAGAAGCATCATATGAATATCCATTACATTGGTGCCTGTGAGCCCTGGCAGGAGCAATTTCTGCCCTTTGAAAAGGGATGAGAAGAACGTGAATGAATCATTGTTGCGCAGAAATCTGTCAATGTCCAGTCCCTGACTTCTGGCCTCTGCTTCTATGTTCCCATCACTAACTGCTCCAGCTGCCTCGGTAGGGCCATCCTGACCATCAGTTCCACCACTGAGGAACACGGTCATGCTTCTCTCTGCTGCTCTGCTGAGCTCTAGCCCTACCCTTAGGGCCAACTCTTGGTTTCTTCCACCTCTGCCTTTGCCCAGTAGCTGTACAGTGGGTTCACCTCCAGCTAGCAGACACGTTATGAGGCAGCTTTCCTGGCACTCTTTTAAATGTTTCATTGTGTTACGAAGTTCCCAGCTGCCCACCCCGACCTCTGGCCCCACTTTAAGAATCTGATCCCTGAGCTCTGGAGGCTCCTTATCTGGAGAAGAGGCAAAGCGGGACAGCAGACCATAAAGTTGGGCTACAGCTTGGACATTACCACATACCCCTGGAGACAGAATTACTGGTTGAAGGCCTAACTCTCGTGCTTTAAAACTGGCACACTCCAGAGCAATAGCATTGGAGCCAATCACAGCATTGAGAATGTTGCCTTCCTGTGGTTGATTCTTCAGCCTGCTTCTCTGTTGGGAACCAGGTCGATTCAGAACCTCTTTTACAGATGAAGGGAGAGTGGCAGAGAGGTTGTAGCGGTTCAGGATGGCCCAAACCTCTACCAGTGACGTCTCAGTCCTTACTGTTGGGCCGCTGGCTATGAGATCTACTGGATCTCCAATGATGTCGGAAAGAATTAGACTGACCACCTGACAGGAGAAACAAAATTTAATTACTTGATACTTGGCCTACAATCATTTCTTTCATTTTACCTTGTGGCTACAGTAATGTGAAATTAAAGTAATACCTCAATTCTACATTTTTATCAGAGTAATTGTCTGACCATCACAAACACTTATAAATAAAATCAGACAAAAACAACCTTTAATTTTTAAAGAAAAAAAAAACAGGAGAACAGGAACTTGGTGGGAAAATTAAGTATACCCTGTAATTTAAAAACGTACACCCACAATAACCCGAGTAAACTATTCTGGAGGAAATTTTGAAGAGATTTTGGCCTACTTTTCTTTAAATCACTGCTTAACTTCATTGACATTTGAACACATTTGATTATGCACAGCTCTCTAAAGATCCAACCACAGCATCTCAATGGGGTTAAAGTTTGGACTTTTAGCCCTTCAGATGCCATGTACACTAACAATGTGGTCCAAAATGTTTAGTTTCCTCGGGTTATTGTGTTTGTACATCTTTAAATTACAAGGTATACTTATTTTTCCCACCTGGTTTCTCTTCTACTTTTTGGAGGTAGAACAAGCTTAAGCTGATAGACAGATACTGTAGCCTCACATTTGTCTAAAGACTATTCCCCCTACCACCACCACCACCATGCATGACAGGTGCTATGTGGTGTTCTATTGTGGTTTGTTCAGATGACGTTTCATAAACCTAAAACATGTTATGTTGTTTGTTTTTTCGTGGAAAGGGGCTTTTTCCTAACCACCCTTGCACGAAAGCCATACTAGTCTTTTTTTTTTTTTTATTCTCTCATTAACAAAAATTTTATGTGGTTACAGAGACCTATAGGTCACATGACGTAGCTCTTAGGTCTTTCTTTTTTATCTTGGATAAAATCCACAATAACTGAGACAATGTCAGAAGTGTCTTATGTGGGCTAGGAAGAAAAGGACTTGGACTGTTGCTCAGTAGTGCAAAGTCCTCATTTCAGGTAAAAGTTTTTTTTCCCCTTTTTTTCCCCCCATTTAATTTGTAAATAAAGGTCCGAAGGAAGAGTAGAAAGGCAAAGGGTCTAAGTTGCTTGAAGTCCTTTGTAAAGTTTTCACAGTCTGTGATGATTTGGGGCTCATGTTGGTCCACTTTGTTTTAAGTCCAAGTCAACGCAGCCATCTATTTGGAGATTGCAGAGCCCTTTATGCTTCCTTCTGCTGAAAGGCTTTATAGAGATGATAATTTCCTTTTTTTGTTTTTAGCAGGAATGAAATGCCCAGCAAATCATTTAGCACTATCACTAAATGATTTGCTGGGCATGGCATTTCTGTGCTTCACTGGCCAGCCAACTTGCCTGACCTGAACCCCCTAAAGAATCTATGGGGTATTGTCAAGAGGAAGATGAACACCTGACCCAATAATAGAGACTATCTAAGCAACCTGGTCTTATAACACCTCAGCATGGCTGCTCGCCACCATGCCTTGCCGAACTGATGCAGTAATTTGTGCTAAATGGAGCCCCAACCAGGAATTAAGTGCACTGATGTGCCCTGGATCTACATGAGCTGTAAGCCATAATCCTCAAAATTAAAACAAACACAGTTATTTCAATTGTATACATGCGCAGAATAAATGGGTTATATAAATATAGTCTCTGTTTAATGGCTTTTTTTTTGTAGACAGTTACATAGTATTACCTGGGCAGGGTGTGCGCAGCGGGCCAAACCTCCACCTTTTAACAGTGACAAGGCTCGCCTCACTGTGTTTAACTCCTGTATTGTAGCTCCTGCAGCTGCTAGGTGATGTGTCACTTCTTGTTTTTCCTGTACCGTCATTGGTGGGACCGGAGCAGGTAGTAAAGCAGATCCGCCACCTATGAAAAAAGATGTCCACAAAATCTATTTCTATTTCATCTGACAAAAAATGGATGCCATTCAGAGTATGTTTTTAAAAAAAAATACAATTCTACTTGAGTGGCAAATAGTTTAAACCATCAGACATAACATTACAACACAAATATTATGCCCAGTGTTATTTACATTCTCCATGTGCTGCCTTGTGCCCGCCTCGGCTCAAGTCTCCACAAAACCTCTGGGGGTATGCTGCGGTTTCTGGCTCCAGGATATTGGCGACAGATCCTTTGGGTGCTGTGGGTTGCGGGGTGGGGGCTCCATTGATCAGACTTATTCGTCCTGTGCATTCTGTGGTTGGTGGATTGGATTGGGATGTGGGAAGTTTGGGGGCCGGATCATCGACCCCCTCCACAAGGAGGGTAAGCTACAGAAGGTTGTTGCTTAATGGGGTGGCTGTTTGCAGAGTTCTCTATCGAAACATATCCATGGAAAGTTGACTGGTAGGGAAAAGTGTGGTAAAAAAACCAGGAATGACCACAGCCTTGAGAAGATGATTTGAAGCAAACATGATTCAAGAACTTGGGAGAGCTTCACAAGGAGTGGAGTGAACATCTTTGCATTTCTAGTATCAAGCTACTCTTTAAACTGGGACAATGTCAGAAGTGTCTCATGTGGTCTAAGGAAGAAAAGACCTGGACCGTTGCTCAGTAGCTTAATGTCCTCATCTCGGTTGAAAGTAAATTTTGCATTTCATTTGGAAATTAAGGTCCTAGAGTCTGGAGGAAGAGTAGAAAGGCAAAGAGTCCAAGTTACTGGGAAGTCCATTATAAAGTTTCCACATTCTGTGATGATTTGGGGCTCCATGTCATCTGCTCATGTTGGTCCACTTTGTTTTAAATCCAAAGTCAATGCAGTCTATTTGGAGATTTTAGAGCCCTTGATGCTTCCTTTATAGAGATGACACTTTCTTTTGACCAGTTATGCCCAGTATTATTTAACTTCTTCTTGTTCTGCCTTGCGCTCGCCTCGGCGCAAGACTCCACAAAACCTCAGGGGGTATGCAATAGTGTTTGGCTCCAGGATGTTATCGAGAGAACTTTGTGTGCTGGATTGGGCAGTCTTGGTGTACTAGGTGTTCTGGTGGCTGTGTATCGTGGGCAACAATGACTTTTTGCTGCAATTTGTGCTGGCTTTTCTGTGGGATCGGACCAAACAGGCGTGAGTCCCCGTGGGCATGAGTGAGCCTTGGGTGGCCCTGATCCTGTTACCAGTTTACTTTTACATGAAGTATAATCAAGGGTAATGAGTTAATGTTATGGCTAAACAGTGTATGTGTAACTCATGTTGATGTTGATTATAAAATTAAATTTGTACCTGATATGAGGACAAGCAGCAGATCTCTTTCTGTAAGATTGCTGGCGAGTTCTCTGATGCCCTCTGCTGATTTTTGGGCATCTGTGTCTGGCAGGTTATGTTTAGCTCCTTCCATCACTTTGATTTTACTTCTGGCATCGAGCAACATATTCCTGAAATTATATAACAAAAGAAAAATAATTAACATTAAAAGAATAATAATCCAACTGAGAAGAAACAAATGGCAATAAGATTACAGACTAAAAAATTAAAATAAAATAGTAAATGCAGAAGGAATTAAGTGTAAAAGAAAAGAAAACGGAGCTGTTTTTACCATTTTTAAATGTAAGTCCCCACATGAAAATTTCTATGGATAAAACAATGTATACAACAACTTCTTACAGCTTTCTGTGCTGCCGCAGTGTTTCCTCAATTCCATGAGGCACACTGACTATTCCGTGAACCAGGTGATCTCCCACAATCCTCTCTGCCTCTGCAGCCATTCCCAGCACAGCTTTCCCGAAACCAACAAGATACAGGTTATGATGGAGCTTGAAACTGTGCTCGGCCACCACCAGCTCATCGCCCCGTCGCTGTAATGCTCTGCGCACTATAATGTCCGGCTGCACTCCCTCCACAGCGGCAGCAAAGATGGCACGAGCTTGTTCTTCTTGTGAACACATGTTTCTTACCCATAGAGGGCTCCAGCGAAGAACAGAGCGAGAGAGTGTTAGGACTTGTGCCATGGAACAATCAGTTCATCCACAGTGGTTGGAAAAAGGTTCCTCCTGACATTTTAAACAGTAAAGATAGAATGTGGAATTACAAATTGAAAGACGCATTTTTACACAGCATTTACAGTGGTATTATTATACAGGGTGAATATTAAGATGTTAAGACACTGTAAGACTGTAGGGCAAACATAGTAATTCTTAATAAAATAAATGTATTGGCCTCTATAAAATGATGGCAGGCAATTTCAAAGTTCCCAACTCATTTTAATTAAAGTTTTATTGAATTCAAGTTTACAGTCATATTCAAAAGTTAATACCCCCACTTTTCATTCTGTGTACGTATTTCTGTGTATAAACATAATAAAAATCACCTGATCGTAGCGGGTTGCAGGGTACCCACCACAGCATTTTAGCTTAGGTTGAGATCTGGACTTTTGACTAGTCCATCCCAAAATCTTGATTCTTTTATGAAATAATTTTCACCATACATGGCATTGAGGGTAATAACTATTGAACATGACTGTATTTCTGTATACAGATACAATCAACAGTGGAACAAAACAAAAAATCAGATGTAGGTATGGATCAGTATACTGTATATAGATAGATAAGTCAAGGGTGACATGAGAAGAAACCTTGAGAGAAACATTACAGAAATATATACAGTACCAGTCAAAAGTTGGAAAAAAATTTCTACATTCTAGAACAATAGTGATTTCTATGAGCTCATATTGCATTAGGCTATACACACAGTAAGTATACACACACAGTATATATAGTGTTGAGAGTGACAATAGACAGCACAACAATGTGAACAATGACCTGGCTAGTACATGTATGACTGACTTTGATTAAATTAGAAGCAAATTCCTTATTCATTCATTCACTTACCGTACCAGCACTTTCTGGAGTAAAGAAAAGCACTTTTTACTAAGTTACACATGCAAGTAAAACTCAGCAGTTCAGTCTATCTGATTGTGTTCAAACTGCATGTCACTAAACCTGTTTACTGTGTGAATAATGATTAACTGGTACTGATGATAAACCATGGAGGGTTGAATTATTACCTCATCTTCGAAGGCCTCTTTAACTGCTTTAGACAGTCTGTGGACACACACACACATACACACAGGCGGTCACTACAAAAGAGCTAGTATTAAAATGGTCCAAGAATAAAACACTAGGCTATATTTAACATTTTACCTATAATCATTGATTAACATTTTTGAGTTTCTATAGGTGCTATAATCAAGCAATATCACAATATCAAAGCAGTGCTGATATTCAGGCAATGATTATATATCCGACCGAGTAATGCGATTGAACGGGAAGAATTCCCAAGTGGTGATAATAGAGCACAATAGCATTGGGATGTTTAACTGTTTGATGTTATGTCATCTTAAACAACAGCACACCAGCACGACCTTGTGAGAGATATTGCTTTTACCCAAGTGTTTCTCTTCTATGGGTTCGGACTACATGGGCCAGCCTTGGCCACCCATGACCTGCCAGTTTACTGTTTTTTCTTACTTGGATAACTTTTGTTATGTATTGACCATTGTAGTCTGGGAACATCCCATAACTCTGCTGAAAAATCCAGCATAGACCAGCATGATTTATATGCTGGTCTATGCTGTTTAATACTGGTTATTACTGGTCTGATGCTGGATTAGCTGGTGAACCAGCATAACTGATAGAAGACCAGCATATCTACGCTGATGAAACCTTACCACCAGCATTGGTCTTGCTGGTTAGTGCTGGTTTAGCTGGTGAACCAGCATAACTGATGGAAGTCCAGCATGCCTGCTGAAAAATCCAGTATAGTCCAGCATGATTTATATGCTGGACCACCAGCAAGGTTTGGTAGTTAAAATTGGTTACCATTTTAGCTCATTATCTTGTATTTTAATAGCTAGTACTGAAAATAGTGTGTGATGTAAATACATGGACCGTGTAGTGTTATCTTTAAATGCATTTACATACAAGAGACAAAAATAATCCTTTTACCAAAAACATGTAAATACATTATTTTACATTTATTAAATATCTGCTGGGTTGTCTAAAAACACAACACAAACCTTTTATATAAATGCACTGGCAATAAATGCATATTTAAAAAAAGTAATCAATGGAAATCACTTAAAACGGAAAAAAAAACAAACAGCATAGACCATCATAGCTGGTCACCAGCTTGACCAGCAATGATACCAGCATATGTTGTGTTTTGGTGCTGGTATGCTGGGGATCAGCATCAGTAAGTTGACCGGCATATCAGCACCAGCATCACCATATTATGATGCTGGTCACCAGCATCAGCAGGGTCAGCTGTTCCGGCGGTGGGACCACTTGCATTTTTTATGGTAACCGTGAAAATAACTTAAAATGCTCCATCATTTTTAGTTAAATACCTCATAAGTGTAATACATCATTTGAATCTGTAAAGGGTTTTTATTTGTTAATGTACACTCACATATCAAAAAAACATTGTGTTTTTGTAAAATAAAGAAAATAAACAGGGTTTGGTTTCTGCCATCTCAGTCTCCCTGAAAATCTTTTTGAAACGCGTCACTAAAATTAACTGAAACTCAGTGAGTACTGCACACACATATCCATATATCTATATATCTATACATATACATCTATAGAAAGCTTAAAGTGTGTACTTTTAAATGAAGCAAGCTTAATTCAAAATAAATATTAACAGTTTATGTAAACCATATGAATCTAACGAGAGATACAGTCTTTCTGACACACTTCATTATCTGATAATGACCTGAGACAGGACACGCCCACACACTATTCACAGGGAAACAGCCAGGGTAATCTACATACAAGGGCACGCCCCCAAACACACACACACAGATAACAGTCTTACAGATGTTTGTGATATTAAGGTGTAAATGTAAATCGTGATGCAAAATAAATCGGCGTATAACATTGCAAAAGCTTGTGTTGTCTTTATACATGGTCAATAGTTATTGATGATAATATACAGTAATTTTATTGTTATCATGCTTATGTTTCTTCTTCCTTTTTAATAAACAGTTGTGACCGTGAAAATGATCAGCCACCTGTTTTATAGACACCAAATGCAAACAAGCAGGCAAGATACAGACGGACCATCACTGTGTCATGGAAAACACAGATTCTGCGATTCATGCCCTGATGGGAACCTGGACCACGACTGGGGTCTGGATTCGGGATGGATCTCTTGTATTTTTAAAGCGGTTGGCCACACGATAAGGCTTCACTTGTGACTGCATACAACTAGCACAAGGACTGACCTCAAATGCCAGGAATGTTGCCACTGCTGGTCACAGGGTCTGTGTGCATTGCAAATCAGTTTATGGTAAGCAGCAAAAAACACCATGGAA
>JAQMYL010000036.1:23971759-23989565 GCA_030014365.1 Clarias pachynema
TGGTCATATTTAAGTGACCACTTTGATTTCAAGCACAACAAAGGGAACAGATTTATTATGCAAGGGTGTTCCATCCCTCATCCCACCCACGCTGTTAAAAAAAAAAAAAGTAATTCAGTAACACAATACATTTTTAATGAGCTACTTTTTAGTTTTACTTGAGTAGATTTTTATAAGGGTAAATTTACTTGTACTTCAGTAAAAGTTCACCAAAGTAACAGTACTTTTACTTCAGTACAAAATTTTATTACTCTTTCCACCTCTGGTCTGGAGCAATACAGACATTCACAGCATGTTCTCTGAAAATATAATAAAATATTTATATTGATCTGATATTGATATTTATGGCAGCTCTTACAATGCAATAGTTGTAAGTGGTTGATGGGCTGATATCATATAAAATGCTTTTCTAGTATTTTAGTATTTACTATAAAAATTTTCTATATGTTGCAGTAAGCTGTAGTATTTTCTATTGTACAGACAAAGTTTACTAGAGTAATTTTACAACAATAAGGTTCAAAAACACTATTTAGTATATGGTATATACTATAGTAAATTTTTCCGCATGGAATGTCTATAAATAACACACACACATACTAGGTGTCAACTCCTCATAGCAAGTAAATTCAATAATTTTTCTCTATAATATTTACTTACATGCTCACTGAAACTGCACCAGTATAATGATGTACACAATATAAGGTTAGGAGGAAACCAGATAACTTGAGTGAAACCCCTACAGACTCACAAAGCACATTAAAAATAATCTCAGTCGTAACACAAAGCTTCTAAAGGATATGGAATTATATATGAAGGCATATTTTGTGTCCCGCTGACATTAAGCCCTGAAAGTTATTTTGCTGAAGCAAGTGTGAATTCCCCAAGGTTAGTGTGTAAATTATCATGACCATGTCAGCAAAACAGCAGGACACAGCTGCAGGGTTTGAGGGCATTGTAAGCCTGCTTTTCATTGTTCTCTATTTTTCTGATTTCAGTAGCACAGAATATATTTTGAGTTAATGTTAATGTGGTTCATGTGACTTTGCTTATTATGAAGGTCATTAAAGGGTGTGAACACATTGGTAATATAAAAGGGAATAGTCTATAATGTATTTATCTCTATATCTCTATACCAGTTCATTGCTTCTAATCTTATGCAGGTAAAAATGTAAAAAGAGAGATCAAGATTAGGTTCAAAATTATTGACATTAACTTGAAAAACCCTGGGTTACAGGTGGCATGCAGTGAAGTGGGTACCTGTCAGTTCCAAGTTTACCAGGTCTAATTACTGCTCTAAATTGCTCCAAGGTCTAAAGAAGAGTGAGAATGTGTGCATTATAGGTGATTTTTTTGTCCCAGCCTGGGTATATTCCTGCCCAGAGGTCCTCCTATACACCTCAAGTCGATTGTGCAAAAAGTGGTTACTGAAGATGAATGTTCCAATGCATGAACACTGCAGTATTCCATTGATTAAGCCAAAAACCTATTATTAAATAATGCATGTTTCACTATAACTAGGGAACAGCCAAAAGACAAAGATGTTTCACTATAACTGATTATAGTATGTATTATTAGTATAATCTTCCCAAAGTTCTCATCCAGCATGCTTCTTATTGAATATTAAGAGACCCTAAGTCACTTTTGATGCAAAGGTGTTCTCTATTAATACTTTCAAATCTATTCCCTCTGAAACAATGACTTCAGGAATTCATAATAGCTTAAAATGGGAAGCTTTCCGTAGTTCCACTCACCAAGTAGTGCCCTTGTTCAGGGTTTAGCTATTAATAGAACACATATAAAGTGGAGTGATACATATATTTAAATGTCACAGTGCTGTCAATATTTATATCTTTATTCATTGTTTGGACAATGCATTGTCCAAAGGAATTGCTTATCCAGAACAAACTGTTGTATAAATTATTTTAGCATTCGTTGTGAATTTAACAATTGCTTTTAAGCCACAATCATTTAACATGCACATCTGTTGGTGCTCCCACTGATCTCTCTCTGCCAAAACACACACACACAAAACACCAGTAAATGACCTTAATAACAAGCCACAGGTGGAAAGCATTATCTGTTAATTGCACTTATGCACGACTACTGTATGTCCTCACAGTTTTTTTAAATATCATTTTCTAATTATATTAGAAAAAACATCCACATAAACTTTGAGGAAACAGCCATTTAACATAAAAAATGAGAAGATTAACCTATTGAAAACATAACAAAAGTCTCTGTATGGGTGATAACCACACATCTCTTTTTTGTCTATCAGCTTTTTGACTCTGTATGTTGTGCTATTCCCAAACACAAGAGCCATTCAGCCATGTCACATCACAGAAAACTTGTCATACAAAATGGCGGCACCTTTGGTTTTGCATCAGGTTTGTCATTACATGCAAGAGCGAATTATTGTGTACCACCACAGAAAGGTAAAGTGCGTGGGGCTGTGATTATTTGAAAACTGCCAATTTTTTTTCAAATGGATTTCAAATTTAGCTTTTCAACAATGACATGCACCTTGGCAACCATGTAGCAATGTTAAAGGTGGTCTTCTATTCCTCTCTCTCCTTAGTGTGAATCCAGCTTAGGGAATATACAGGTGAATTTCTCACCAGGGAAATGTCATGATATATAGTTATTTGGTTTAAGCCTTAATAATGTTGACATGGCCAAAGACCTTTTTATTCATGGTGGACTATGTGACTGCAGCTGGGGGAATCCTAAGATGACAAGATTACCAGGAAGGAAAGTATTATATTGCACTTCTTTCAAGAACGATTGATCGGGTGCAGTAAATGATTACTCCATGTCCTATGGGATAACAATCAAGGGTTTAAATGTTTACAGTGATTGCAGCTCAAGACAAACATGTTGGGCCATATCTTGGTCTGGGAATGAAAAGGTTTAAAATATATATATATATACTAAGCCTGAGATGAAGACTATTTGTTGACTTGTTAAATTAGCAGGTGGGTTGACGTCCACGCAGAATCCAGACTAATTCTCTTGAATTGTAGGATATGAAAGACACTGTGAGTTAATATGGATTGCTTCTCCACTGTAAAAGCAT
Organism: Clarias pachynema; assembly: GCA_030014365.1. Taxonomy (NCBI): domain Eukaryota; kingdom Metazoa; phylum Chordata; class Actinopteri; order Siluriformes; family Clariidae; genus Clarias; species Clarias pachynema. Next base: position 23,974,836 of record JAQMYL010000036.1, read on the forward strand.
TCCTACCTCTCTGGGCATTGTAGGTGCTCAGATGGAATAAGTTGAGTGTAATCAATATTTATTTTATGGGTTTTCTGAGTCTGATTCCCTTCTTGAAAGAAGGGGCATCGAGTAATGGCACTTTGTGTTCTCTGCATTAACAGTTAATCGAGACAAATAGCCAGTTTGAGACAGAGAGACCAGTGACAAATGGCTATCTCTGCAAGTTTAATCAATAACGACATCTTTCCAAGCCTGGTTCATTCTATAGACATGTCCTAGAATCCGAAATCAAGGATGTACCTTGACCTTATTTGTAGATTACTATTCACTCACCAGAGTTTCTGCCCTTGGAAGAATGAACAAACACTGCAAAAGAGCATAATGCACTGCAGTAGCCCAAGTACCATTGTGCCTGTGAGTGGCCGAATCTTTTCTTTATTTTAATCAAGATATCAGCTCTTGCTATGAGACATTGAGCAGGGGAAAACATGCCACTTTATTTGGAATATTAGCTTGCAGTGGGTGGTATGATAAACACTTGGGTCAACTTCGGTGTGGTATGTCTGATGCTAGTTCCCCCTTTATTTATCCTTGTATGAGCTAGTAAATGCACACAGATACTTCACATACTACATTGAAATTTCAGACGTTCAAAAACTAAGAGAAGGAGAAAAGAGGATATAAGAGAAAGAAATTAAAGAAGATATATCTTTCCCCATCTACTTTAAAGTCACATAGAATTTTTCCTGTGTTCCCTCTGGAATTGAGGAATCAAAAGTGTAATGGAGTGGAGCCAGCTATCATGCAGCCATCTAGTCCATAAATACTACAGTACAGTAAGAAAAACAGATTTGAGTGACAGATACTCTGGAAGTTGGGAGGTGAGGATTGATTACTCTCCCTTGCATTTTAGCAGTTTCCTCATATTGGGCAGACCTTTAAAAAAGTTTTTACTTATTTCTCCCATCTAAAAATTAAGCTTTGTGCTATATCTAGATCATATAAGAATTTACGCACATTGCATCACTTGTTCTCCATGTGCTTGGTTGGTTTCTTCTGGATATTCATGTTTCTTCTCACTTTTGCATAAGAGCATATTGATCAGCAATAAAGAGAAATCAGTGTATGCACAATACTATGATTTGGTTTGAAGTAAAGACGATAAAATGGAACATTCTTGTTATGTGTTTTCTTGTTGCTATCATGTTCAATTTTGTATCAAATATGTAGTCTTCATTAGTCATTATAAATTAATTCTGGCAAGATGCAAAGTTATTCATATTGGTATAATTAGCCTACTCAGAGTTTATATTATCAACTTGATCTGAAAACCAACAGTAAACAACATTTCAGCACTCAGCAGAGAAAGCAGTGTTTCGCATGCATATTTACTCTATGAAGAGTGAACGTATTAAATGATTGTGTCACAAAACACTAAATATGTATTTTAATGTTGGAGTGGAACAAACTTTTCCACACTGGATGAGAATTAATTAGGCTGTCTTGCTGCAGGCTGAATATGAATGCTTGATTAACCTAAGCACACCGGTAAGGGACAGGAAAAACACACAGTCACTTTTAATTAGACCCCTGGAGAGATTACCTCAAAAGCACAATCACAATAATGGTTCCTTAAACATTTACGGATTTGTTTTGCCATCATCTTAGGCACAATAAAATTAGAACATTTAAATGCTCAAAACAATAAAATATAAATAAAAACAAATTCAATATTTTTTATGGTGTCTAAATAAGAAACAGTTTCAATATAGAAGTAGATTTGTTCTTCTTCTTCTGGCTGCTCATATGAGGGGTCACCAGATTAATTTTGGCAGGTTTTACACCAAATGCCCTTCCTGTTGCAGGATCAAAATATCAAAATTCACAACTGAAGGAGGATATACAGTAGGATATGTTCAATTCTTTAATTTCAGCTACTGCAGTGCCAGTTGCCGTGTTTAGTATTGGTAAAAACTGTCCTGCCTGTTTGTGTCCTATTGCAAAACCTTTCCACTAACCCCAGTGACTGGGTGTGGATTATTGTCTGAGAAGCATATCCAGGCTACCACTGAGCTATTGCAACTTCAGAAGATGTAAATATAGTACTCATAATAGTACTATAAAGACTTTATTTTCCCCATGTATATCACTGATTACTGGCAATATTTCACAAAGTTAACCATGGTTTAACGACTAATATGTTACGAATTGAGTCTAATTCCATCAGCAGTAGGTATGATATTGTGCTGCATTTGGGATGAGTGACTATTCCTGTTTTGGATAATAATCACTTACAATTCTGGTATTGATTATAGGTAACTTAAGGTGCTGATTATATTCCTTAATTGGTCTTGACACTCAATCTTTTTAGGAGGAGAAACACCCAGAATCCACAAAGCGATTAAGAAACGTTTAGCTTAAAAAATCTGGAGATGTGCCTTTTACTGCTACCAAGACTACAGCACACAGAATTTAACGGGAAAATGTGCTTCTTGAAGTGCATTTACATTTGTGCAGTCACTTACTTCACCCAGTTGGCTAACTTGTCTTTAAAAACAGCTGGTCTGTGAACCTCCAGCTGGTAGTCACTTCTACATAACACTTAAGGCCCCTTACCAGACTCAGGGCGAGCCTGGTCGAAGCTGATAGGTTTATGCTGTGGTGGCAGGAAATCTTAGTCACAGTGTGACATGATTGAACTCTGGTCTTTAACACGGGCAGTGTGTGCTGATAGATAAGGCAGGCTTTACACAGACTTATCTGGCCATAGTGATAGCCAGGAAGAAAGCTTTCTTAACCCTCTAGAACCCACCGCGGCCTCTGCTGAATGCTCTGCATTTCACCGACCCAGCCCCAATATATTCTCACATCATTTCTCACCGAAAACAGCAACTGTTCACAAGACAACTGGACATTATGGGTTTTGTTTACACTATTACATAGGTTTCATACTCATTCAACATACTTTATTGGAACATATATTCCTGGCTTTGGGTTGTTCTGTCACTAATCCACTGCAGTGACCTGTGTGATTTGTTATACAATCGAACAGTTTAACAGCAAAATGAATATAATGGAAATCAGAACTATTTGCTATTTGCACAGATGTACATGTACAGTACATAGGAATTATTGTACTGTTTTCTCAGTCAGTTTCTAAACACAAGATGTAACACAACCACAGTTTTCATATTCAAGGAAAGTATAAACATACTTAAGGAAGTAAAGATATTTGATATACAGTAATGTAATTAATACAAAAAAATAGGCTTGGAAGAACAATTTGGGTGAAAAAGAATACTGTTACCCTAATGTGAGGCAACAGAACCTGAGACATATCACTATTAATAAAGAAAGAAAAAAGAAAGAAAAAAACACTAGTATTGCACTGCAGGAGAAAATGATATTGCAGCTTGAAGCATAAAATATTGCACCAAGAAACAGCACAATAGTAGTGCTACTCTCCATACAAGATTTGCTAAGGAGGAGGATTGATATTGCACAGATGAAGTTACTTATTATAAATTATTTATATTATATATTTATAGTCAGGTGTTAGATTTCTGCTCCATGTTGACACGGGAAGGTCATAAGAGTAATTAAGAGTTAATTAGGTACTGTGATGCATGTACATACGAGTGACCATGCTAAGATGGAGAGTGGTGGTATTTCTCCCCAGACTGAATGTCTCTAGCAACTGGTCTGATGTTGAAAAAAAAAGCTGTTAGAAAATCTAGACCTGTTTGTGATGATACTCTCTGGTCTGAGGCTGCTTAGGTGGTAACCTGGGTTCCTCCATCTAAACAGAGTGTCCAAGATGGTGCAGGTCTCTTAGGATGGCTCAAGCTTTGTTTCTGCAGTGCTGTACAGTACATAGTGTCCATGGAGGGCAGGGCAGAGCTGATGATCCTCTCTGCAGTCTTTATGACTCCCTGGAGATAACTCCAGAAAAATTAGCATTTTATTGGAGGAGAGGCGACAAGGAGACAAATATGCTTTTTCAAAAGAAGCAAGACATATTTTAATTTATTAATGAATATTTTGTGCATTTTATTTATTCATTCAACATTTTAAAAAGCATGAATGCACCATTTACTGTACATCAAAATTGACTTGGTTGTATGTGTGACATTTCTGTGAAAAGCTATAATTCCATCTCCCACAGTATGGTAAGCCTTCCGTTTAGATAATTACTGCAATGATTAATATGGTTCTGCTGGCAACAAGTTATTTAACTTAAGTGATTCAGTGAGTAGATTCTCATTTCTCGAACAACCATGTCAGAAAACATATCCTGTAGTCATCATGGCAAAGATGTTGTTCTGTTTCAGGGGTAAAAATATTGCTCTGCATCAAGAAAAGAACACGAGTAAGGAGATTGCTGAAACTACTAAAATCGGGTTAAGCATGGAAAAATGTATTATTAAAACCTGGAAGGATATGTCGTGTTGGGGAGGGCAGCACTACCTTTCAGGCCAAAGCTAGGGGTGTCTCAATTCTCATTAATCCAAACATCTCTTTTGAGCATCATAATGTTATTACGGATATACATGGTCGTTGTATCATTGTTTTAGGGAAATTGTTTAATACTAATGTAGTGTTGGCTAATTTATATGCCCCTAATTATGATGATGTCTCCTTCTTTGAAATTTTTTTTTCTGCTCTACCAGATCTGAGCTCATACTCTCTCATATTAGGGAGAGACTTTAACTGCTGTTTAGATCCATCACTTGATAGCACTTATTTCAGCAATTTCATCATTGCAATCTGGTAAGTCCCCGGGTCCTGATGGGTTCCCTGCAGAGTTTTTAAAAATCATTTTCCTCATACCTTGCACCACAACTAGCTTTGGTTCTATCTGAATCTTTTAAGCAAGGTAAGCTGCCCGCGTCATTTAATGAGGCTCGCATCACCCTCATAGCAAAGAGGGATAAGGACCCAACAGAGTGCTCTTCATATAGACCAATCTCTCTTCTGAATGTGGATGTTAAAATCCTTGCTAAAGTCTTGGCTCATAGATTAGAGAATGTTCTACCCTCAATTATACCTGATGACCAGACCGGTTTTGTCAAAAATCGCTATTCTTACTTTAACATTCGACGCCTTACGGACATCTTGTACACACCATCAGAGGGGATCCCTGAGTGTGTCCTTTCTTTGGATGCTGAAAAGGCTTTTGGAATGGGAGTATTTATTTAAGGCTTTAGAAAAATTCAATTTTGGTCCAAGTTTTATCACTTGGGTTAAATTATTATATTCAAGCCCTATTGCCTCAGTTCTGACAAATGCTCAGCAGTCTCAACCATTCAGCCTTCAGCGGGGTACTCATCAGTGGTGTCCTCTTACCTCATTGCTCTTTAACCTTGCCATTGAGCCATTAGCAATTGAATTTGGAAAAAGTCTGGAGTTAAAACCTTGTCCTACGTATTGAAATGCAACCTTGAACCAGACCCTCTGATTGCTCTTTTTGGTATCACTGGAGAGGAAGATAGGCGTCTAACTCCAGCTAAACAGCGTTTATTATCTTTTGCAACACTCCTGGCCAGGCATTCTCTTTTACTCAAGTGGAAGGATGCCACGTCACCCACTCACGCCCAGTGGCTCAGAGATATTATGTCCTGTTTGTCCCTGGAGAAGATTCACTACTCAATCCATTATTCAGACTTGAAATTTCCTTCCCTTCCTTCGCTCCTCGCAGGGTGGGTGCTATAGGGTTTGTGTATAGGTGGGTGTACAAGCCAGTGGGGCAGTGTTATGATCTGGGGTTGCTTCTGTTGGTCAGGACTAGGTTCAGCAACATTATGTACCCAAGAAAATAAGGTCAGCTGGCGACCTGAATATACTGAATGACCAGGTGTTTCCATCAATAGATTTTTTCCCCTTGTGGTACGGGCATATTCCAAGGAAGATAATAAATAAATGTTTGTAACATTGCTTATCAAAACAATGCCATGGCCATCATCAAATTATTGAGTCCACTCTGGTCTGGGCAGTGAAATTTTTTTTTTAAGTAACCAATAACTGTAGACGTTTAATTCTGCAAGCACAATGATTTGCTGAGAAATGTGTCAATAGCACTGCACCTGCTGCTGTGTTCCCCGCCGGCCTCCCACCTCCAGCTCACACCAGCCAGTGGTTGTTTGGGTAAGTGATACCGATGTGTTAAGTAAACAATAATTATCATGTCATCATAGCGTCTAAGAGACCTAAATTATCTAGCTGTGAAATGAAGGAAGATAATAAATAAATGTTGTGATATTGCCTATCAAAACACTGTCATAAAATTATTGAGCCCAATTTTACAGGAAAATATCTGTAGGCCAGAAAAGTAAAAGACCATTATGTAAATGATATGTAAAAGACCACTTTTCAAACTAAAAAAATAAAAATTTCTTGCTTTCTAAATGTGGTTTCGACCATCAGTTGTCTTGTGCAGAGGAAGAGGAGTGGGTACAGAGGCAATAGCCATAGGAATGCTACCACAACTACCATACAAATTCATATTATGGCATGAAACAGTTAAGTAAAGAGAAAAGATAGTCCATCATTACTTTAATAAACGAAGGTCAGTCTATCTGAAAATCTCAAGGACTTTAAAAGAATCTACAAGTACAGTTAGAAAAAAACATCAAATACTACAGTATGATGAAACTGTCTCTTTTGAGGACTGTCCCATGAAATGCAGCTATCCCTGCTGCAGAGGATAAATTTATTAGAAAGACCAGCCTCAGAAACTGCCAATTTACAGCATCCCACATTAGAGCCAACACAAATGTTTTCTCAGTGTTCATCTGAGTCATATTTCAATATCTACTGTTCAGAGGGAAATTAATGTATTCATGGTCAAAGTTTGGAAAAGGAATCATTACTTTGGAAGAAGAACAAGCAGAATAGACTTGCTTGGGCCAAGAAACACAGAGAATGGACATTAGATCAGTGGAAAACATCATATCTAGGTGTGGAGAGGGTGAACAGATGGTGTGGTTCCCACTGTGAAGCATGGAGAAGGTGTGATGGTGTGGGGGTGCTTTGCTAGTGACAGTGTTGGTGACAGTCAAAACTGAAAGCACACATAACCAGCATGGCTCCAACAGTAGTTTGAAGTGATATGCCATTCCATCTGGTTTGCACTTAATGAGACCATCATTTGTTTTTCCAACAAGACAATGGCCCCAAACACACCTCTAAGTTATGAAAGAGCTATTTGTTCAAGAAGGAGAGTGATGGAGTGCAGAATCAGATGACCTGGCCTCCACAATCACCCAATCTAAATCCAGTTGAAATGGTTTGGGATAAATTGGAATGGAGAGTAAAGGAAAAGTAGCCAGCGAGTACTTAACACCTCTGGCAATTCTTTCAAGATTGTTGGAAAACCATTCGAGGTAAATACTTCATGAGGCTGACTGAGAGAATGCCAATTTTTCTTCAAAGCGAAAGGTGGTTACTTTGAAGAATCGAAAATATAAAACATATTCTGGGTTATTTAACACAGTTTTTTTGACTACATAATTCTATATTTGCTCTGTCATATTTTATGTCCATTGCCCAACTTTTACTTGTTTATTGGATTACTGAGTTAAATTACCTGTATTTATACTGTAGTTGTTTTCCTGGATTCAATAAAATTTCCCATTATCCTGCACTTCCGTCCTCCTTTCCATCAGTCCAGAAATTGTGATAGCATTTGTATAATCCGGAGAGGAGCCAAAGGGTCAACTAAACGCTGCAAAGTCTATACTAATTATATAAGCAGTATAAGGTATGTGAACATAAGCTTTTCCCTAATAAATATGATCAATTAAGACAGTCTGATCTTTCCAAAGATGTTGGAATGTTTTCTGAAACAAACATATTGATTAACTTTCCATTATGGCATTGAGTCTGTCTGGTTCTGTCAGCTTCATAGACTGTAATAGCTTTTGAAAGTATGTACATATATTGTTTCTTAATTCCAGCCATGATGCATATTTGATGCGGATTATTCCTGTTCTAACACACCTGCCAACCCTGTGAAATGCCCCCCCCCCCCTCCCGCTATTTCATTCACTGTTCATAGGGCCATGACATGTCCTCGAATGTCTAATTAGCCTTTTGGTATTGCCATTCAGACTCTTTCTTCAGTGAATATGTTTTTTTTCACAGCTTTGAAAAGCTACATGGTGTTTTTTACAGCTCCTTACCTGGCTCAAGTTGACCTTGTCAGTGATATTTCTGTCTGTGTACCTGGGGGCATTTTGCAGACATAGCTGCCAGTTCTGGCAAGTGGAGACATGAAGGGTTGCCTTGGAAACAGGGCCTCCAGAAAAGGGACATGCAGCAGATTCTTGGAATCGCAAAACACATTCCATCATTTTGCAAGGTAAACAAAAAAAATGCTACAGCAATCTGTTTGTTAAATTGGCAGTGTGTTTATTAAATTTCTTTAAATAAGGATTTGTTCAGCACCAAATACTAATGATGTGTTAATAATTTTACCTAAAATTAAATAATGTCTTGTTTAACAGTGGAGTTCACAAGAATTTTTTTTAGAAACATCAATGAGGTCAACATGTCAATTTAAACTAAACTTGTGAGTTGTATGAATTGGCTTCATTGCATAGCTGCTTTAATGACAGAACACCAAAAATTAATGTACATGAAAATTGGGCGGGGGTCCAACAGGACAATGATTGCAAACACACCTCTAGATTATGTTAGAGCTGCAGTATTTGCTCAAGAATGAGAGTGAGGGAGTGATTGCATGGCCTGGACTCCACAATCACCCAATCTAAATCCAATTGAGATGGTTGGGTGAGTTGGACTGAAGAGTGAAGGAAAAGCAGCCAACACCTTTGAGAACTCCTTCACCATTCCAGATGACCACCTCACGTATACAGGGTCGTGGGGGACCAGGAGCCTATCCCAGGAGACTTAAGGTATGAAGCAGGATACACCCTGGACAATGTGCCAATCTATTGCAGCACACACACCTACACACACTACAGGTAATTTGAGAACACCAGTTAGCCTGATCTGCATGTCTTTGGACTGTGGGAGGAAACCGGAGCACCCAGAAGAAATCCATCAAGCACAGGGAGAACATGCAAACTCTCAGACGTGAGGAATCAGACCCTCAATTCTGGAGGTGCAGGGCGACTTTCAGTGCTAACCACTCAGCCACTGTGCCACTAGAATTGGATATGTAACAAATACAATTTCATCACATTAATATCAATATTAGCAAGCCATTTATGACAAAATAAAGTGGTGATTAAATGACACTGTTGGCACCTCTGATGTAAAATTGGTCTGGAATAGTTTTTCTTAGTGGTTGGTCCACTGGCTGGTAATTTTCACAGTCAAACTTAATTGTTTCAATTAGTAGCTGTTGCACTGTTGATGAAAGCCAAATTCTTTAAGAATAGTTTCGAGTAAAACATTACATAAATATTCTTTAAAGATTTTAATAAATAAATTATTATTATTATTATTATTATTATTATATAATTCAGCTAGCTTTTTTCTCATGCATCCACGTCAGTGATGAGCTGAACTATTTGCAGGATTAAGATGTTGATTCAGGACCATAATAGGCATAGAGGGCCACAGTTATGATCATAATATTACTACCATGACCACAAAGATCTATAATCTATATACTGTTTGTGTGCTTTTGTGTGTGTGTTATGGATATGAAGGCAAGACATGCTCAATGTACAGAAATACTTTTATGATCAAGTGTTGCAGAAACATTGACATCAGCACAAAACAATGAAGCTGAGACAAATCAGCAAGAATCAAGAATGTGAGGTCACACACACACCTACCCATCCAGCTGTATTAAGAACTACAAAACAACATCCAGGATAACCTGTCAATTAATGTACCTCTCGGGCCCAGCCAGGTGTTAGTTCAAATGTTAACAAAGCCCAGGGGGAAAGGTAGCATTTCAAACCTCTCACTAGTTTGACACTCAGAGATGAAGCAAATAGCACAAAAGCAGCACCAGTGCAGAAACAGTACTAACGCCTTGCTATTAAAACAGAATGGGGGAAAAAAAACAGTTTTATTAGTCCTCATTCTGACCCATATGGGATGCATGGGTTTGTATATATTTGTAATATTCTGGTCACAGGGTAAGTTTCCTTGGCGTCGACTTGGATTATTTACTTTAACTGTCATGTTTCAATGTGCAGTAGTTACCACAAGTCCGTAAGTCGTTAATGCCTGTCTGGTACATTCTGCAGGTTATAAGTAATTGTACTCTTGAAATTATTCAGTGCTCAATTATGCGTTCCCTAAAGCATTCGGGAAGAAAAAAGCGGAAGAAGAGAGCACTATTTTCCTGCCAAGTATTTCCCCAATGATTTGCCTTTCTTCAAATAGATGTGCTGCATTGCAGCTATCTAAAGACATCAATGCCTGTATTAAAGCACTCTTGTTCTTGGCATAAGGTAAAGGTTATTGTTCCTTTCTAAAAGGACTTTCATAACAGTGTAAAGAGATGCCATTGCTGAATTGTGATTATATTCCGTTCTAACACAGAAGCTAGACACTAGAGCCACAGTTTCCACTGTGAGACTTCCCCGCTAATGATCGCATAAATTAAGTGATATCATCAGGAGTATAACATTATTTTTCATATCAAGTATAAACACTCCATTTTACTGTACAGTCATAATGCAATTTCATAAAAAGTTGAATAACGGTGTTCATTGTGTAAATGGCATTTCAAATCTCACAATATAATAGGTGACATTCACCCGAAGATTTGATGAAACAGTCATAATAAAGATATTTATGGTAAATGGCATTTTCAAGTAATTTCTTTATAAGGTTATGTGGCTGCCGTTACAGATCTCAGTGAATAGTCAAGTTTATCTAGTAGCAGCTTGTCTGGTTCAGTGACTGTGGGACCGTTTTACATTGCACTGAATGAGTCTAAATCCCAATGATTAATATCATGTAAAACAACAAAATAACGACACTTAATTTGAACATTTTTATATAAAAATATTGGAACAAAACAGTATTTTATTTTCGTTTGCACATTAATATGCAAGCATGTATAAATCACAGCAAATCAAGGGCCCAGTAAGTAACCATAGCAAAGATAAAGCAAATAAAAAGCAGTACTTTCACCTAGTTGTTAAACAGTCAGTTTTCTATTGCTTTCTTACAATTCATAACTGCAATCAGTAGTTTTCTTTGCAGTAAATCCATTCCCCAAATTTTCAGGGTTGAACTAAAACACAATTTCTTCCTATCTGTGTGCAGTTATATAAATGCATAAAATAATAATATAACCAAATTAGATATTTTATTTAACAGGTAAAGTGTTTGCAAAAACGTAGTAATTACTACAGCATGTTGTGGCAAAGGTGCTGGCATTACTAACAAGCAGGCAAATATAAAAAATTTACCACAAAAACCTTTGTGCATGTTGGTAGACATGACAGCTTCATGCTAACAGTGTAACTGATAAAACATAAGTTGACTGAACTGATATTTATAATGCTTGGATTTATAAGCTACCTGCTGAGTTTTTAAGCTCACTTTATATAATTGTTACAAAATTAACAAAAGCACATTTTGCTTTGCAGTCTGGTCCATGTGAGCTATTACACATATGTAATAATAAACTGTCTACAACTGTAGTTAAACATTTTTACTGATTATAAACTCACTTTTTGTAGACATTTATATAGCTGAGCATCAGATACAGTATAAATATTATTTACACTTTTATTACTGGCATAAAAGAAAAATACCTAACTTGCCTCCCCGAATAGAAAAATTATGATGGCTTACATACAGAAAGAAAATATTAAATGGGGACACATGGCACATCCTATCCTTTACTTTTATTATTTAATAACCTGTCTGTTGACATACGAAGTGCTAATTATAACAAGGTGTCTTTTCTTAGATGTGTCCCATGCAACTGTAGTGGCACTTCTTCATGTCCGTGTTCTGTCAGCCAGATGTTCTTTGTTAAAATAGAAAGTTCCATCAAATTTGTTTGGAACATACTGGATACTTTGCAGAAAATCCTGGCTTATGGCATGATGGCAAAAGTTCAGCAAAGCTGAACATTATGCAAATCAGTGTGGCTGCTCCATTGCTTTTAACCCAAAAGGCAAGGGCTTCATGAAAGGTAATCTGTTTGTTTAGCCAAATCCAAATTTAAGTCCACATTATGGAAACAACATCAAGGAGAGAGAGAAAGAGAGAGGGAGAGAGACAGAGAGAGAGAGAGACAGAGAGAGATGCGTGTCAAGCATGTGATCATAAATATGCAATTGGATGCCTAGTCTAAAGAAATAATAAGGCAAATATCCGGTACAATCTCTACATAATAATTAGTGAATCCTCCATTTTTAACCAGCTAGTGAGACAACATTCCCACCTCAAATGAAAAAAAAAAGGTTTGCAAATTCACAGATCTACGATCATTTAGGAAAATAAAAACACTGTTTTCTCCACTCCAAGCAAACCTGATTTAACTAATTAAAAAGCTAACTGAAGTGGGTGTAGTAGAACAGAGAAAACACAAAAAAATGCAGGGCAGTGGTCCACCAGCAATATGGTTGAGAACCACTGGACCAACAGACCATCCATTCCTATATCCATTCCCCTTTGATGAATTGCCTTTTCCACTGGTAAATATTACACATGTTTAATTTGAATGTGTTAACGTAAAAAAGTAGAAGGAAAGTTATAAATGCTACAGCAACAACTGTAGGTGCTGATATCTTTTAAGTGACAATGACGCATTTTATGAAATGTCAGCATACTGTAAAACTTTGCATTAAAATTCCTTGTAAAATATTCATTGCCGATTTGCTTTGCTGCAAATTTAACTCATACTTACACTTTAAGCTAAATAAACAAATTGTAAGTTATGAGTGTAACTGTGGCTCCACTGCCATGGTGCCAATGCCTTCCTCCCAGAGCTACAGTAGTAGAATTTTTGTTCCCTAGGCATGTACTAAAAGCAACATGACCAAAAAAAGATGGTAGATGATCCTCTCCTGACTATGACTGTCCTCTCATGTGTAGCCTATAAAAAGGTCCCTGCTACAATTTGCAAATCCTCTGGCCATTCTTATCAACCTTCTCTCCGCAGGGGTAAGCAGCTGTGAAGCCTGTGATGGCTGCGGCTCTTTTTTTTGACTGCACCACAAAGGAGTTTGCCCTTTCTCTGCCTAGTGGCCCTTGCAGTCATATCTGCATTTCTATAGCGTTAGGGAAGGTTGCCGAACAGGCAGCAGTTGCACCATGGCATGTGAGGCATGCCTGCTGTGTTGCAACTGGCAGTATGCTGCAATTATTGAAAGTGTTTGTTGACTGTGGTTGTTCACTGTTCTTGTCCTCCATCAGATCTCAGCAGCATTAAAAACTCAGTATTGTGCCTTTAAATGCAGCAGATTAAGAATGTGAATTGAATTAAGAATTTTGAGAAACTGAGAGTTCATAAGTTCAAATATATATATATATATATATATGACCTTTTAAAGTTATGAGATGAATAACTCCAAGCTGCTGCATGCCAACAAAAAAAAGAAAGCATATAATGACTCTGATGAGTCAGTGATGAATATCAATACATAAATCATATGGATACCATGATTATAGACTGCATCTGCGAGGTCATGGTCACACATTGACAAACTTGTTATTAGTATTCTAGAATGAGCATACTGCTGGAAAGAAAGGACCCTGATAGAAGTAGATATTGGCCTCTCTGACAATTAAACTACATGCAGAGAAGTAGAAAATGCTACTGATTAATTTATTCGACGTTGAAAATGTAAAATAAAATTAAAAAAATCCAAAATGTAAAACTATTCTTTTAAGTTCTAAATCAAAATTTAATGTTCATTTAACAAATTTAAAATTATAGTTGATACAACATTACAGAACAATTGCTAACATCATTTAATAGACAGTATCTCAAGTCTAAAATCATTTTGTCAGCTTACACTGTAGTCCATGGACAAAATTCTTAATATACTGTATTTCAGTGCACAACAGAAAAACTGTTTTTTTTTGTTTTTGTTTATGTTTTTTTTTACAAAAGAGAGAAAGAAACTTTACATTCTATATGAATACTGCCAAAGACATTTGTACAGTGCTGGATCAAACTGCTACAGCATCAACTGACCCAAAAATAATCTTTGACAATATCTATGCTGTGCTATTAAAATATACTGAACATAAAAAGCACAGCTACTAACATTTCTCAGAAACTAAACAAAGCTGCAAGATTGAGCTAAGAAGGGAAAAAAAGTTATATCTACTAAATATCTGAATCATTAGACTATTTACACTGCCAATCAAACGTTTCTGAATCCCTCTACACCAGAATTACAAAATCTAAGTACGAAATATGTTGAAATTAACTGAGACACATTTTGGGAGAGAAAACTTGTAACTGAAAAATAAGCCTGTATAATTCTAATTAGGCACTTGTAGTAGAGGTGTTTGTGAGACTGTTTTTGTTGCTGTTGTTTTTATTGTTTTAAATCATACTCCTATCCACTCCAAAAGAAATTCCTATCAACTCTGCACACGTCATGACTAACTTCATGACCTGCTACTGCAATCCACTAATCCAGACTGATTTTAAAAAGATATATATTTTAATTTTTTTTGCATTGACTCATGTTTTTTTTTTCCTCAAAAAGTTATAGTTGGTTATTTATATATATATATATATATATATATATATATATATATATATATATATATATATATATACACAGC
>JAQMYL010000036.1:24000796-24024465 GCA_030014365.1 Clarias pachynema
TAATTAGTTTTAGGCCATTTTTGTAATTGACGAATTTTAAAAAATGTTGTAGCCCAGTCTACGCAAACAAACATGATTATTTTTAGTGTATCCCAGATCATCAGTCATTTAGTTATTGCAAATAAAAAAAAATAAATAATAAAAATCCTGCCTTTCAGAACCTGTGCAAATTCTTTATTTTTTTTCTCCCACACGTGGCTTCTGTTAAATAGAGAATCTAGCAACGTCTTGATTCAGCTTTTCAGCTTTTCTTACACAGTCTACACAGAAACTTCCATGCGGAATGAACTCCGGCAGTGTTGATATAAGACCAGCTGCCTCAGGACGCCAGATTCATTAATATGCTCGTCACCGCCTCCCAGAAGTTCTGCAAGCTCTGCAGACGCAACAGCTGCAACTAGGCGGAGGCGTCCCTCAAGGACAATATGAACAACTCACAATCCTCCCTTATTATTATGCATCCTTCCCTTGCACTTAAACACGCCTTCCCACTGGGTTCCTTCTCAAATCCAAAGTTCTAACATCTCCTAATTTCGAACAAGGGGGACGACGAGACATCTGCTATAGTGCCATCATATTTGAATGCAAATCAAATTGCGAGTGGAGATGAAAGGTAACTACAATTAATGCGAGGCTGCGCATCAATTACGTTGGGGGAAAAAAAACAATTCCTGAACTGCAGATGGATATGCGAGCAGGGGAAGAATACATAGCATACATTAATTAACCTATGCGACATTTAAAAGCTGTGAGAGATTTAATTTTAATATGGTAGTGTATGCTGGACAAGGCTCCGCGCAAAATTCCTACTGCTACAAACCTATTAGAAGGATTTGTCTTTTTACTCATGCATATGATGTGGATTTTGGTGCATTTGATACATTAAGACTAACACTGCATGCGAACAAACAACTAGTCCATATTCGTTACATATATTACGGTTATTACCTCTTTGGTGTGCACGTTTCAGTTGCATCGGCCTCCTCCCTCAGTGCATGCATGCAATGTCCGTACCGACCGGAACGTCAAAAAAAAAAAAAAACAAGGAGGAAAATCCAGAAGACGTAATGAGACTTCTTTGATTTTTTTTAACACGTTGTTTGTGAGCTCCGTACGACGAGAACGTTCCATCCATATGTTTATTCGGGCATCTCTTGGTTATGTCCACACGGATTCCCTGTAGAAAAGCGCATGGTCCGGTTGGAGAGGACCGCTCTGCCACACTGGAGCAGCACGCGCCTCACAGAGAAAATAACGGGCTCGCGCACCTGGCGCTGTCCGCGCGAGTCAGCTGATTCTGGCACACGCGATTGGCCGAAGGGAGCGCGAGCGGGACACCATCTGTTTGGCTGGGATTCGAACAAAGACGCGCGGAGGGGAGAACGCCGAAAAGAGGGCGATACACCGAGAGCGTCCTCCAAGCCTTCTGTCCCAAGCAATAGCCCCCCACCCTCGCTTCCTCCCTCCCTCCCTCCCTCCTTTCCTTGTCGCTGTGATGGAAGACTCTACGTGCTGTTCCAGTCCCCATGAGACAGCATCTCTTTGTTTACTCGTTGAAAGCACTTTTTACAGAAAGGTGTCCTTTAGACTGACCCTGTTACTGATCCTCAGAGGAATTTATTCCAAACATCACTTAATAAACAGATTTATAAGGATGCGAAGGACAGCACTATTATGAACTCCTATTGCCACTGATGTTATAAAGTTAGGTAGAGATGCAAACACACACACACAGCCTGTCACCTTTGTTACATTTTTTATTTTTCTAATTTTAAGTAATCTCATCTCCTATACCGCTTCATCCTATATATAGTGAGAGACTTTAGGGGACCAACAGGAGACTTAGGGCACATGGCAGGTACACCCTGGATGGGGTGCCAATCTAGGGCACATATACTGTACTCGTTCAGACACTACAGGCAATGGCAATTAGCTTAATCTGCATGTCTTTTTACTGTGGGAGGAAACCGGAGGGCCCAGAGGAAACCCACCAAGCATGGGGAGAACATGCAAACTTCATGCACACATACCCAAGGCGGGAATCGAACCTGGACCATGGAAGTGCAAGGTGAGGTGCTAACCACTAGGCCACTTTGCCGCCAACTTCAATTCAATTAAATTCAATTTTATTTATAGAGCGCTTGTAGTAACAATAGTCATTGTCACAATGCAGCTTTACAGAATCAAAAGAAAATGAATATGAAATGGCCAGCACTGTGTAATAGTAGTTTGCACTCCAGGCCCTCAAAATAAGCAGTATAGATGATGAGTGAGTGAGTGAGTGAGTGAGTGAGTGAGTGAGTGGGTGAGTGAGTAAGTATGAAATGTGTCTGAAAATATGTATAAATCAAAATGATCAGATTGTCCCTGATGAGCAAGCCAAGGGCAACAGTGGCAAGGTAAAATTCCCTGAGATGGCAATAGAATGGGTGATATTTGGTTGATATTAGATTGCAGGAATTGATTTGAAATCATAATGAGTGTTAGAAGGCAGAAAGTTCAGTATAACAGGAGATGTGTTTAAGTTAATATGGAGTCCACTTCCATTATTGGAGGCTCAGGTTTAAAACTGTTTGTAGGAATTTAAGTCGTGAACTATTGAGTGACTGCAATCAACAAGCCATCAGTGAACAGTTGTCTGCGTCTGCCTAGTCCAAGACCATCTTAATGGTCAAGTAGAATCTTCAACCAGAAGTGGGGCATAGGGGTTCTGGATCACTAGCTGCTCAGGAGCGCCATGTGTAGCTCGACAACTGTGTTGTTATGACCAGAAAAATCCCCATCTCAATTTTTGAAAATGTCTGAAACTCCTACATAATTAGATCCTATCTGCCTACATGAACCCCATGTAGTATGGCAATTCTAATCTTGACACCAATTGTAAACCTTTATGGTTATTAAACTGACCTAATTCATTAATTCATCTGAAGCCTTTCCAGGGAACATTGCACTTGAGGCAGGAATATACCCTGAATGGCACCCTAGTCAACTGCAGCACAATTACAGACAGTACTGTATGTTAATTATAGATAATCTAACTTTAAGCATAGAGATTTGTAGAAGTTCACACATTCAGTTCAAGCAATCACGCATCCACAAAAATGAAAAAGAATTGGTTCAAAGCTGACATTAAAAGAAATTTCGCTGCCCATCAATGATATTAAACTTATAACGGTGGTGAGACATTGACTTGAATGGCATAGTCTACAAACTGATGTCAAAATCCAAATTCCACAAATAGACTCCAGGCTATAAATTCAGACTCATTATGGTTTATTTATTTCTTCCTTGTAGTAGTTAAACTGCAGACTTCAATCCCAAAGATGGTGCTCAAAGTGGAGATGGGAAGGTTATATTAAACCCCGTATATACTGGGTAATCATGGAAATAGACTGTGCACATGCATCTACAGCATCCTGTGTTTTAACGCTGAAGCAATCTGTATTTTTCCCCCCCCAATGTCTCAAAAAGGCACCATAGTTGGAAATAATGGTCAAAAAAGAACTGGGAATTACCTGTGAGGTTTTGTTGTGGAAAGCCAGTCAATAAAAGCCTACAGCATGGGCATTTTTATTAGCCTTGGGTGACTGAGAAACGTAAGTGATTTTACTCAGAAAACTCTGTCTTTTTATTAAACTTTTAGATTGATATTTTCTGCCTTTCCAATTTAGCATCAGTTATTGTATATGTTGATGGCAATATGCCAATCAGAGAAATATTTATAACTATTCAAATTATGTAATGCAATCACTTGCACTGTGAACATTCCAGTAACATGTCAATCACAGTTATTTCAGTGTTTCAGTAAATCTCTTGTGTGATGATAAAGACTGTGTAAAATGCCATGTAAAAATAGAAAAGAACTTTTGTCTCCTCTGAGTTGGAGAAACTAAATATATAGATGCATATAGTTCCTCAACACTCTTGGATAATCTGTTAGGGAAAAAATATCACATAAGGCAGACCTCCTTTAAACCAAAATAAAAACATTAAATATTTTTCTGCAATGCATCCTCACCAATATACAGTACTGTGTATTGAACGTTCACAATGCAATATAATGTAAACAATAAAAAGACATAAAGATTTGCTGTTTTCGCATCAGATTACTGTAGAAGAAAAAATTACAAGCACGTAGACACCCTCTTATTGTTACTGTTAAACAACCTTTTAATGTTATTTGCCAGCTTGTACATTCTGTATCTTTGTTCCATTGAGCAATTCAGCACACATCTCCACCATCTGTTTACTGGCTGTTCAAATTTCTCATTAAATTCTACACAAAAGCTCTTGTGCTACAGTACTCTTCTTTTGGATTATTTCACAACAGCACATTTACTACTCTTGTGAGACTGATGTCAGTCAACCTAACAAATTTACACTTGGAGCAGTGCCTCAGAAGCACCTTACCCGATGACATGTTCAGTGTGTTCATTGCTTAATTAATATTCATGAACTTCTCCGCTTGTGTTGATGATTAGAAATTCCCAAAACAGCACTACCCATCACCATACTACCGGCTACAACAATCCACTCCAGAAAATTGGCAAACATGGATAACTGAGAAAACTGCAATCTGTATCTACCAACAGTATATTGCACTTGTAGAGAAGAAGCTGACATACTGTACAAAGTGACCATCATACAGCTGGCAAAGTAAACAAGCAAATAAAAAAATGCTGAAGACAGACTTTTTTTCAGAATTTGTTTTATGCAAAATAGGTATGTTTTCAGATGATTAATAAAAAATATGCACTGTTTTTAAGTGGCTATATTGCATGTGAGAGCTTATACCATGTGAGAACTACTGCACCATGGCATACTACATATTAAATCTGCAGGATGGCAGGATAAGCCAGGGAGTTGGCATTGCTGATGGTGAGACATGTGCAGGTGGTATCATCTTTTACTCAGCAGACTATTTGAGAAGCACCAACACGCTGTGCCAATATTGGAGGCGGAGTGTGAAGAACGTTTGAGCATATGGTGTGAATAATCCTAGTAGATTAAACTGCCTTGTCGCACTGGTATATGCGCAAAAAAAAAAAAAGGCACACCCTGTAAATATATGCATGAGCACTGGTGGCTCAGTGGTACTGTATGTGTCTCAGGTGGAAGCCTGTCTCAAAACTGGTGCCAAGTTCTGTGCGGATTGGATGGTTCACTGTGGTGACCCCTTAATGTAAGCAGCCAAAAAATGTTGTATAAAAAAAGTGTATATATTCATAAGCATCTCATGAAAATGATGAGCTCTGAGTCGGAGAGGAATGAAGTCAGAGTTGGAGAGGGATGTAGTGGGGGGATGTGGAACAGTCATACCTCATTACACCAGTGATTTTGCCATGAAAACCAGTGAGGCAGATGTCTGATGCCTGTCAGATGTCATTGCGAATGTGGGTGTCTGCATAACCTGAAAGCTTTAAGGTGCAGGTGCTGCTGTGGAAAATGCCTTTAGCTTCTGTCTGTCACACACCCACACACACATAGCGATGTACTTCACACGACTATGCCACCTGTAGCTAGATAAAAGGAGTCTTCTGGAAGCCTGCCCAACATTAATGCCCATGATATTACACTTTAGTATATTGATAGGTGATATTGATTAGTTGTAATAGGATGAGGGCTAAATAGTGCTGTTTATCAAGCTCTTTCTCCTCTGCGAAGATGATTTCACTGTGAACGCTAAACTGCATCTTGATCAGTCCACAGGGATCCCTCACAGCTTTGTTCTGCAGTTTTTAATTTCTTTCTAACCATGACCAGACAAAGACAAGTCATCGGTAAAGTTAAACATGGTTTGAACCACTGGGGTTTAGAAGCCCTAGTCAAGTAGGGAAAGTAATCAGTCAGCCAAATCGACTCTTGCCAAGTTAGGGTTACACAGCAAAAATTGCTGTTTTATTGAAATGTAAAGGTAATATTTAGCTATTTTAACTTGAATAAATTAATTCAGTAAATTTACTGATCAGGCTATTAGATAAAAATACTGTTAGTAGAATTCCAATCCATATGTACTGTATATTTATGTTTGTTTGTTGGTCACCAGTTTACACTTTTTCCACAAAGTCCAGCTTGTTGCTTACTCATGCTTACTAGTTCAAGCTATGAATCAGACACATGGCCAAATATATTTATCATTTTTCAACACCAATTTGTAAATAATTTTTAAATACTTTTAATAATAAACAAACAAATAAATACATATTTGAAATTCACAAATTCCTATTGTAATCAATTTGGATAATTGCACACCTAAGGAAAACTCTAAGTAGAATATGCATAAAATAATTTAAAAGCTAAGATTTATCTTATGCCTAATGATCCTAATGATATATTTAATTGTTAGACACACATCATAACACAGGACCCCATCTTATTATGTTGAGATCTGATCCTGTTAAAGCATAGAGAGAGAGAGACAAAGATCTTTTTGTTCTCTGTTGCTATTCTCTCCGTAACTTGTGGCACTGGAACTGCAGTCACAGATCTCTCAGCACTTGCCGTCCATCATAGGTTGTAATGAAGATGGATTAAGGGATGTGGGAATCTGCGCCCTACACTCAGGGTTGATAGAGGAGAAAATTAAATATGATTGGGCCGAGATTGGCTTAGTGCTTATATATAGGCACCTTCTCTTTAAAGGAACTAAAAAAGTGATTTCTGCAGAACCATTGATTATTATTTGAAAATAATAAACGCCATACATGCAATACCACAGTGGCTCTGACATTCAAAACCCAGCAAAAGCAAAGAACCAATATGATTATATTATAATATACAGTACTGTGCAAAAACCCTAATTTTTTCATATTATGTTTCCGGAGAGACAGACTTTCTTGTATTTTTAATGTAATCTTGAGGAATAGTTCTCCAGGCATCCTGAAGGACTTTTTGGCTTTAATTTTCAGTCCAGTCTCTGTACCTGGCCAGTTTCAGAGGAGTGTTTTTTGTCTGTTTGATAAGCCACACAGTAACCTATGAATCAAGTATTAAAAAACATCTAACTTAAGGCATGAACCAATGAGAAACAGGTGCAGATGATGACAGATGATCAGTGATTAGTACTGTATACTGAAGATGCTGAATGCTGAGTGGTTGAAAGAGACGAGTGGGGAAATGAGGTTGCAACAAATTTTGGAGACGTCGGACTGAAAAGCCCCATCCCACCCACGACCACAAAATTTTATAACAGTGTTAAAATAAAAGAATAGTTTTGAAAAGGGTTTAAACAGTTTCAAAAGAGTACAGAATTTTACCGAGGGAGTTGTATATCATGCTGTATAAAGTAACCCAGTGGCATTCCTGTATCTGGTTCGAGTTCTTAAAAGGGCCAGTATGTGACTGGAAAAAAAAACGATTCAATTCCAACACCACTGATTTAGATCCAAAAACTGGTGATGCCAGGAATATCATAGATTCTAGTTTTGAGACAATTTAATTGCCATCATAACAACAAAAGGACCGAAACGTTTTCCCAGGATCACCATTACAAAACATATAATGAAAACAGTTGTTTGTTTTTGTTTTTTTGTTTGTTTGCATTAAATTCATATTATTATTATTATTATTATTATTAGGGAAAATTCAGGGGTCTAAAGAGGTAACTTGTGTAACTAGAATAGGGAACAAACCAAATATGAACTGCAGTTCTAAATGTTTATGTTCTAACAAACAAATTATACTCAAAACAAATAGCTGCAAGCAATAGAAATGTTTTACCATTACCGAATTACATTACAGACATCCGTATCCAGAACGACTCTCAGAAGTGCTTTGTATTCAAAAATATACTGTCATGCTAGTTCAGTAAGCTTGGGAAATAAATTACACGAACGCTGGCACTCCTAAACAGTAGGGGTGCTTGGCTGCCATTACTAAATGTGTCACATCCTAATAGTGTCACATCCAAATGAAAAAGGATCATTTTTCCTGAGTATTTTACATAGCTGCCTCATAAAATCTATTTTATGAGAATTTGCATGAACCATCTTGCATGTAAATTTATAAATGGTTAGGCCAAGGGTCATGTTTAGCAGTAATCATGTTTTCTACAGTCACAAGAAATCCAATGATAAGGCATGTTCTGTGTAGTTTGAGGAAGGTAGTGAGAAAAAGATTGCTAAAATGTGCTCGATTGTTCAACTCATCTGTGTGTGTGTGTGTGTGTGTGTGTGTGTGTTCATTCAGACACCTCCTAAACAGATGCAGATAGCAACACAGGGGACAAGGGCAATGTCTCTTGTGTTGGGGTCAAAAGAAAGTGCTGACCCCTCCTATAGAAAATAGGGCAGGGTGGTGACACGGGGTTAAAGAGGAGGTAGGGAACCTTCTTTCAGGGACAGAAATTCTCACACATAGCGTACATAGTCACACATAGAGCATTGCACTCTGACTGAACCTGTTGTCAGGAAGATTGGCTGGCTCGATTTTGAGTGATAAATTATATATATATATATATATGTACTGTATATATATATAAAAACAGAGCACGGCCCTTTCCCTTTCCCCAAATAATCTTATTTATAACTTTCCAAAGTTGTTAGAAGGCTGTCTGGGTATTATTTATATTTTTAAACATGGTCCAAGAACCTCTCATATATTCAATGCTTCAAATAATGTACAATGTCTTTTCTCCTGAGTGAGAGATGACTTCTTTTGCTGGATCACTGATGGTTCCTCATACACAAGCCCAGACATGTAGTTTAAATATTCATAAGATCTTCCATATGAGCACTCATTGACTTTTATTCCACTGCAGTGCTCACATATTTTAGATGAATGAGGGTGTAAAAATAAATAAATAAATAAAAAAAGACAATGAGCGGTCTTTGTGTTCTTTCGTGGTGTCTAATTACACAAAGCATGATGTAGGACGAAACAATATTAAGACAACATAGTGCTTGGCCACTATATTTTCTGAAAAGTGTGCAATATTAAAGAAAAAGAAAAACTCAGATTTGTCATGGCTAAATTGTATTACCCATATTTTTACGATATGTTTTGAAATTACTACAGCTGTTAAATATCCACACTTTTCCTTTTTTTCCTTTTTAAATGTTAATATATAACAAGGATCAGTCTGCCCATAGCATATTAGAACAAATTTGGCCTGCTGTCTAGTCATTAGTAATATTCAGTCTAAAATGTCAATAACCACCAACAATTTGGCACGGATGAAGACATTTATATAGGATAAGTCTATATGCAAATCTTTATTAAGATTTTTTAAAAAAAATTTATCATAATAATATGGACAAGAACTTCACAGGAATAAATTTTACTAGCAGACTTTCAGGACACTATCAGATCAATACAACCTTGCAAAGTATACATATAAAACATTGCCAAACACTGCCGAAACCACATTGCATGTGCACATGTCGTATGCCTCCTCATCACATGCTCTTCTTTTACAAGGCTGGGAAACTGGTGATCCTCACTCCAGCATATTCAACAGGGGTCACTTTGCTGCAGTGTGGCTTCCCTCTCCCAGCCAGAAAGTTGTTTTTTTTGCATGCACTGAAGGCAGCAGATGGGGCCATGACATCCATATTCATTAGCCTCGGTCTGCCACCTTGACCCTGACGCCAGATCCCCATCAGTGCTCCGTTCATGGACTCAATAGAAGGAACTTGGGGCTACTGCAAGACCCCTAGAACATGTTTATTATCTCAAAGGCTGGGAAACACGAAGTAGCTTCTCGCCAACAATCCCCCCACCATCTCAACTCAAAATCTGCATTACGATGCTCTGATACTCAAGCAAGTCCCTCAAGAATGGAACATCTGCCCTACTAACCGGGCTTTCTTAAAGTTGTGTAGATGATAAATGAAGAGGGTCTAAGGAGACAATGCTGGAAGTATACACTGAGGTAAAATGACAATGTTCAATGATCAATTAAGGAAGAAGGGAATAATGAATTATGGGTAAGGAACAGCCATTCTTATTAAGGAATAACAAAGGAAAGCCTGCATTTGCTAGAGTTACACAATGAAAAATCTAGCAATGACTAAAAAAATGTCTGTCTACTGCTAAACAATAGTGTTCCTTCTTTATAGTACAATTAAACTGAAAATGAGATTAGAGAGGTGAGAATTGTGCATTTTGATGGTAGATTTAATAAATTGGTCAAATGGATTAGCGGAGAAAATTAGATGACACTGGTTTTGTGCTTCTTTCAACATCAGTCAAAGCACATTTAAAGAGTAAATGTAGCCCATTGTAAATGTTAACAGTGGTTCATTAAGAAAGCAATAATTCTCTCAGAAGGTATACACAGAGGAAGAATGGTGAAGGTGGGATACAAATATCCTTAATTAGGCAGAAACAGCAAAAACCTAAAATAAGGGAAGATTTATGTTACTTTATTGATTTATGTTACTTTAGTGAAATTTAGTCACTTCAGATAAAGCCAAATGAATAGAAAAGGCCAACAGACTTTGGTATTACAGCATTATGACTGACATTTACTACAAGCCGGTGGGGTTTGAACTGTATGTCAATGTAGGGACTTTTGAATTAGTGTTTCCATCATGCATACTAGCCCAATGCATTCCTAAAAATGGATTCCCATGTGGAAGATGTCACCATAATAAATTGTCATGGTCTTCTCTCTGCACTACTGAAATATAAATGGCACATTTTGAACACTGCAGTGTCTGAGAATATGAATGTTAGAGAATAGATATTTCAGAACATAAACTCAAAAGTTAGGCTTGGGGGTGGGATAGGGGTGCTTGAAAACACTATTTACAAATTGGCTATTCAGGATTCCTTTATTTCTGTAGCATTAAGGAAACAGACACATTCACATGCCTGTGGACCTTATTGATAGCAAGTGGCAATAATGTAAATTTAGATGTCTACTGAAGCCATTTTTCATTAAATGACTAATTAAACACATTTGTGCATAGTATACATCACTTTAATAGGCCAGTAAGACTTAAATAGAATAGACATGCAAGTGTTAGTTTTTCATTAGCTCGAAATGTCATCAGCAGACACTGAAGCAGGAAACAAGCTGATTAAGTCTGTCATATCAAATAAGGCTTGGTCATGGTGCAGGTTAAAGGATCACTTAACGTTTAAAAAATATATATCATAAAGATTCCTCTGACCCCATACATGCCTGTCGATACCGACGGCTATAGTATGCAACTGGAACTCTTGATGAGACTGGTGAAAGAGGCAACCAAGGCTCTGGTAAACTAGGAAAGATGGACCCCAACAACTGTAAGAGAAGAGTTAGAGGGTCATGTAAGCAAGCTGAAAGAGTTTGACAGTAAGTGTGAAGCAAGAAAAATTTCATTTGCATGCAGTCAAAGGATTACAGAGAATGCAGGAGCATCAGAAACCAATGTGAAAAATAAAATGGATGTGATAGCTTCTGCAGCTCAGATTATGCCAGTGCTAAAAATTTAACTGGCACGGTGGTGTCGTGGTTAGCACTGTCGCCTTGCACCTCCAGGGTCCGGGTTCGATTCCCAGCCAGACTCGATTCACGTCTGTGTGTGTGTGGAGTTTGCATGTTCTCCCCGAGCTTGGTGGGTTTCCTCCGGGTACTCCGGTTTCCTTCCACAGTCCAAAGATATGCATTGGCATTCCCAAATTGCCTGTAGTGTGTGAATGGGTGTGTGAGTGTGTATGTGTGTGTGCCCTGCGATGGATTGGCACCCTGTCCAGGGTGTACCCCGCCTTGTGCCCTAAGTCTCCTGGGATAGGCTCCAGGTCCCCACGACCCTGAGTACAGGATAAAGCAGTATAGAAGATGAGTGAGTGAGTGAGTGAGTAAAAATTAAACCTACAACCTATGTTCAGTGGTAATAAGAGGGACTTCTACCGCTGGAAGAGGGACTGGGAAAACCTTTAGAGACAAGGAGAACCCACAGGGTCGGCAGAGGTTAAAAAGATTCAACTGGTGGACAGCATCGACAACAAGATTGCCAAAGAGCTAAGGCTTTCCTCTTACAACACAGCTGCTGACATCTTCAGAGTGTTGGAGAACCACTATGGAAACAAAACAACAATTGCCATGGAAATTGTCGAGGAGCTAGAAAGGATTCCTGCTGTGAAAGCGAATCAGCCAAGGAGGGCTATAGAGTTAACCCAAACAGTAGAAAAAGCCCTGGCAGCTCTCAATGGGCAGACCTTGGAAATATTAATGCAATCAAGAACCCACTTGTGATATAGTCCATTGAGAGCAAGTTACCTGAGTTTGCGAAAAGACAATGGTTAGTCTACATGACGGATCCTGCAAATGGCATCACACCAGAGAAACACTTTGATGCACTACTAAAGTTCCTAAAGAAAGACAAAGAAATTCTTGAAAGGCTTGAGCAGCTCAAAATCTCAGAAAAGAAAAGAAGTCTGAGAATTATACCTTCACCAGAATGACAAAGAACGGTTCTACAGAGAGTAGATGCGTCGTATGTGGAGAAGAGAAGCATAGAGACAAAAACTTCTTCTGCAAAAAGTTTAAAGAACTAAAACTAGCAGAGAAGAAATCCACTGAAAAGGAACTGGGTGCGTGTAAAAAAGTGCTTGGGATGCCACAAGGATGGTGACAGGTGCAATGACAACTACTGTATCTTCTGCAGAAACAAAGACTGTAAAAGGGGAGCCTCGTCAGACCACCATTACCTCCTTTGTCCAAAGGGGGAACTCAAGGACATGGGTGGGGGAAGAGCCACCACCAGAGACCCCAGGAAAGGAAGCAGATTTACAGATGAGCAGGAGGAGCTTCTGGCTGAACTCTCACCAGAAAAGTTCAAGAGAGCATGCACCAACAAAGCTAAGATGGTATACTGCTCTGAGAGAGACAAAATGGGACTTTTAGTCATGAGTGGATTAAAAGAACTCCCTGCTATCATGATGTTGATGGACGTAACTGCTAATGCAGGACAAAAATTGGCACTCTGATATATCTGGCCTCAGACACAAATTATATTACGCACAAAGCTGCTGATAGACTCAAGTTAAGGGGAGAGAAAGTTACCTTGGTGGTTCATGGGGTTGGCAAGATGGCCATTAGAGTGAGCACAAAAAGGTACCTGCTCAGGATTAGAGTCAAAACTCACAAGGGGACAGTGAAGGCTCATCAGTCGATCTGTTATGGGTTAAAGGAGATTGCCAAGTCCACAGAAGTGTAACTCCAGAGCAACTTAAACGTAGACCTCAAAGAATTGAAAAGGCCGAAGAAGATTGAACTCCTTATCAGCCACAGAGAGAGGAGACTCACACCACAAAGAATGAAAATCGTGGGAGATCCCGCCCTATGGGACAGTCCGTTGGGGAAAACTGTTGCTGGAGCACACCCAGATCTGTTTGAGAAGGTGGATATGACAGCACATGAGTCTGAGACTCCTTTTGCTTGGTCCATGAGGGCAGCTGCAGTCAAGTATGAGGAAATCTTTGAAAAGGCTGAAGCTCCAAATATCCCCAAGATAATCCAGAGGGAAAAGTCATGTGGCTGAAACAAAAAGCTCACTGGCAAATAACCAAGATTTTCTTGAGTGGTGGAAGTGGGACAGTATCGGGGCAGCCTGTGAACCAAAGTGTGGTGGGTGACGTTGTGGTAACTGTCAGCCTGGAGGAAAAGAAATGACTCTAACAGAAAAGAAAGAACTTGAGATCATGAGAGAGGGTCTCACCTATGTTAAAAACGATTTCCACAGTAAGTCTCCATACTGGGATACAAAGTATCCATGGGTTCAGGACCCATCCATCTTTCCATACAACAGAAGTAGGGTGGAAAGTGCTTTCCTAAGAACGGAAAAACAACTCAAGAGAGTACCAGAGTGGTGAGGTATTTATGCAGCTCAGGTCCATGATATGGTTGAAAGAGGAGCAGCGATGAACCTCACCAAGGAAGTGATTAAGAAGTGGAAGGGACCAGTTTGGTATGTCAGCCACTTAATGGCACCAAACCCCCACTCAACAACAACTCCGGCACGGTTGGTCTGGAATAGCAGCCAAAAATTCAATGGACTGAGCATGAATAATCTCCTGCTAAAAGGGCCAGATATACTCAACCCTATCAGAGCTGTCTTGCTTCGATTTAGAAAGGGAGTATTTGCTGCTCTTGGAGACATTAAGAAGATGTAGAACTCTGTCTGGCTTGAAGAGCGTGAAGTGCAATTTCACAGGTTCCTCTGGAGGGATACTGAGGAAGAAGAAATAGGCGAGTATGCCATAACAAGGGTCAACATTGGAGATCGCCCTGCTGGATGCATCGCGCAATTCGCTATGCGCGAAACAGCACGATTGGCAAAGTTTGCTCATCCCCTGTAGTTGGCTATGGCTTTTTTCGAGTTTGAAGCAGAAGCTGATGTGCAAATTCCCAGATAACTCGACACTCGTCCCATCATAACACTCTGTGATGTGAGGAAGTATAGACATAACCAAAGTGACAAAATATTTTAAAAATATATTCATTCATACAGTAAATACAAATGGAATTACATTCAAGTGTACTTTTAATAGTAGATGAGACAAATATATTGGATTTAGCCACTGCTGTAGCCATTAAGAGGCTATTCATGAAGGACAAAAATAGGAGCTCCATTAGCACAATGCTGAAATGTACATTTTAACATATCATTTGTTAATGGCCGACTTCCTTCAAGATGTGCCAGCTAAAAGAAAAGAGAAATTTACTCAACTGAGACAGTGGCTTCAGGCTAGCAAGCACATTTTGAAAAAAAGAAGAAAAAAAAGTGTTGTTCTTTGTTTAAACATTGTATTTTAGGCATGCCACATTCTAACTCTGTAGAAGAATATGGTCTTTACAATTGTTTTAAATCATAAACCTTTAATCGGATTGCTGGTGATAAGGGTCCCTATTAACTATGACACTCTATACATTATCTCACAGCCAGGTCTTATTCAGCTTTTCAGTTGTGCAAGGTTCAAACACAGCATGAGTAACATCATTCATTATCACAGAGCATGATCTCCCTGGCATGCTGCCACTAGTGCACACCTTCAGGAATATGTAAGAGCTTTTGGTTAACCCATTTTAATATTCAATTACCACTGCATAAGATTTCTATCACTAAGACTCTCCTTGGCCCAGCCATCAACATCTTTTTTCCATCCCGGGATTTTAACCTTCCCTCCAGTCAAATGTGAAATCAAAGGAAAAAACTAGAGAACTGTGTCATGCTTTTTTTCCATAAGCAAAAAGATATGAAACAGTACATTTTAAGTTTGCTCATTGCCCATGTTAAGCACGCATGGCTGTACAATCCTATTCTATATATCTTCACTTGGAAAAGAAATCTCAATTTATAGGTTCAGTTAAGATGATTGAAGCTATCGCCACACTAATTAGGTTGTGTGTCTGTTGTTACAGAACAGCAATTTTTGACTTTTCCAAAAGAGCAGATTGTGATTTCTACTGTGTAAAATTGTTTTCTCC
This sequence comes from Clarias pachynema, assembly GCA_030014365.1. Taxonomy (NCBI): domain Eukaryota; kingdom Metazoa; phylum Chordata; class Actinopteri; order Siluriformes; family Clariidae; genus Clarias; species Clarias pachynema. The sequence continues at coordinate 24,016,215 of JAQMYL010000036.1, forward strand.
ATACAAAGCCATTTGAAATTATCATAATGCACCTTAATGAATGTTAGTACCTGTAATAAGAATAGAAGTCTTAATTAATAAGCAGCATGATGTCCATGGTAAACCCACTAGGTCATCCATTCCCTAGCACAACCCTGTATGAATCACTTATTGAAAATAGTAGAAATCTCAGCCTCACTTAAAATAGCTTGTAGAACTAAGTTATACTCATATCAATAGTGTTTGATTAAGTCACTACAGATTTCCTGTCCGCACAGACCAGGCTGGTCATTTTTCTCTGATCTCTCTCATCAACAAGGTGTTTCAGCCCTCAGACTCTTTACACAGGATGTTTGTTCTTTTTATTTTCATTGTTAATGTTTTTCACAGCATCCCCCTATATATAAAACTCTAGAGACAGTCGTGTGAAATTTCCAGAAGATCAGCAATTTCTAAAATATCAAACCAGCCCACCTGGCACTAAATATTCCAACAGCTATGCAACTAAGTGACAGAGATCACACTCTTTTTTTTTTTTATACCATGCTGATAGTCGATGTGATCATTAATGAAAGTTCTTCTGTTTCTGCATGATTTATTTATTTATTTATTTATTTATGCGATTTGCTGCTACTACAGTACATGATTGTACAGGTGTTCCTACAGAAATAAGCTATGAGTGTATATAATAATAACAACAACAACAACAACAATAATAATAATAATAATAATAATAATAATAATAAACACTGTCATGATGAAAAAGTCATGATGCAATACAAAATGTAATAAAAATGGCAAAAAAAATTTTTTTATCTTTAACAATGAAGCCAGTATGGTTAGCATAATAAAAGTATTTTCTTTTTATCTTGTGTTGCAATTATTTTCTTTCCTAAACTGAATAGAGTGGCTCATGTTACTTACACCCCTTTGAAATTGCAACTGAGTCAATGATATTTACAAATGTATAACAGAATAACTTCACTCCTAATGGTATGAAGGTTTTGATAGCAACGAGGAGGAAGTAAACATGAGTTGGTGAAGTTGCATTGTAAAAGGTTAACAGTAGAAATCACAGCGACCTGTAAGATATGTTTTAATAGTGAAAGTAAGAACATTTCCACACAGAATGTGATGAGAACTTACAGGATTTGGGACTAAACAGCATGTGACCATAAGAAAACCACTTGTTAGAGATGCTAATTGGAAAAAAATCCTCAATTGGCTAGGAGGCATATAGATTGGATTAGGAGCAATGGAAAAAGGTAATGTGATCTGATGAGTCCCGACTGACCCTATTCCAGAGTGATGCGTGCATCAGAGAAAAAAAAGAAGCATATATAGTGATGCACCCATCATGCATAGAGCCCACCTTACAAGCCTCTGGAGGCAGTGCTACGATCTGGAGTTGCTTCATTTGGTCAGGTCTAGGCTCAGCAACATTATGTGGCAAAGAAAAAAGAAGTCAGTTAAAGATCTGAATGTACTGAATGATCAGGTTATTTCATAGATTTTCCTTATTCAAAGATTTTTTTCCTCAGTGGAATGAGCATGTTCCTATACTCAAATTATGAGAGTAATGGAACTTTTTTTGTTGTTGTTGGCCAGGCAGTGTACAAGAGCCATTTATCTTAATAATTAGGAACCTTTACCTTCATCTTAAGAAGGAACCTTAAGAAGAGTAGCAGTTTATTTGTATTCTGTTTACTACAACTCATGAACATTAAATCAGTTTTGAAACATCGAAAATTAAGAATATTTTATGGTTAATACTAAAATTAACAAGGTTACCCAAATAACATTTTTCTGAATTCTGTAACAGACTGCGGGATATGATATGTTCTTTATGTCATATCATGGAGTGAAGATCTTCTAATGAAAGGCTGGCAATTAATGAAAATTTTATTTTGCGTTTATGCACACTGTCAGGATATGAAGCAGAAAATGGATTTAGATAACAGGAGATTTTTCAAAGTGACCTTAGGGTAATAAGGTAATAAGATTTTTTTTTGTCTATTAGCATGTTTGTTTACATTACTATTGGCATTACTGAATTTGAAGAGTACAAACTCAGAATATAGGGTACAAAACATTGTCCCTTGAGTGTACACTTTTTTGTACCTTTATTATGCATGTATCTTTTAGCTATAAAGGTGCATATGATAAACGTTTAAAGATATTATTAAGGTAAGGGTATCACCCAAATGACGAAGAAAATTAATTACACTCATTCGTTGTGAAAGAGTAGCCGTGGTAACACTTGATACTTTAAAAACTAAACACTTGAGATTTAATCAATACAATACAATTTTATGGCTATAATATAGAGAGCTGGATCATCCAGGCTCCACACTGTTTCTGTTTCTCCCCTGTGTGATGAACAGCATATGTTTGTGTTTGGAGCCCCTCAGGAGACAGGCAGTAGTTCAGACAGGATATGACATGCTGACAGGAAGCTGCAGATGGGTAAAACCTGGGTGGTAGTCTGTATGTGTGTGTGTGTGTGTGTGTTCGTACGTGTATGTGAAAGCGTTTATTCCCATATAATAAACACATTCCCACATTGGAATTGGAATGCTATAATACTGCATTATGCACAAAAAAACATTCTATGCCCAGGATCCCAAGGCCACAAATTGTTGTTGTTTTTTTTTTTTTACTTCTGGTTGACGAGGTTGAGAAGAAATATGTGTTGTGAGATATTTCATTTGAGATTAAAGAACATTAGCGCCCCTAATTAAGGCATAGCCTGTTACACTAAGAGCAGGGCCCCAAGCATTTCTCATATCACAAATGGAACATCAGAGATCCAAATCACTTCTCTGCTATGTCAGCAGCGAGAGATATTACCCACTGAATTATTCATGAATGGCCTCACCCTATGTAATTTGATTGCACGGAGTTTTCACAGAAGTATGGCCAAGGGAGTATGAGAATCACTAGAGCCCTGCCATAAAGGAGGTAATGTGATATTTACAGAACATGCACATATGGAACTTGCTAGACAACTGAATTGTGAAGTAATGACCCAAGGTGCATTTGAACAGTTTCACAGCAAAATGTGATTAACAAATTTTTGGTATTTTTGGCAAATTATTATTCTCTGGCACACAAGTTTATCTATAACAAAACCTTTTTCATTTTCTTCCGTTCATGTGGTCAATAAAATGAGACTATGAGCTGTTCAAAGCAGCGACTGCCATTAGTGAACGAAATGGATTTTTGGAGAATGTTGACGCCAAGAACGTAAAGAACGTTTACACTCTGATCCTGTCATTACAGTTACCCCTGCATTAATGTATTAAACGTGTGTAGCATCCATGACATACTCTGTTAAATAAGACATTATGTGATTTGGATATTGTATGAGCACAGTGGTATACTGTATATATAACAAAGCGATTATCAGTGTTAGAATGTTAGTTTTTAGCGCAATCTTATGTTTTACTTCCAAATGGGATTCTATCACTAGCCCTGGTTTGGTGCATTTGTTAGGCAGGAAACTCATATTTATAAAGACGTATAATGTAACACCACTCTAAAGACATGCAAACTTTGTGTAATAGAGACAAAAGATGAACACACTTTGTGATAAAACCTGCACCCTTATATTCAGTATGGCTAGGTGCCTAGTTTAATACCACTTCTAAACATCTTCATTATTAAGAAGCTTTCTAGCTAACACTACCTTATATACAGTATATAAATATATATATATAGTCACATAGCTGGTTAGTTTTCTAGTAAGCAATTAACAGAAAAAGAGTAAATATGGTCAGTTTTAGCTAACACCAATAACCCAAACAGCCATAACAATAAATCAGCTGACTAATATTGTGTCAGTCCCCCTTGTGTCATCAAAACATTAAAACATCACTAAACCATCAAAGAATGAGCTGCACAAGACATGTGAAAGTGTGCTGTGGTATCTGGAAGCAATGGTGGGGCGTTAACAGATCAGGCTTGTTATTTCAGCACATCCCACAAATGCTCAATCAGATTTGAGGTCTAGGGAATTTGGAGGCCAAGTCAATTCCTTGATTTCCTTAAAGCATTTCTAAATTGTTTTACAGTGCAGCAGGGCACGGTATCCTGCTGAAAGAGGATGCTGAAAGAGCTGCCCTTGAAAAATTTTGATTAGCGATTTTGCAAATTAGTTTTTACACATGGGTCCATCTGTAAGTGCTTTTAATCAGAGTCGAAGCTAAAGCGTGCAACATATATTCTGCAAGTAAGCTATTTCCTGAATCATGCTTGGCTTCTGAGGGATTTAAGCAGGGAGTGATGTCAACAAACATTTGCCCTTCTCCATGCAACAGAGCCAGTTTACACTCAGGGATAGTCCCTAACCTGGTAACCCAGGCCATAGGGAGCTCATGATAAAGGATAGATGACCTCAAAGAGTAAATAAGAACCAATAGAACATCAGTTTATAGTTGAGCACTCTGTTATTCTGTATTTCTCTGTTACCTGGCTTGTTGCTTCTTTCTGGCATTCACCAAGATAAATGATGTGTCATAGTTGGTCCTGCAGCCATATTCATCTTTGAGTGTCAAATAAAAGGGAGGGACATGAGCGTTCAGAAAATAACAGATGACAAAACAGGCTGCAATATCATGGGTGTATGTGCAGCATTCAGAACAGTGCTACAGTAGGTGCCTAACCTGGTGGACAGTTTATTGATCATGTGACCTTTCGCCAGACCACGTCAAAGGAGACTGGAGACTACAGACTGCAGAATTCAGTGAGGAGGCATTTTCATAATTATGCTCACTGGAAAGGGCATATGTTTCTGCCATATGTTTCCGTGAATGCCATGGCCGAGGAAATTGCATGTTGATCTTCCAATTAGCAACAGCCTAACTAAAATGTAATTGGATCATGTAATTGAATGAAAGTTGAAAAGAAACAGCTCGCTTGCTTGTACCAACAAGACACTTGGTACAAAATACACTTGCTCCAGTAATAAAACATAAACAGAGTATCTTGTAACGACAGCTTTTTAAAAGCTAATTAGAAAAGATTAATATATTAAAAGTTGCTTCGAATCTGTACAGGAAGCAACATGTTCCTCTCACATTTCATCATGGGGAAGAAAATCAAAAAAGCTAAATATTTACATAGCATAAAGTGCATATGCTGAAGTAAAATTCCTCAGTTCCTGTTCCTATACAATACTCTTCGAGGTGGTGCTAGGATGTGAAAGATTGCTATGGTATCCAAGTAGCTGAAAGGAAGTCGGCTATGGTTTTGCCAGGTGGTTGCTAAGGTTTTGCTAGTCTGTTATTAAGACATCCCAGTTACTGTTTAGATGGTTGCTATGGTTTCCCAGGTGGTTACTAGAATGCTAGACTGTTGCTTTGGTACTGTATATAGGTGGTTGTTGGGTTATTCCAGGTGGTTGTGAGGGTGCTGGGTTAATGAAAAAGGAGCACCCATGCTAAGTGGTTGCTCTGAAATGTCTGGTTAGGGTTTGGATGTTGCTAAATAGTAGTTTCGATACCTCTGTTGGTTGCAAAAAAAATGTCCTAGGAGGTTGAATGTGGCTAAAACGTTGCTATGGCAGCTCATGTTATACTATGGTACAGCAAGCGGTTGCTAGGTTGTGTAACGGGTCTGACACACGAAAACCAGAGGTCACGAACAGGAGCCACGTGTGACAAAAACGCTTCGATAAGATCTACTCACTGGTCGAATTCAGCGTGGTCTTTTTATAGGCTGTGGGTGGCACGAACGCAGCGTTGTGAGATTGTCGTCCAGCCCAGGTGCATTAATTGGCTCCGCCCCCTTTTCACACACACACACACACACACACACACACAGCTCTTGCAGTTAGGGCGGCGTAGATTACGCTATGTGCGTGAGAGCCTCCAGTGAGAAGCATGTTTTGATGTGTGAGCACTAGCTGTTAGCCCGTGTCACAGTTGGTAATATCATAAATAGATTTGTATCATATTGTATTTGGTTGTAAGGGTCTTGTTATGGTGTTCTTGGGATTTGTTAGGTGGCTCTTTACGCATCTTTGGGAAGGAATAGCGTAGTCAAGAATAACAAGTATGCTAAAGAAAAAGTAGAATATAATGTATGCTTTTAGTTGCTTAAATTTGAGGCAAAATTTTTAATTTATTTATTTATTTAATAACCAAGATTATTTTTTTTTTTATCTGGCCACAAGTGGTCTCAAATGGATTTTCCCAGACACACATAAATGAAAAAAATTACTGACCCTAGAACAAAGTGTGTTTGTTTAAGCATGAAACATTACTTTTCTTCTCACGGTAGTGAGACCAGCATCGTTGTACATTTTGAAGACGTTGCCACTGACAAAAAAGACAGGAAGCAGAGCAGGAGGTGGTAGAGCTGAATATGCTGTAATTTGCTTTGGGATTGACAAGAATGGACAGAATTAGAAATGGGTATAAAAGGGGGACAATGCAGGTAGGAGAGTTTGGTGACAAAGTTAGAGAGGCCAGATTAAGAAGGTTTGGACATGTGCAGAGGAGGGATGAGGGGAATACTGGAAGGAGAATGGTATAGATGGAGCAGCTAGGCAGGAGGAGAAGAGGAAGGCCCAAGAAGAGGTTCATGGATATGATAAGGGAGGACAATAACGAGGCTGGAGTGACAAAGGAAGATGTGGTAGACCGAGTTAGATGACACATTTACAGCACGTTTTGCTTTGCCTTTTTGGTATATCCCTACCATATCAGAAGAATAGTATATAATATGATGTGACTTAGCATTTCAAAGGCTTGACATCCTTTATGAGCCTTTGGGAAATGCTGTCTGACAGTGGACGACAGCCCATTCAGAGAAGATGATGGGCAGAGAAGCAGCCATGCTCCACTATCAGAAGAGAATACATAGTGTGACATTCAAAAGGTCAGTTTGTCACACACACACACACACACACACGCACACACGTACTGTATATACAGTATAAATCTCGCTGCTTAACAAGAACCCATGTTAAATTTGGTTTAATGTTAATGTGTCACTGTGAGGCACATTTAAAAACTGGCAGTTGTTTATTAAGTTGCAGCAAGAAACACAGTTACATAATCACAATTACACAGTCATTAAATCAATCAATCAATTTATTAATCAATCAAAACACCTTGGGGGTTGCAGCATCATTTCAGGGCCAAGCATGACAGATCAGTTTGCACTATCTCGTCCTTTTCCCTCATGCATTTACTCCACTTTCAAAGCAGATTGATGATGCAGAAACAGCATATAGTGTAGAATTCTATTGTTTTTTCAAAGTCGGTTTGTTTGTAATACATTTGTTTACTGCAATGCTGTAGTTGAAATACTTTATTATCATTATTATTATTTTATCTAGTTATCATTCAAATAGCAGTTAATTAAGCAGGGTTCTCTAATGTGTATGCAGTGCACACATGCACACCGAGAGAGAGAGAGAGAGAGAGAGAGAGAGAGAATTCAGATCTCTCTGGCCAACCTTAACACAAGTGCACATCAGTATTCCATGGCCATGGTGGTCTTCAGTGACTTGTGTGTTCTGTTATCTGGCCTCCTTTCAGTGCTGCTATGTAGCTCAAGGAAAAGCCTGAAAAGAACCTGACACTTCTCTGACAGACCTCCCAAGCCGAACTTATTCGCTTTTCACCTCCCAACCCTCTTTTATCTCATTTACTGCAATACCCATTGACATTAGCGTAACCTGTGCTACTCATGTGCCGGTAGGCCTACCAACATTTCAGTTTGCTGTGGAGAACTGAAAGCAAACTGATAAATACAGTAAGCACAGCGCTGTCAGGTTCCTCACACTAAAGCCTCTCTCGCTCTCTCATCATAACTTCTTAATACCTCTGAAGTTGCCATAAGTAGGAGGAAAATAATCTCTAGACAACTGTCAAGAGTCTGCCACTGATTGGGATTTTATACTTTTTAGCTTTGAAGTTACACTACTTTGGGAAAGAAGACATGCAGTAGAATTACTGTGCTAAAATATCCACAGCATTCTGAAAGCTGCAATTTAACAAAGTAATAAACAGTAAACATCAAAAGGTTTATAGTGAAAATCTATCTCTGCTTCCAAATGAAGGCTTTTAATAATGGGGCAGGAATCAGTGGGTTGATCGTGTTGTTTTTGTCCACCGTAATAATTTGAAATTAATAATTTTTTTTATTATTTTATTTTTTGCAATGTATGATTTTTGTCATTATAATAATTACTGCATTTTCTGTCTCAACATACTTGTGTGCACAGAAATGAAAATAGACAGGGAATACCTCATCTATTACA
>JAQMYL010000036.1:24037760-24053317 GCA_030014365.1 Clarias pachynema
TGCATATATGAGCATTTATTTACTGACATAGTAGAGGAAGCTGAGCTTCCCTTGTAGTCTTAGAGCAGCCGCCACTGCTGCAAGATCTTTCACTGGGAGAGAGAGAGAGAGAGAGAGAGAGAGATGAGTAGATGACAGGTGTTTGTCCTTTGTGTGCTGAGGAAGAAAATCAATGCATTCATCACAGCAATAGAGATAAATGACCATGCTGAGAACATCTGAAAAGAAGATCTCTGGATTGTTACTAGGTTCAAGAAACACAAAGCCCAATGCTGATTAGACACCACAAGTTGATTATTTTCTTATGACATCATTTTCCTAAGTATTTTATTCCTCTTATTTTCATTCATAAAATGTATCAGTCAGGAGTTAGGCCTCAGAAGCACAGAGACAGCACTGGTTAAAATTGTAAGCGACTACTGCTGGCCTCTGATCAGTGTTGTGTCTCCTCGCTTGTGTTGCTTGACCCTTTGTGCACCTTTTGACACAATTGACCATACTATCCTTGTTGAAAGAGCCATGCTCTCTCTTGGCGCAGGTCTTATTTGACTGATCATTATCAGTTTTGTACTAAAGTTTGGTGTTGCACAAGGTGCTGTTTTAGGCCCACTGCTATTTTCTTTCTATATGTTTATTCTGGGTAACATATTCATGAGCATGATATTAATTTCCAATATTATGTTGATGACACTTTGTTCTATGTCTCAGCAAAGTCAGATGAGAGAAACCAATTCAATAAAGTTGAGGAATGTGTTAAGGACATTAGATGCTAGATGCTTATTAACTTCCTCCTGCTTAATTCTGACAAGACACTGACAAGTACTGGTACTAGGACCACATGCAGCTAAAAATAAGCATTCTGATCACACAGTAACTCTGGTTGGTCTTTCTGTTTCATGTGCAGCAGTAAATTAATTTGACATGATTATTGATTCCAGTCTTTCATTTGGAGCTCAGCAAGGTAATACAGTATTAATAGGATAGCCTTCTTTCATCTCAAACATATTGCCCTGGTAAGAAATATGTCACTACATGAAGCAGAAAAACTTGTTCATGCTGTTGTTACCTCTAGGTTGAACTACTGTAATGCCTTACTGTTTGGATGTTTTTTTAGGTGCATAAACAAGTCCCAGTTAGTCCAGAATGCAACAGTGAAAGTCCTCACTAGAAACAGAAGATATACTGTAAAGAACATCACCTGTGTATTATCCACACTCCATTGATTTTAAAATACTGCGATGGTTAAAAAGCACTACATGGTATCTGTACTATTGTTTTATGATCCGCCACACCTACTTCAATCAAAGGGTGAAGGCTGCTTGTTGGTACCGCATATTATGAAAACTACAGCAGGGGGCTTTGCTCTTTCTTACAAAGCCCCAAAATTATAGAATAATGCTTAGGATTCAGATGCAGTCTCAATGTTTAAGTCTAGGCTGAAAAAAAAAAAATAGCCAAGACCTTTTTGAATAGATTTGTCATAAGTAAAGGTGCAGTCTGAGATTTATGGATGCAGAGTTTTATGGTGAACTAGTATGTTTGAATGCTGTCTTCCCCACCCTCATTGATCACTCAGGTTTGTTAACTGTGGAGTGACTGGTTGCCTTACTTCCCAGGAAGCCCTCATGTCTGTATTTCCTTATGACTCTCCCTTTTAGTTATGCTGTCATAGTTAGTCCTGCTGGAGTCCCTGCTTGCACTCAGCACTAAATATACATTCACTTTATCCATTTTATGAGTGGCTGTGGTTTATGTCTTGTAACTGCAGTCACTCAATAGGTAAGGACTGAAATTTCCAATAACAGTTTTGTACAGACTTAGGTCTGCAACAATGAAAGTAGAGTTAAATTAAAAACAGACTTATATTTACTTAAACACTTTTCCAGATAATTTTAACATTTAACCTCATTAAGCACAGATATCCCAGGGACTGATGCACAGATCCTCATTTGGGGTGGTCAGGATATCACCCCAAATGAAGATGGGTTCCATGGTGAGTCTGGCTCCTCTCAAGGTTTTTTCCTGTTGTGATCTCAATGAGTTTTTCTTTGCCACCATTGCCCTCCATTCATCAGGGAAAACAAACAGTTACAGTTTTTTCCATGCATGTTCTAATTTATTTCCATATTTTTTTTATTCTTTAAAGCTCCTTTGTAACAATGACCATTGTTAAAAGCACTATACAAATAAAATTGCATTGAATTATTCTACAACACTTTGACAACAATACATACTTTTAAACCATTTTAGTTATATTGTCTACATCTTTGGAAATCACTTGAAATCACTAGTATGACTTGCAATACACCAGTTGGGCCAACCTCACTTATTCTCTCAAAAGAAATAATTCAACAGGAAAGTTTATTTTTGCAAGTCATGAAGATTATAAAAAACTAAATATCAAAGTATTTATTTTTCAATAGGCAAAAACTGTTCTCTTAATGTCTCATTACAGTAAAAGTTATCATTCTTATCTTTTATATATTTATGCATTTGCTTTGTTAAATAACACAGTTTAATCTGTTTATCTGTCTATGTAGGGCACGGTGGCTTAGTGGTTAGCAGTGGTAGGGGAAGGGGCAGTGGTAGCTCAGAGGGCTACGGCGGTTTGATCCCCAGCTCCACCAGGTTGCCATTGTTGGGCCACTGTTGGGCCCTTGAGCAAGACCCTTAACCGTATCTGCTCCAGAAGCACTGTATCATGGCTGATCCTGCGCTTTGACCCCTCTTACACTGGGATATGCAAAGAAATAATTTCACTGTGCCGTAATGAATATGTAACAGACTTAACTGTTGTCTTGCACCTACAGATCCTGGGTTTGATTCCCGTGTTGTGTCTGTGTGCATGGAGTTTGCATGTTCTCCCTGTGCTCCCTGTCCATAGTCTAAAAGCTTTTCCAAATTGCGGTATCACATCGGTTGTACAAATGGGAATAAATACAATGATCTCTAGTTGGACTACAGAGGTTGATGGATGGTTGGATCTGACTATGTAAAACATTTCCTGTGAGAGTGCCTGTGAATTTTCTGTTACTATATACAGTCAAGCCCGAAATATTGGACATGCCACTTTTTGTTCAAATGTAAATAAAAGATGAGTAATACTTTTTTCGACAATGATGCCTCTTGTACATCATCTTATTATCTTCTGGGAGACGCCTGTGTCATTTCTATTGAAGAAAAAACTTTCTGGTTGAATAAAAGTAACTTTAATAAGTCAGAATTTGCCAGGGGTATGAATAATTTCAGGCTTGACTGTAAATAGTAATCTATTAGAAAGAGTGATTAATATAATCACCTGTTAGCATTATTATCAGAGCTGTGCTCTTCAAGAAAATTAATTGGCACCATACTTATAATTGGTTTAATTTTTCATATCAAATTCTTTCCATTGTTACCTAAGTTTTTTTTTTTTTTTTTTTTTTCAGAGGTTGGTGATGAGAACCACACTACTGTTATTTAGGCCCAGATAAATAAAGACAGAATTGAAGGAGTCTGTACTTTCTCATTCCATGATCATTGGTTCTGACAGGAAAATGACTCAAAGCATAAGTCCAAAACTACAAAGGAATGACCTTTTGCACAAAAGAAAGATTTGTGAGATTTTTTGAGAGAGAGAGGCTGGGGCAAAATCCAGACCAACAAATCCAACTGACAATTTGTTGCATGACTTGAAATCTCCCTCCATTTTGAGAGAGAATAAACAATAAGGAAAGGAAGAAACTATACTTATGGTACTTGGGTGGGATTATTACTTATCAGATAAGCAGTTTTATTTATTTAGATATTTAGAGATTATTTACTTTAACATAATTCTAATGTCATCTAAATACTTAATTTTATTTATTTTCCTTTGGGAGTCAGTTCAAAAAGAGCAGAAATATAAATTCCCATTCTGGCAATCTTAAATTTGAAATTGAAATGGAGCAAACAGAGAAATAATCACTGTGGCAGAAGATCCAGTGGTGTGGAAGATGGTTTTTGGGATGGGAGGGGCAATTTTTCCCCCATACATTGTATATATAAAATGTTACAATAACGAACTATTTGCCATACTAGAAAGATTATTCAAGTTAAAAGTGAAGCTCAGCTGATCTTACCAAGCCTATTAGGAATGATTAATTCTTTGTGGATTTAATAAGTCATTGATTTCTTTAAACCATTAAATCAGACAATATTTTAAATTTCAGTGGAAATTTAGTAATTAAAAAAGTATAAGATGCATAAATATGTTTACATCAGCCACAAACATTTTTTTCTGGAGCTGTCTCTTTTTTACTTACATTTACCCTAATGGAAAAATTATTACAAGGTTTTGCAGGACATAAATATGTCTTAGTAAAATAGCCAAGCTTTGGTATTGGTATTAGAAACGTATTCACTAGCTCTAAAAATGGACTCCTTTTGTTTGGGGAACAATTCATTCAACTATACAGCATAGTAAATAATGTGAGGGACAGACAAGTGAATGAGTGCACTATAACAACAGAGAATGTTGTTAATGCATGCTAATGAAAAGAAAAGAACTCACATGCTAGTATGAATCAAAGCACTCACAGACTCTTGCTAATGGGACTAAGTGTGAGTACACGTGCATGTACATGAACAATCATGAACATCACTTGAGTTGGCCCATCATGAAATTTCCTTTGAGGCTTTTTGTCAGAATCATAAATAAAGGAGATTTTAGGGATTTAATTATTTTTAAATAATAGAACTAATATTAAAAACTCAATACATTACTGTTTTACGCAGTTACTATTATATACAAATAAAAGGAGCTCATATTTAATCTGTGCAACCTCTTCCTTCCCACAGTAACTCTAATGTTAATAATTACCAATGGTGGAGGATAAACAGCACATATTTTATTAATGCTGTATATCTTATTATCGAAGATGTAGATGAGATTTCATGCATGCACATGCACAGCCATCAAGAGGAGTGCCTAGCATTTAAAGCAGATGAATTAAAATCTCTATGCAGAACTTGAAATTTCGCAGGCCCCGCATCCAATGGAAAATCATTTGCTGATTGGAATTATACCTAACCTACTAGCTCTTTGTTTCTTTTGTACCCTTCTTGCCCTCTGTGCACAAGAATAAGCCCCAGCAGGTCTGTTTTGTTGAAATGGTGACTAAACCCATTGGCAGCTGATTTTGTAATCAACCGAGTCAGTGAGAGCCAGTGTGAAAGCTGTCTATACAACATTAGAGCTTTTTTGATCATTTGGGCTGGCATGGGGTTTAACGTGAAAACCATGTATAGCCTATTTGTGGCTGAGATGAAAGGCCCCGTTTTCATAATGGTTCATCTGGACGAATGGGTTTCGGCACAAGACATTCATATTTGTGTGATGGAGCATTACTGTGATTGTACTCTGTAACAGTGTGATCTGTGACAGGGCTTGCACAGTAATTTGTGTTTTTTTTTTTTTTTTTGTCAGTGCTTTACATAATTTTCAAAAACTGGTTGTTCTGAATAACATAAAATATTATTTCTATACAAAATTAGGTAGCATACAAAAAACATAATTATATGTAGCACTAAAAATGTAATGTTCCACGCAGGCAATAAAAGGTTAATAAGATGTGCTGGAGTCTTTTGTAAAGGTGCATTTGGAATTCATCATGTACGAAAAAAGGTGATCTCATTAGGGACCAGAACATAGGCTCTAAAATGGTACAAAGCATAAGCCCTAGGGTATTGCTAAAAATAGCAGGTCACACTTGAATACATGTTATTGTCTCCAAACTGACTTTTTAAAATTTTTCTATACAGATTGATCCTCATATTTGTTATTAATTATGACTTCATGCCTAGATAAATTATACATCAGGGAGTGTGTACAGATCAGTTCTCACTGTGGGTAATCATCATATCTGCCCAACTATATAACTATACTTTCTAGACTTTTAAAACTTTTAAAAATGTGTTAAGGTTAGTCCAATCTATTTGACAATAATAACTGATATCTCTTGATTGGCACTTTAAATTAAAAAGCATACATTTGAATTAATTTGCTATCTGCACAAGTAATGTCTCATTGTAAGAAAAAAACATTTCCTAGCCACAATTTCCTGTATGCAAAAATGAACATAAAAATTCACACAATGAACTGTAGATGTTTGTTACCATTTTAGAAGAGTCAAACTGTTGGGCTGCATCAAAGAAAACAACTAAGCAGATTCAAAATTACTAGAACTGGGTTAAGAATCCTTCAACATGTTATCAAAACTGTGGTCCAAAATTGTGGTAAAAAATCAACTGTAAAAACCACAGCTATGTTTAATAATGAAGATAAGAGCATTTCCATACACGCACAATGTGACGAGAACTCACAGAACTACAGCTGTGGGTCCATAAGAAAAGAATGTGATAGTGAGACTCTTTAAAAGACTTAAATTTGATAAGAAGCAAAAAGATTTGACTTTGGAGCAATGGAAAAAGGTCCTGTGGTCTGATGAGTCTATACTGATCCTATTCCAGAGTAAGGTGTGCATGAGGGTGCAAAGGGCATGGGACTTTTTGAGGATTTTTTTTTTTTTTTTTTTTTTTTTTTAATCTCTGAACATTAAACAGCTTTTGTTTTTGGTTTGAATTTACTGGAACACTTATTCCTGTGAAGATTGCAAACTCTTTTGATTTGAGTAAGCAGTCCTTTTCACTATAAAATGGTGGATTTCAAATTGTTTGGAGATGACCTTATAACCCTTCTCTGAGGTCTAGGTCTTGACCCATACCTGAGTTCTTCAGAACAGTAAACTGCTAAAGGTTCTGCTTTTATAGAGGTCATGCTTCTTGATGATCAAGAAATCCTGTACATTCCTTTATCACCTGGCTGCTACTTACTCTCTTAATGAGCATGGAAGATGGTTAAACCCTTGCTGCCATGTCTTAAGATTTTCCCTAGGGTCATCCACTGTTTTCTTTTTTTTTTAATGGTAAATTAAACGTAGGACATAGTGAACAGACACCAGCCATTTTCCTCTGACTCATCTCTGTTGGTCAATGTTTCACCAGTGCTTTTGACGTGCTTTTATCCTACTTTAATGGATTTGATTTACACTATGCATAGATCACAGTTCTATCTGATGGGAACATTCTCCAGACAAAACTTGCTCAAGGCAGTGGACATTGATGTCAAAACTGTCAGCTGGATGCAAGCACTTTCATAAGGGGTTCCTTTAAGCACTTCAATTACCTGTGTATTAGATACACTGCCTGGCCAGTGTTTCAGAAAGGCTAGATTATTGGACTGCAATACAAAAAGAAAACATAGAAATAGCTTGAATTGGGTTCAGAACTGTCTAACACATTGGTAAAACATGAATGCTGAACTGTCAACCTTGTGGGAAAAAAATATGAGCAGAAAAAAAAAATCAAGAATGACCATGATCAGAGATCACTAAACACTTGGTGAAGTTACATTGTTAAAAAAAAAAAATGACAGTAAAATCATAACTATGTTTAATAGTAAAAAAATAAGAGCATTTCCATACATATACTGTACAATGTGACAAGAACTCACAAGATTGGAACTAAGCAGCTGTGTGGCAATAAGAAAACTACTTACTCCGACTAATTAGAATTATAAAGATTGGACTTAGAAGCAATAGAAAAAGGATCTGTGGTCTGATGGCTTCAGATTGACCCTGTTCCTGAGTGATATGAGTATAAGGTTAAGAAGGGAATTCATGAAGTGATGCACCCACCATGCATAGTGTCCACTGTCCAAGCCTCTAGAAGCAGTGTTAAGATCTGGTATAATCCCCTGCTTGCTCTAAAGTAAACAAGACAGACTGAAATAATATATGCAGGCTTCACAAGAAATGTCCTTGATTGTTTATATACCACACAGTATAAAATCTAACAATCTGTATCCGATAATGACTGAAAAATGGCTATTTATACATGTATTTTATGACATTTACATAATACAGTTTATAGTATAGTACGAATGTTTTTCATCCATTCATAAATATTTTAACCTTCAAAAACTCATCTTCATCTATACACTTCATCTTGATTAGTTAATCTTAAATTCTACATTTTATTCTAAGTAGGATTTACAGACTCAATGTTGGTATGTTTTTCAGTTAATACAATAACCAATTAATTGTTTGTTTAGTTTTATTGTTTTAAGCTTAATGCAGTATTCATAAGCTTTCAGCATTCAGTCTTCAAAAATCTCAGTGGTACATTAATGTTTTAGGCGGTTTTCAATATTGTTCTTTATAAACTAAATGCTTACTGATGCACACACAAATACTGACAAATACCATGCTCTTTTTTTTTTTTTTGGTTGATGTCATTTGGGTTTTTGTTTGGTATCATGACCACAGCAGACAATTTGTGAATACAAATTACATCCTGGCTATGTGTATGGATGTCATAGCTACATCTCTGATGTGACAAATGTCTATTTGCTAAATGTGTATTTAGTAAACATTACAACCACTGTAATGTACCCTTTACGCATAGATACATTTTAAAAACAGATATTTTGTCAGATTCTGAAGAGAGCTAAAGGTGCACCATGAAGTAATCTGGTGGCTACAACAATACTGCCTTCAGATTATGTTCAGATGCAATTGATTATCATAATCACTCATAATCATCATGATCAGCTCCATAGGGGTGAAACCAAGGCTTTTACTTATGAGAGATTCTTTAAACTCAGGTAGACAGAACTGACCACCATGGCATCCCTGGGCATAGACCCCTTACTTTCACTGTGACTTGTACACATTATGGCAAATGGTTGCTTGGGCACTGAGCTGCTGAAGACAAGGTAAATGCAGGGGTTGGCACAGCTGTTCAAACTTGCAAGGAGCATAAGAATGGTGAAAGTTGCAGCTGCAATGGAAACAGATTAGAATGGTTAGACAAGGCAGTGTAAATAATAAACACTATTCTCCTCACAGCAGCACCAACACTAATGAATCATTGAATAACCTTTTATTTTTATTACATATACAGTACCAGTCAAAAGTAGGACAGAAGTTGGAAATATTTTCTACATTCTAGAACAATACTGGATTTTTCCTCAAAAATTTTTTTAAATAAAACATAAGGCATTAGGTAATTAAATACCACCAACAACAGCCAGTTGTTATTTTAAAGACACAAAGATCAGCTGTTCTGGAACAGTTCTTGCAGGAACAGTATTATCAAGCACCATGATGAAACTGGCTCTCATGAAGACTATTCCAGGAAAGCAAGACCAAAACTTACCTCTATGGCAGAGGAGATGTTCATTCAGAGTTACCAGCCACAAAAATCACCAATTAAGGCTTTACAGAGTACAGTATACAAGTAAGTAGCAGACACATCTCACTATCAACTGTTCAACTTAAAATGTTCAGCTCTGTAAAACTTCAGCATTGGTTTACAGCGTAGAAAGAAATCATCTGGAAAGACCATGGATTTAGAAGATGTGTCCAGACTTTGGACTGGTAGTGTATAATATGAGACTAAATGTGGCTTTATAGAGCCATTTAATGAAATCAGATAACATTAGAAAGAACACCTTAAGCGGACTTTTCAGTTCACTTTGTTCATCACCTCCTGATCTATTAGAGCATTCAGTGATAAAGATGCAGGTTAATGCAGCACACTTACACTCAGTGGGAGCTCCTTGGTCCCACACTGACCACAGCTGCACGGTGAAGAAAGGCGCCCAGCACAGCACGTACACGAGGACGATGACTACGGTCATCTTGACGGTCTTTACGCGAGCCTTGGAGAGGCCGACCACACTGCTGGCACTGGTGCAGATCCCTCGGTGCGTCTTCATGCTCAGGCTGATCTGCACAGCGCGGCAAATGCACACCTGGCACACGATCACCGTCAAGACCGGCAGCGCGAATATGACCAGAGTCGTCCAGGTCACATACGCTCGAAGTCCCCACGGCTGCGCGAACTGCGCCCAGCAGTCGAAGACCCCAGGAGCCACCTGGACACGGGAGAAAATAAAAACCTGCGGCAGCGCGCCCACGAGTGACACAGCCCACGCGACACACACCGGCACGTTCCAGCGCGCGCTCCTCCTCTGCAGCGTGCCCATGGGCTTACACACGGCTTGATAGCGATCCAGCGTCATCACGACGATCATGTAAGTAGAAGCGAACATGCCGACCACCTGTAGGTACTTGATCAAGCGGCACACCATGTCTGGACCCACGAAGCGGTCCGTGATGTCCCACAGCAGCTGCGGACACACCTGGAAGAAGGCCACGGTCAGGTCCGCCAGGCACAGGTGCAAAACGAAGACGCGCATGCGGGACATGGACCCGCGTCTCCTCAACAGCACGAGCAAGAGACCGAGGTTCAGAGTCGTGGCGCTTAGGAAGATCACGCCGAGCAGTGAGATCTCGATCAGAGCTAATCTCTCATTCCGCGGCGGATCGTCCGGAGCTTCGCGCTGCGCCAGGCTCAGGTTACTGAGGTTCGACTTAACGAACGGCATTTTACACATTAATCATACAGTTCGCGCTGGTGGCGGCGACTCATTCGGGATTTATCCTGAACTATCTATGAAGAAGAAGAAAAAAAGTCAGACTTAAATAATAATAATGCGTAGAGGAAACCACTTTGGAGTGAAGCCGCAGGCTGAAGTTGTGAGGAAGTTCATTTATGGCATGGTGTGGAAAAGAAGAGCTGTCCTTCAGCACCACACTCCTCCACTGGCCTTGCACTAAAGAATGTCCAGGTGAGGCAATAGGAACTGGGAGACTTTAGCGCCTCAACATGCAAGATGTAAAACACCTTCCGCGTAATGCACACACGTAACCGTCTTCCTTTCCAGTGATTCGTCTGTCTGCCTGAATCACTGCTGCAGATGCCTTATCCAGCTGTGCTTGCTGTGATTACGCACAAATCAAAAGGCTATAGCAAAGCAAATCAGATAAATGCATTTTATAACCAGCTTTGCCTTCCACAAACCAGTTAAGATAAAAGCAACAATTTAAATTGTTTTTATCATTTTTGGCTGAAATCAATTTTGCGTTAATAGCAAGTTGTTCATCATTTAACTTTTTTTTTTTTAATGTTATAACAGACTTATGGTGACACACTGATACTCTTTTACATGCTGATGTAAACCGTCTATTTATCTTGTAGTATAGCCAGATGTGTACAAAACGTAAGACGTATCAAGCATTGAGTCATCAAAGAAAAGAGAGATTGCCTGTACATTGGCTAAACCAATCTTCTAAACTGTATTCAATAAAGCAAGCCTCAATTAGCTGTGAAGCAGAAGAAAGTCTTAATCCTCTTAATTCCAAACCGAAAATCACTGGGGAAAATTAAAGCATCCAGGCAATGGCGGTAAAATGTGTGACGTCAGATTTCAGTGGGTCGTATGAATGGGATTACTGTCAAAACACTCATTAATTAGTTACATAGTACATACTGTTACTTATATATACACTGAGACATATAAATAAATGTAAATAATATATAAATGTATATTATTATTATTATTATTATTATTATTATTATTATTATTAATACACATACGCTGCCTAGGCCAAGAAAGGGTCAAATTGGCTTGACCAAAAACAATTCAAACATTCAGCATTGTGGAAGTAGAAACAGAAGTAGCAGCACAAATCACAATTATGTTTAATAGTGAAAGTAAGAGCATTTCCATACTCAGATATGTGTATGTGATGAGCTCACAGAATTGGGAATGAACAGCTGCCATAAGAAAATCACTTCTGAGATTATTTAGGGGGGAAAAAAACACTTATATTTGCTAGGGAGCATAAATATTGGATTTTGGAGCAATGGAAAAATGTCATGTGGTATGATGAGGCCAGATTGATCCTCCTTCCAAGTCATGTGTGCATCAGGGTAAGAATGGAAGAACATGAAACAATGCACCCATCATGCATGGTGCCCACTACACAAGCCATTGGTGGCAGTGTTATGATCTGGGGTTGGTTTACTTGGTCAGGTCTAGGCACAGCAATGTTATGTGGCAATAAAATTATGTCGGCTGATGCCCTGAATGTACTGATTGATCAGGTTGTGACAAGTTGTGAAAGAGTGGTTCTGGGAGCATGCGGAATCATTTTCACACATGAATTCACCCGTAATCAAAGCTAAAGGTGATCAATGAAATTGACAGTACACACACACATACGCTCAATATTTATCTGAATTATTTAGAAAGCTGATCGAAGACTGTTAACAACAAAATGACAGACAGACCTTTCATTTGTATTTCTGTTTACTTCAAAGTCAGACAATAATTGTAACATAGCCACCTGCAATCTTTTTTTTCTCCATAATGAACCATAGTGGCATTAGGCAAACGCTTTCTCCTTCAGAGCCAGCTAAACTTTACCTCTTCAGCTATTAAGTGTGCAACCTATAATGAGCAAATTATTATCTGTCTTCATGGCATGGCTGCAGTAATTGCATGAACAGAATGGAGGGGAGCAGTGTGAATGGTCTGTCCACTACAACACATCAGGAATTTATGTTCATCCTAAAAAAATCCTTGGAGTGCAGCTGCTGATAGTGTGTATGTACTGTACTGTCATGTAGCTAGGATAGAAAGGAAACAACCAAAGTTACATGTTCTTTAATCTGAACACAGGCAGATTTTCCTCAGCATTATTTGCCTCCTTGTTCGCTGTAAATATCACGGAGTTAGAGACACTTCACTGAGACAACTATTTCTCAATGGTATCCTTTGTCCTCTACTTGGAACTACTGATGGTACTCAAGAGTTCCTCCTTGCCCATCTGGTAGCGGCTCTTCTTCCAGACATCACGGAGGTCCTGTAGGGTCATACCAATCTCCTTGCCCGACGTGATCCCCAGGCGCCGCAGATCATGGCCACTGACAGGGAAACGAGGGATGGACCAGCGACTTAGTTCAGCCAGGAGCTTTCTTTCACCCTGGTACTTCAGGAGCTCCAGGACTTTGCTCTGGGCATCTGGCTCTCTGGACTATAAATGTAAATGAATCATCATTAAATCCCGACCTACAGGTTTACGACCTCAAACACAAGGCTCAATAATTGTGATGCTGAAGTTTTAGGTTTACAGTGGAACATTGTACATTTACTGAGTTGGCAAACAGAGGGGAGAATACTGAGGGGAGAATTTCTTTCAAAACTCCAAAAAAAAAACACAGATTGTAAGATGAGCTCAGGATCAAACTGGGAACCTAGAAGCTATGAGAAGCAAATTTGTGCCATTTAATGCCAGCAACCCAAAGTGCCAGTTTGCCGCCCTTCTTCACACTGCAGTTTATAATTTCATAATGTTTATATTAAATATTCACATGAATTTGTTTGCCCAGGTAACACTTAATCAGGCTTCTGACAACGGCAAAAGATGTTCACATTTTATGCCGACTATACAGTATGACCAAAAACCAGCCAGACCAAAAAAAAAAAAAAAATCTTTAAAATCTTGTTTGTTTGTTTTTTACGATCAGTTAAGCTTGTACAATTTTCTATTTACATCTCACTCTCCTTCTCCCTGTGACAGTTCCTATCTTCTTTTAAAAATATCATGCCAACCAGTAACTTTACTTACATCAATGATGAAATCAGTGTATGGCTTCAGGCCATTATTCTCATCATGACCTTTAACAAGGTCTCGTCTGTGTTTCACCAGGAAGAGGCCGAGGGTCTTCTCCTCTCTGGAGATCTTTAATCGGAGATCCAGTCTTTCCACATCTTCTGGGCCACGCAGCAGAGATGAGAGCACGGTCATTGGTTTAGGAGAGCTGCCTTGAGTCCTCTGGTACACCTGCTTCATCTCCTCAATACTGACATCTGCTGGAAGACCTGGAGAATGACACCAAACAAGCTTGTAATGCCTATTAAAATCAGGATGCATGTTTTTGCATTAGTACATTTAAACAACAACAAAAACTCTCCAAATTCCAAGTATACAATCTTCATATGAGAGGAAAAAATGCACTAGGCTTGTATTTAGCCAAGTCAGTTGACCAAACTGCAAAGCTACATGACAAAGCTGTTTGTCAGAGGATATGAGCATTTGTTGAGGTTTCTCCACACATGACAAAGACTAGTGAACCGTCTAGTGAAAGTCCAATACACATGCATATCTGACCTATGTATTGAGCCAGATCTAGCTTATAAATAAGCTCAAGCAGGTGATCCGCATGATGTCCCACCAGCATCTTCTTAAGTTCCACCCAGATTCTCTCTCCTGAGATTGCCCCTAGGCCTCTTGCGTTGTCCCGGATAGCATCCAGCGTTTCCAGATCATGCTGCCCTGGCTTGGATGCCACACGCCCATAAAACCTGCAACAACCAATATATGCAGACTGTTTAGTAATATGAATGCACATCATCTGTATGTGAATCAAAGCAGTACTTTAACATTCTTTAATCCGATGCATAATAAGATTAGACTCCAATACATTTGGTCTTTAACATTTTGAAAAAGCAAAAGGGGCATATTCAACAGGCATATAGGTTCTGTCACAAACAACAGGCATTTTCATTGTGTGTATATGCAGAATCATTTGTTCTTGTTCAATATTCAGATTGTCACCAGCACTTAACCTGTTGAAATATTAAGACATTTCACGATCGTAAAATCTACATCATAAAAATGACTTTTCAGCCATATTATCAGTCAATTTCAGAAGCGGTAACTAATGCAGATCAGAAGAAAAATGATGATGGCTATGATGATGAAGCTGTTCACATTTGTATTCAGAGTGAATAGTTTGCTCAAGTGTGAAAGCCAACTGACCTGAAATATCTTAGAATTCGCAAGTAATCCTCCTGAATCCTAAGTGCACTATTCCCAACAAAGCAAACCTTCCGGTCTTGGAGATCCTCATAACCTTGGAAATAATCATACAAGGTCCCATCCAGCCCTAAAAGGGACAGGTAAAATACAAGCATGATGTCGGGGTGCGATTTCAACAATCTGCAATCCAGTTCAGCAGAAAACCATGAAACACCTACCAAGGAACATGGAGTTAATTGTGAGGTCTCTGCGCTCAGCGTCTTTCTGCCAGTCTGTAGTGAACTCCACTTCTGCATGTCTCCCATCTGTCTGGACGTCCACACGCAGAGTGGTCACTTCAAAGTTCTCATTATGCAGCTGAATGTGGATTGACCCAAAAGTATAAGGTTAGACTTAAGACTGGCCTTTTAATAGTTTAATTGTATTTATAAACTTCAACACATATTCATATAGTATTTGTAAGGAGATAAGGCCTAAAACTAACAACGTTTGTCTTCAGCATACACATGTACATGCAATGGGAATGTCGATTTGGAATCAAAAAGTCATTAACAAATATTGTGTTAAAAATTACAATAATAATGACAAATGAAAATGTTTCGACACCCCAGGCCAAATGACATTGCTACAGAAAACTTGTTCAAACATGGAACACCATACTAAGTCAATACTAAGTAACATGCTCTTTAACATATAATCAGAGGTGGAAAGAGTAATAAAATTTTGGACTCAAGTACAAGTACTGTTACTTCAGTGAAATTTTACTTAAGTACAAGTAAAGTTACCATTATAAAAATCTACTCA
>JAQMYL010000036.1:24057807-24084568 GCA_030014365.1 Clarias pachynema
CCAAAGACACACACGGGGCATCCATGCGACGAAATCTCCAATATATATATATATATATATATATAGAGAGAGAGAGAGAGAGAGAGAGAGAGAGAGATTGATATAGATGTTGTTCACTCGATGTCAGTTTTTACTTACATTTACTGTACTGACATCGAGTGAACAAAATCTTTCTATCAAATAGATCTCAAGCAACACATTTTATATGGAAATATAGCTGCAAGTAATATTGCATATATGTCAATTTGTGCATATGCGCATGGAATTATGGATAGTCATAATTTAGTTGAGGCTATCTGGAATGCACATTTTGACTAAACTGAATTTTAGAAATCTGTAATCCATATCAAGACAAGCTGTTAAATAATTTAGTCATTCTACAGAAAAGTAAAATAAAAAGTAGAAAAAATAAACATCCGAAATGCATTTCATCTTTCACGCCTCAAACTTCTTCAATAGCAATAACTATATGAATTCACAAAAGATAGAGCATGATGCCTTTTTTGTATACATTTAATAACTGGTGTTACTTCTCCTCCTGGTAACACCAATGACGGTAATACTAATGACAGTAACACCAATGACGGTAATACTAATGACAGTAACACCAATGACGGTAATACTAATGACGGTAACACCAATGGTGTTTTTCATTTTAGAGAAAAACCTATTTACAAAATAGCTTCCATGCACAAGACCACATGGTTTTCATTTATGTCAAAATCAGTTAAGTAACAAAAATTTTTTGTTAAATTTTCAACAGTTATAATTATAAAATTGGTGACACCAATTAAATTTACATTTACATTATGGCACTTGGCAGCACTTGGTAGTGACCTCTGATGCAAGAAAAATGTAAAAAATTTCAAATGTATTTCAAAATAAAATTCTTTTTGTGGAACAGTAACTGTGGAACAGTAACACCAATTACATAGTTTAGGGTGACTGACATTTATTTCATACCATTAATTATCATGCATTATTGTTTCATGATTTTAGTGTTTCACCGATTTTATACAATATTAATATTATTGTGAATAAGATTTACTCACTCACTCACTGATCATCTATACAGTACCTCTTTACCCTGTATACAGGGTTGTGGGGGGCCTGGAGCCTATCACAGAAAACTTAGGGTATGAGGACTTTTATTGGACAGGGTGCCAATCCATGGCAGGAAGCACACAGACATACACACTTTTTCACACAATAGGGGCAAATTGGGAGCACCAATTAACCTAATCTGCATGTATTTGGACTGTGGGAGGAAACCACAGTACCTGGAGGAACCTCAAGCCCTGGGAGAATGCGTAAACTCCATGCACGAAGACCAGAGACGCTGGACGCTGATGGTGCCACTTAGCCAACATGCCGACCTAAATCAGACTTTTTTCCTTGAAAAAAAAAAAAAGTATATGGTCCCACTTCCATGTATGATCATAGTGACAAGACATTTCCTTGAACTTGGCCTTTAAAAAATTAAATTTAATGTTAAATGTTGAACATTAAAAGTAAGAAAATGTATTTCATGATTGAAACCCCATACTATATTTTCTGAATATATACAATAATCTGTCTGTTATGCTAATTTAAATGATTTTGGCATGAGCAAGACTAAGTAACAGCACATTCCATCATTTTTGTTGAATAACCCAAGTGAAAATGGCTTGCCATAGTGCACAGTATTGTGAGTGGGCATCGTCACTGGTGACGTCACTGTGCACGTCGCAGGCAGGGAACGCTGCGGAGTCATTCGTATCAACATTACTGTGGGTGTGTGTTTATGACTCCCATGGCGCTCGTGGCGGTAATGCAACTTACTGGATGCCAACCGCAGTAAAACAAGAAGAAGAAGAAGAAGCTGTCAGGAAGTTTACAAAGCAGGCGAAATGGTTGAAATAAAGTTCACGCCGCTTAGACCGTGGAGTGATTTCTTCCCTGGAGCGGAGCGATTTGCCATTCCAGACATTTACGATTTACCGAAATGGAACAACAGAATGACCTGCAACCTGCTGTATTACCAGACCAATTACATGCTGATGGCCGTGATCGTGTTTCTGGCAGTTGGGTGAGTGCTGCTGGTGTTCTGTCGCAACATGTTGACTACTACAAGTTGTTTTGCGCATGCGTAGAATGCACTTTGGTATGAAAATCTTCTCGTTCGCACATTTACACAGCCTGTCTTTTAGACATGAGTTAATTGTTGGATGTAATTACAGTATGGCCAGACACGGTGATAGCTGATCCTGATGTCTTAATGCCAGATCCACAGGACCTCAGTACAGTTTGTTAATAAAGTTAATAAACTACCTAAATATTTTTTTGATTCTTGAATAAAATCTTAAGCTCTATTCTTTGGGCTGGGAAACCTGCTAGAATCTGTAAGTCCTTACTACAGAGATGTAGACTTAGTAATGGCCTAGCTCCGCCTAATTTTTAAATATACTACTATATTTATTACTATTTTTTATTAAAACATTTTTTTTGGATGAACTCATCTGAATCCACATGGTGCAGATTAGAGTTACTGTCTTGTAGATCATCCTCTATATCAGCTCTACGTTGCATTTCCTTTCCAATCAAACCCACTCAATACACTGATGACCCAGTGGTACTTAATAAACTTAGGATTCGGTATCAGTTTAGACGTCAATTTAAATTTGGAACTGCGTCACCAATGGGTCCATTACATAAAAATTATTTGTTTCCCCCATCACTTCTAAATTCAGCATTTTCATCATGGCATGACAAAGGCATCACACATTGTTATAATTTGAAGTTCTTTTTTAAAAAATATCGGTGATATCTTTCCTCAGCGAGGCCAACAACTCGACCTTAAGAGCATCAATATCAGGATTAGCTTGGCTCGAGGGGGGCTTTACAGGTGACGACGGCTCACTCGAGGATGTGGTCGCGGTTTGCAAACTAGGCCTCAGTTGTGTTTGAATAGTACTGCGAGTTTTAATATTTTTTGCTGCCATTTTACGCAGTCCCGAGTAAAACTTCTCAACTCAACGAACTACAGAATAAAACAAGACTCAAATTATGGCCAAAAAGCGCAAATGAATAACAATTCTAATCGAAATCGGCGGGAGCTCCCAAACTCACGTCCTACTCCATCAAAGCTCAACCGGAGGTCCACAATGTTATAATTTGTATGAAGATGGAGTATTTAAAAGTTTTGCTAGTCTGTCCTTGGAGTATGAGCTGCCTACAGCTCATTTCTTTCGTTACCTACAAGTTTGCAATTTTTGTATCCAAAAATTTGTTTTTCCAGTTTTCCTTCGAGACCTCCCAAGCAGCGCTGGGAAAGCCTGATCACATTTAATCCATATCAGGTGTGATTTCAAGAATATATCATATATCTTATCATTTGGTAATTGTAAAATCACTAAAACCAGATCTGCTTGGGAAAATGAATTGGGATTACAGTTGAGTGAAGAATGTTGGGAGAAAGCCATAGACAGGATACGCTCCAGCACTTCCTGCGCCCATCTCAGTCTTATTCGGTTTAAAGTTTTGCATTATTCCAACTCAAGGCTGGCTGAAATATATCCTGATGTTGATTATAGATGTGACCGGTGCCAAGCATCTACTTATAATTTAAGCCATATGTTCTTTTTGTGCCCAAACTTGCATGACTTTTGGACAGTTTTTTTCAATCTCATGTCCACTATACATGGGATACAGTTGAATGCCATTCAGAATTGGCATTGCAGCCCATCGAGTTGAGTTCTGCATATAAAGATGTTATCACTTTCTCATCTTTGTTGGCCAGACATTCCATACTCTTACACTGGAAGTCCATTCTGTATCTCAGTGGATTAAAGATTTAGAGAATATTAAATACACACTGAGAGGTTATACTGATATGTAGATAAATACTACTACTACTACTACTAATAATAATATACTTAATTCAGTGATTTATTTTTTAATATGTTTGTATATGACAGTTGTTCAACAACAACAAAAAAAAGATTTTAAATATACAGGATGATGTTATGTGTTAAGTGATTATATGCGCAGTTCTGTAATGAGGAACTGTTGACATGATGGGTCATGTACTGTACCTAATTTGGACGTCAGTCTTGAAGCCTGCTTGTATTCTCAGTCCATCACTAGATGTCACCGTTCTCAAATAATGTTTTCTCTGTCTGTTCATCTCTTGTTCTCAGGTTCATGGACCCTATTAGCATGTTCACCGGAGCAGCTGTAGTCGCAGCAGTGTTCCTTGGCGCTGAGTGGGCTGCTGACAACAAAGCTATAATCAAGAACTTTAAGAAAGAAAACCCTATACTGTTTGTCTTTTTTGTGTTGCTTGCCAGCTACCTTCTTATACCTCTCTTCGGTGAAGTCATGGTCTTCTTGCTGGCGATTAAGCTCCCGCTGTTCTGTGAGTCATGTTTGTTCATGTCTTGTGATTGATGATTCAGCTGATGGAGGGAGCACAACACACTCATGCTGCACACACAGTGCGTCACTGGTTCAAATAAGGATGCCACAATATGGAAAATATTATCCATGGCGAGAACATTACAGCTTACATATTTAAAAAAATACCCAATTATTTGGTTAAAGAGTTTTGAAGTCGATTGTGATTTTTAACACCACCATACCTGTAGTACTGTATACTGTACATCTTCGTCCCTCGTTCGGTGTGCTAGTTTATTGGTATTGCTGAAATGGAAACTACAGAAGCATCGGTTCAATCTTGTGCTTTTGCTTTCCAGTGATCTTCACTCACGCTTCACTGCGTCTGCGCAACATGAGGAACAAATTGGAGAACAAGTTGGAGAGAGCAGGGCTGAAAAAGTCACTCATGGGCATCCTGCTAGAGGCACTCGGCCAAGAGGAAGAGAATTTAAACAAGATTCAAGACTTCCTGGATGGCAAGCTCAAGGAATGATGTCAAGGTTGTGTTCGTGATCAGTATCCGGTTGTGTAGGTGATTACATCTCGAAAAGATGTGTGAAAGTATGCTTGACTGCTTAGAGTGAGAGCACATGATATGACGAATGTTTGCAAACGTTATTTACAAATGTTACAAAGCACAAGAGGCAGCACGGTGGCTTAGTGTCGCCTTGCCCTCCAGGTTCTGGGTTCGATTCCCCCCCTCGGATCTGCGTGCATGAAGTTTGCGTGTTCTCCCTGTGCATGGTGGGTTTCCTCTGGGTACTCCGGTTTCCTCCCACATTCCAAAGACATGCAGATTAGGTTAACTCTGTGTGTGTGTGTGTGTGTGTGTGTGCCCTGTGATTGATTAGCACCCCATCCAGGGTGTACCGTGCCCTAAGTATCCTGGAATAGGCTCCAACCCCCCCCTCCCCCCGCGACCCTGTACACAGGATAAAGCAGTATTCAGTGAGTGAGTGATGAGAAAAAGCATAAGCTTTCTATGAATTAAAATGTTCTCTTAAACAAAAAAGAGACTACACAGTAAGAACTGTTGTTGAAATGTGATGCTAACATAAATTATGATGAGTGTTATTCCTCCTGTTGCCAGATGAGTCAATGAGTCTTATGAAAGTGGGTTCTGTTTAAGTACCGTTGCCATGGCGTGAAGGTCCGTCTCTCATGTGTGGAAGATTTGTTTAAACTTTATGTAATCTATGAATGGAGTAAAATATTTTTGTATTACATGCTTGTTTTCTGAGTTTTTCATATTTCCATTCATCTCACTGAGCTTGACCAGGCATGGACAGCAGCTTGTCTTGGTTCAAGACGTTTGTCTGGGTTCGAATCGTTTAGACGGTGTTTGTCTTCGACATATTTTGAGTTACAATCTTATCCTTGTTTATTAGCTGTGAAATCACAAAAAAATACCAAATTGTTAGGAATAATATTGATTAACTTAATGCAATCTTGAACATGTAAAACGAAAATGTTTAATATTGTGTATACAAGAGATTTAATACAAGGGATACACTCCATGATGTCATCAAATGACAAATAAAAGACTATTTTTTTTTACACAATAGATTCTTTCTTTGGGAAATGATTTGCTCATCTTGACAGGATCATATACCTGGTTGATAGAGTGCATACACACACACACACACACTCACAAATATACTGCAACTGAGTGATCTCATTAATAGGTGCAGTAGATTAGAGCTTTGAGCGTCTGCAGTTACTCATATGGCTGCTCTTCTGCACTGCTGAGTCAGCAACGGCTCAACATTACATGCTTCCTTTTCCAAGCTGCACCACATGTGAGCTTATTAATCATGCTTTGAGCCCAGTGTTGTGTGTAAGTAAGAAATAAATCACTAAGGATGGGGGGGATGGTGATGGCGTGATGCCACCTAGGAGTTGATTACTGTCCAACAACAACATTGTTCATCAAAGTTAATTATTCCTCTCATACTATTGCATTTTGCCATCAATTACAATTCTTTATTTATTAATTAAAACCATTCCACAGTTTTAAACCATTTATAGTTACGTGTAACAACTACTAGGTGGTCCGCATTTACTGTCTGACTTCTCAGCACTTGTGTATACACTGAATGTGTCAGAACTAGGGATGTAACTTAAGATTCAGCACCTTGGTTTTGAAGTCATGGTTCAGGTTTGTTTAATGTACAACAACGTTTTAAAAAAGGAATGAACTTTCGTTTCAATTATGAATTTATGAGGGGTGTTCAAGTCAAACCAAGACTTTCTTGTGAGTAAAGGTGACATTTTCAGAAGACTTCAAAGAGTATGATGATGAGCCTCTTAGCTGCAGTAAAAAGTGATGACGCACACATTTTAAAGAAGCAATAAGGCTGCAATAAGTCATTCAAGGTGTTTCAAGTGGCATGTGTGCTTCAAGAGCGGAAGAACATCACTGGAAGAGATCAGGAAAATCTTCAACAAACC
The DNA here is from genome assembly GCA_030014365.1 of Clarias pachynema. Taxonomy (NCBI): domain Eukaryota; kingdom Metazoa; phylum Chordata; class Actinopteri; order Siluriformes; family Clariidae; genus Clarias; species Clarias pachynema. Next base: position 24,064,675 of record JAQMYL010000036.1, read on the forward strand.
CAATCCCCGAAAATGTTGAAACCATTCGGCAACTTGAGCATGATGATCGTCGGAAAAACAATCAGCAATACAGAACAGGTACCGAGGGTTCCCATGCCTCGCTGTATATGAACCGTCCTTCCGTCCGACCATCGCCAGTGATTAAATGTGGGCGTATGGGTATGACCCTGAGGCGACCAGGACCAAGAAAGGCAAGGCATGTCCGCTCGACCAAGTGCATGTTTATTGCCTTTTTCAACATTTGTGCCATTGTGCATCTTGAACTCCCCAGGGGCCAGACCGTCAATACCGCCAGGTTTTAAGGTGTCTGTGGATCGACATAAAGCAAAAAAACAGAGCTTGTAAACAGAGCTGATCTCGAAACTTTTCGATACCACCTCATATAATGTACATTAAACCACCTCCAATATACTGTAAGACACTTTTCGGGCAGAATATACATTTCAGATACAGATACAGTAAATCTCACTGATTCTGCTGTAGTTCTTCCAAGGAAAACTCTCTTGTTAACATAATATTCAATTTGAGCTTTAACCAAACACACACACACAAAACAGATTTTAATAAAGAACTTGTTCCTAAGGCTGAATAAACAGGCAACATGAACACACACACTACTCACTCTTAAAAGATGTAGCAATAAGTCAGACGGAGCGCAGATGCTATTACAGGAACCTCTCCAACCAGAGCTCTAACAGCTGTGTGTTTGCTGTTGTGTGTCCCCAAATGCCTGCAGTGCTATACTTGATAAATGGCCTAGCATCTTTAGCTTGTGCCTACATTTAGTAGAAACAATACCCACCAAAAAAAAAAAAAAGCTAAGGCTTTATTCAGCTGGTACAGTCATCATTCACCTTCAGTACTTGCCTTACCTTGTCAGAGTCACAGTAGATCCTTAGCCTGAGTTCACCGGCCCACTGCTGAGCAACACAAACATTCATGCACAGGCTTTAAGACTCAGTCATACAGTATGTCAACAGGCGTAGCTGAAACCTGAACCTGGACAGGGAAGGAAATCCATACAGACGTGGGATGAGCATGGGGAAATCCACACAGACAGTAATCCGAGCGCAGTGTGTGTGTGTGTGTGTGTGTGTGTGTGAGACACACCGACATTACCTGCTGCGCTGCTATGCCTTTCTGTTCAGCTGGCTGATTCATGCAGAGCAAGAGAAAATCTAAAAGTATCACATCCTAGCCACGGTTTCAGCTCGAGCTCTTGATGATAAACGTTTCTCCTGAAAGCACTCATTCTGAAGTACACAGTAAAAGATTTAGCTCTGTAGAAGGTGTGGGGTCACAGGGAGCATTTAAAGTACACAGTAGCCACCCGAGCCAATGCTTTACAACCTTAGCTGTCATTAGAACATGTCTGACAAATCTATACTGTAAGGGGAAAGTGTTTAAGAGCTACTGACATGCATACCAGTAAATCTTCTGGTGTGGATCTGTTCCTTTCCTTTTAGCCATTAGCTGAGTATGAGCTCATCATAAATGATCGTGAAAGTGCAGATGGGCTTTTTGGTGTTGCAGCATATCTCATCTTCAAAAAGACTTTTTTTTTCCCATTGAAGTACACCGCAAATGTCTGATCGGGATTAGCTTAGCAGTAAAAGCAAAAGAACCAAACCACTTTTTTGAAATGGCTTCTAATAATTAGAGGGTGTCGTTTAGTCCGCTTACAAATTTGCTTGCTTGTGGTTCGCCGCATAATTACAAGGTAAAGCCAAGACTTTGGTTTTCTGACCTGAAAGTTCAAAAGGTCAAGCCATTCCTTTCAAGGTAAAAGTGTGCTTCAGAAATAGACATGTTTGAAGAATAATCCGCTACTGAAGAAAGACCCAGCCATACACATTTGTGTTAGATAACTGTTAAGGTGGATGAAGTGGCTGGTAAGGTAAGATACAGATAGAAGGCCATTGTTTGGTTTAAAGGCCGGTGTCAGCTGCCGATGCCTTCCGCGATATCTTTGTGCAGCTGTTGTGTCTTGAGGGGAGAAGGAAGCGAGACAGTGGGGCACAGCTGTGACCTGAACATCCCAGTGTGTTTGGGAAGAGCAGTGAGCTGTGTGGGCTGGAGTTTACTCGAGTACAATAGTCAGTTACACATGCTGAGTTGTAAGAAAATCTCATTTAAGGTTTATGATGTATCATACCTAGTGATGTGCAAAATGATCTACAGTTTTACATTTATTACTATTAAATAATGTTGTTAAACATATACATTTCATGCTTAAATGCACAGCTTCCAACTTGGCAGTGATTGCGTATAGGCTGAATTATAAATTTTTTAAAAATATATATTCCTTAATGCACTGATGTTACATGCATTTCCGACTTTAGTGCAACAAAAGGTTAATTCAGGTTGGTTCTGCTACATTGCTGACTTGACTGCTTGACTTCTAGATGACCCCTGAGAAAAAAAGCTATGTGGTGTTGGGTTTAGATTTATTCAGTTTTTTTTTCTAGTTGGTTTCAAAGCCTGATAGAAAGAAACAAGTGCATGGATCCAGACCTTTGGGCCACCATGTAGAAGTACTGTGACCTTCACAATTATTGACATCTGGAAGAGGACACAGATTTATTTTGCCCCATGCAAAGTGGTAAGATGGTTAATAATGGCAAAAAAACAAAAACAAACAAACAAAAAAAAACAACCACCAAGGATCTCCATTAGTGATTTATTAAAAACAAGTAAACACTTGGGGTCACCAAGTCTCCAAAGCCATCATCAGACACCACTTTCACGGATATAATGAAAAGATTATCCTTATCCCAACTGTAAAATACAGTAGATGTTGTGTGATGTCATTCTGTTTTGGTCTCCTTTTTCAAGCAAGAGCAACTCAGGCTTCACACACTGGTGGCAACTCGTTTAACCAGCAGCTGTGATTGAAAGCTGGAGAGCTAGAGAGCCGTATTGTGCAGGACAGTCTACTTAATCAACCCCTAGCATCTGTAGTGAGTGCTATATTGAAATAAAGTTGCTGAGGTTCACCATGACCAGTCTAGGGTTAGGGTTTGAACAATTTAATTAAATGCAACCAATTTAAACTTAAAATTTTAAGAAAAAGAATTTGCTTTCCCAGCTTGTGCTTGCATTGTGTTTTGATGCACCATGTTCTCTTAGGTTGAAGTAGTTGAACATACTTCAAGTGTGTACATGGAGTGCTTTCAGATGTTGTGTATTAGAAGAACACTAAAGGCCGACAGGAAGAGTGAAGAAGAACTCGTACGGCTCTGAAATGTTGGATTAACATGACACTGAAAGAAACCTACCCTCACTCAAGACCAGAGGGTTTTTTATTTATTTATTTTTTTAGAGGTAGCTACATGAGGTATAGAACTTGTAATGAATCATTAATTTTTTTGCATATAGTGAATTATTCAATTGGCCTAAAATACCATGCACATGCAATGAATATGCAGTACAGGTGTGATCTGCTCTTACTCAGCTATGTAAACAAAGCTGATCTGGTTTTGGTCCCAATGAGGAATGAATGGGTGTGCCGGCCCTCCTACAGGTTCTTCTGGTTCTCTATACATGCAGTAAAACAGCATTTGTCTACTTTGAATCAGAAAGAATGCAAGGCATTACATGTCTTCTTTGAGAGAAAATCTTCCAAACTTGGTGTGTTCTAGAAGAACAAAAAGCTTTTCTGGTAAACTGATTGTGTGATAAGTCTTTTGTTTTTCTTTCATTTGTCATTTACCATGCGGCACATCTTGACATTACTATGTTTTAAAGTAAAAAAAAAAAAAAAAAAGGGAATTGTTTGGTTATTTTTCTTTAATTCAAAGAAATTTCCGATAGAAATTACTAAGAACCAGCTTAACAATTCTGATTACTATATATTACACATTTTTCAAAAAAAAAAAAAAGCACATAGAAAAAAAACTCTTTAAAAATGACAAAAATAAATTCTATATACAGAATTTACATATACATAAACAGCTCTTGGCTGAAGCCAGAGAGAGAGAGAGAAGGCAAACACCAGTCTTTAGTTTTTGCTATTGGATGCTGTCAGATTTAAAAAATGGTGTGAAGTTAAACATTTTGGGCTTAGGGGAATACCAAGTAATCTGCAAGAAAACTTAAAAAAATAATAGAAAATCTGTTTTGATGCTTATTAATAAGCAGAGCGGTGTGTGTGTGTGAAATCAATTCAATTAGGTATCACGGTTCTACCCAAGTGATACGAGCAAATTATTTGCCAAGTTTTTTCTAAGAAAATCTAAAAAAAAAAAGAAAGAAAAAAATAATTAAAAAAAAGGATTGTGAATTAATATTAATTAATGAATTAATTACTATAGAATCAGGATATTTATAAAGTTTACAGGATCGCAATACAAATCGAATCGGCACCTAGGTATCATGATATTGTATCAGGTGATCCATCGTGATTCCCATCCAAAGTAATAAGCAATGTATAATAGTCCAGGGCATGATTTACATGTATATGAGGTGGGCAACCTATTAAGAACATGGCTGTTAGGTGGTCTGCGTTTTTAAAACACCATTTCAAAGCAGTGTTAATCTTGTCAATACGATGATACTGACTCCTGGTCTTTTTATAAAGACATACATAATACACACACACAGCAGATGGACAAACATGTGCAACACAGTGTATTAAAAAAAAAATTGTGTAAAAAATTCAGCTAGTAAACACATGGTTAAAAGAGCAACACCTACAGGAGTGGGACAACATGACAGAAAAATACTGAATGAACCATTTTCTTGCATAGCCATGTTCAGAGCCCTTGTAAATCCAATTGTTTTGCATAATAATTTTAGTAAAAATAAATTTCCCTATAGGAGAGTAAACTTCAATAGCAATATAAAGATTAATCCGTCACGTTCTTTAAACAAACTGCAAAAAGTCCACGCTTCACACAACAGGAACCAGCTGAGTTTAGTCCTTCATATTAATATTTGCTTTGTGTCCGTGAAGAAGATTTACGATTGTAATATCCCTCCATGGCAATGGAATGGTCCAGGCGATTTGGCTTGAATACCACATTGGCCGAATCGCTATTACCATATATTAAAAACATCTCAAAGAAACTCCACAGCAGGCATTTATTAGGGCAGGCCAAGTTCCAGAAGTGCTAGCACCAAACACACACTCAAAATGCGTTGTTTTCCAGAGTGTCCCAAAGGCCAATTTCAGTTCTGTTGCAAAGGGAATGGGTACTTGTGCTCTCTGAATGCCGGCCATGTACATTCCTTGTTAGGTAATATTCCTTTAAAAAACACTGATGCTTGAACTTTTCACTCGGGTAAAAAAACTAACGAAAAACAGGGATCTGAAAAAGGCACAAAGCATGAAGTTCTTAATTTCCTATACTATAGTTCCAGGCTTGGAGTCCGCATGCCAGTAAAGTGTCTGATCCTCAGAGTCAAAACTGTCCACAGGGCTACTCATGTATGAATCCATTTGGTTTACGTCTACGTATGACCTGAAACAGAAAACATGGCATGAGAAAAGTGCATCAGGGAATCAGATTTTTGCCCAAATAGTTCTGAATCTTTTAACCCCTGCTTTGTCGACATTAAATTAAATCAAACGCATGGCCAGAAACAGCTGCATTACGATGGTGTGCAGTAAGCTTTTCTTCCTCAGGTTTTATGGGAATAACGAATTGTAATAATTAAGAGGACTGAACCGTGTTCTCATAAAATGGTTATGAGTAGGTTTGTTCAACAAATAAATGGGGTTAAAACATTCAGACATCTGATGAAAAGCGTGCACAATCACAAGTACAACGCATAGCAATCAAGACGTCACATGATCGTCCTCAGAACAAGACGCCACCCGTCTAGCTTGATGCCCGGCACACAGGACCAACCCACCACCACTGAACACACAAACCTATACAGCAGCCTATAAAGCTGAGCCACTAGACAGGTTTAGTGCATCAGAGAAATGATTGTTAGGAATGACAGAAGTTAATTAAGCACACAGGTTAGAGAAGCAGTGTGGGGTTTTTGTATGCAGCTCACCACATTGTTTAGTGCTGCAAGATGCACTAGCACTGAGTGTAATAATAGTCCTGGTCATAACCACTGGCAACAGCACCAGGCATGTCTAAAGTTCCTGGAGCTGGGCTCCTCCTAGCAAACGGAGACGGAGCTCTGGGGCCGGGGGGCGGAGCTAGAAGATGGGGCTGGTGGCTGGCATGAAAGTAATGGTGGTTAGTCAGATAAAGCAGAAACCTGTGTGTGTTTTCTCTGCACACACATCTAGGATTATGTGCACCAAGGACATGATGTTAAGACTTTTCTGTCTAGAGAAACAGATACATTTAAAGCCATGCAACTTTCCTTTGATGGAAGGACAAACCCAGAAATACCACACAAACCACAAACAACATGGAGACAGACAACCAGAGACTTCTATAACTCGACTCACAAAACAGAAAACACATAGAACTAATCACATTTTACTTACTATCAAGGGCTACATTTAGCAAGGAGGCTTTATTAACCATGTCAGTTTCAGAACCATCACAGCCCGAGTGCTCCACACGATAGCGGGAAGGAGGAGGTGGAGGGAGGGAGAAGTAAGAGGATGAGGAAGAACAAGGACTGGGTAAGAAGGAAGGAGGTGGGTAGTGCCAGGAGGGTGCAGGGGGTGGACTGAAGGCATGTCTACGGGAAAAGAGGATGGGACAAAAGCAGTGGGAGAGAGGAAATGCAGGCATTGTAGAGAACATAGTACAAGAGTGAAGTCCTACGCTCTCCTGAATTGTAACCCATAGAACACCAACAGTAATAATCTCCAATCACAAAAGATGTAATGAGCGGGAATCAGCAAAATGTATTTTGAGTACAGGTTCACTGCACAGATAAACAGTGAATCGATCCTCTGCAATTAGAGCATTCCTGAGGCATAAGGTGCATGACACTGTGGTTAAGACAATTCCTGTAATGGACTACAAGGTAATTAAAGTCTAGAGGCTCTTACCGGCTCTGTGGAAGGTGACTTTGATGGACTGAGTTGTAGCCATAGGCATGCTGTGGATGAAGACCCATGCTGTAGTCTGATATACCCACGGACAAGTGATCACGCCAGTTTCCCGTGTTGGGTACTGCAGATACTGGAAATCAAGAACAATGCAAATCAAGTCGGTGTAGAAAAATATATAACAAATGTCTTTGTATGGAGTGCATTAAATTAAAAACGCACATTTCCTTTCTTAACCTTTAGTGACTCTTATATACTACATCTTACTGTGTTATCTATTTCAGAAACCTCCCAGGAATGGCTCGCAATTACTTTTCTAAGGGTTAGGACCAAAGGTTTTCATAACACTCCTATTTTCCTAATTCAGACAGCATCTCCCCCTCAATTCCGTGCACACCCTCACAAACATTATAGTGGTGGCCAAAACTATTAAGATCACATATGACAAGCAAAAAAAACCCACCTCCGGTCTCCAGGTCTCTTGACTGCTCCAAAAAAATTAACACCCTAGCACTAACTGTTCTGGGTATATCTGTCAGAAGCAGCACACACATTCACTTTGCCATTTCATAAGTGTTTGAAAGAGATCAGGTTACACTTGCTCTGTCCACGTCAGCAGTGCAGCGAGAGCCGTTGCTAAGACAACCAGCCTAAACCATGACCCCCCCCCGAAAGAAACCATTTTCACTAATCTGCCTAGGAAAAGTGAAATATGCACGTGGCCCTTCTTCACAATTTCTCCAGGAATTGTCTCTAGTTTATTCTTTTATTTGCTGCTCAAAATCCTGACAGCTCCAATAAGTTTTATTTTTAGGACCGTTTGACCATTTGTGCCATGGCAAAGCAGAAATGACTAACCTGAGGCGTATGGGGAACCGCGGTCATTATAGCTGTAAGCATGGTGTGCCATCCTGTAGTCCAGGCTTTGCTGGGACTCCCTCTCGTACTCATACGACATGGGCTTGTGTATTGTGTTCCGATTATACCAGCCCCGTAAGTGCTCAGCCACTATCGCTTTCTGCATGTTCTTTGTTAGGTTTTCGTTCCTCGATGGCGGACGACTCCTTGCCTGCCTCAGTGTAGCGTAAGGATTCTGGCTCATGCTGTCCATCTCAGTGTGACTATAGTCACAGTATTGATCTTGTGCATGGTAAGACATAGTCTGGTAGGAAGGATTTACACTATAGTGACCAGCCGCCTCATCCTCGTACGCATAGCTGCCGTTGGTGTACGGTTCTGCATAGCAGGGGTATCCAGCGACGTAGTAGGCTTTTGGGGTGGGCATCGGCTGTGCTCTGTAGTTGTGGCACAGAGGATTATTCTGTGCCAGGTTGGGCATGCTGCCCGTATTAGCGTAGTTGCAGTTCCTCTGGCGACGATGGCGGTTCCGAGCGCGCGAATGGGCGCAGTATTCCGTGCTCGACTGGCTGGTGTGTGAGGAGACATCATCGAGTACTTCGGTGCTGTTGCTGCGCCGTGCGGCGGGGGTGATTGTGAACACAGGCTCGGGGCCGTCACACTCTGAGGCAAAGAGGGACTGAGACTCCAGACTGCCACTGCGTTGGCGGAAGTGCTCAGGTGGGTCGTCCTCACACCTGTATGCGTTACAAAAAAAAAAAAAGGTGTTGGCGCATCATTATAAAGAAGGTTTCAAATAGAAAGTTTGAGTAAAAATTTTAACATGACTAGCAGCTTGCATGATCACCCTGACAAAACTAATGGCTGCAGATTAGATGTTGCAAAATATTAGGGACAGAAATCACCAGTGACCACCCAATACATTATCACGATACCTACAGTAGGTGTCGATTTGCATTCAGATTCTATTTGATTTTTTTTTTTTTACAATTTTAAACAAATTGAATAAATAATTTGCTTGTACCACATAAGACACAGTGCTGCTTGCCAATGCGCGACTAATTGAGTGCAAAAAACCTATAGGATTACAAAGGAATGGCAACATTTTACCACCTCAAATGCAAACATAAAAAAACCACCTTGTGGTGGTTTGCTACACAAACCACCACACAAAAGAATCACAATACTTCACTGAATCATTTTCCCTGCGTCTCTACTCCATATTACACACGTATGCATGGTGTAAATTAGTTCCAGCAGAGTGGAGGCTAAACTAAATGAGATTAGTGTTGATGTTAATGGGGTTGACATGGATGCATGTTAAAGTGAGACAGATATAGAGGCATGTTGTAGGGCTGGAGATGGGTGTCTGTACAGTGTTGAGGCGATCAGTACCTCAGCTGTATGCTGCTGAAGGCGTTGCGCGTCAGCTGGGGTGTTGGCGGCATGCTGCGCGAGTTCCCCGCTTGCCTGGAGGGAGCGTAATAGGGGCTACTATGCGGTGATAAACCATCCTGAGGGACGTAGGAATAAGGTTCTTGGACTTCAGCATAGTTTAATCTGTAATGCAGATAAGGAGATTGCTTTCAAAGCGTCGACTTCCTCTAAAGCACTTTCCATTACGGAAACTGCTGCTTTAAGGGCCAATGGGAAAACATTCGATAAATAAAAACCTGCTACACTTATGATTAACACCTAAATGAGCACATCATTAATCAAACTTAACAACCACAACAGCTGAAAGAGATTTTGTCTGTAAAACCTGTTCATCACACTGCACCAGTAACACACACTACCATTTTAAAAGAAATAATTCCATGAAAGCTCATCTCAAGATTATCTCTGTAACAACACTTTTTCCTTTACTGCCTACTTAATTTGTGTGTTTAGCAGTCATTCAAGAACAAGCTTGTCTCGCACTATTTTTAACACACCGAGTGTGCTAGATATGATAAGAGGTATAGACAGAGGTACAAACCGAAGCTGGAATGTATGTCTGGTTCCTAACAAGCCTTAACACGATTTTACAAGCCTGAACCAACCAAAGCCCCAAATGCAAAGGAAAACCCCAGTTAAGAGAGACGCAGAGACAGAGAAGACTGTTACAGCTGGGAGGAAGTCTCACCTGTCTGAGTTGTGCGGTTCTTCGGATCCCCTGCGATTCGACTGATATGGAACGCCGAGGTTGTCAGAAGGCCGTGGCGAACACTGAACTGAACGGGAACGCTGCCGTTGCATGACAAACGCCTCGTCTGTGATACACAGCAAACAGAAAGTGTTAGAAGACGCAGGTTAAAACGTATAGAGAGGTTTAAATTTTCATACGACAAAGCATGTGAACTTTGTAAAACTTTTACCATCATCCAGATTTAAGCTGTCAGACAGCGAGCTGAGGTCTGCTGCAATGTCATCTATAACAGAGATCAAGATTTTCGTTTAACACAATCATCCTGATTACTATCCCTAGCCACATACAATAATTTAATTAAACTAATATGAACATATTCAGTCTAAATAAATGTATAGTAGAATATTAATAAAAAAAACAAAAAAAACAAATTCAATCACATCCAGGTAAATAAATAAAAAAAAATAAAAAAATAAAAAAAAGGTGTGTACCAGTGATAATCAGCGAGGCCCTTTGTGTGGGTTTCTTCCCCTTCAGAACTCTGTATTCATTAATTTCATTCTCAATCGTTTGAAGTATCTTCATAGCATCTTCAAAATTCCTCCTCCTTTTCTTCTTCACAGTTTTACAGAGCTCTGCTTCATTGGCAAGCTTCTTTGCTGCTTCTACGATCTTTCGCTGTAGAGCAAACCGGCTTTCTAAATTTCTTAAATGAGGGTCCTGGGGGTAGAAAAAAAAAAGGGCATTTAATAAATGCCATTAAATACTATTTAATGTAGCCATGGTACTGAAAGGCAGATAAATATAAATGCAACATACCGCATCATAAGGGAAAAGGTCATCTAGTTTGAAAGCTGTTCCTACACGTCTTCTTACAGTAGGAGGCTCCTCTCCTGATGCTAAGGGGTACTCTTTAGGCAATTTACCTGTAATTTCCTAGAGGGGAAAAAGATATTTTTTATTAGACAATTTGCAAGTTATCAATCTACTACAGTGATCTTAAGTTAAAAGAAAACACTCACTGCTTCTCTGAGGCAAATCTTCTTTAGCTCACTCAATTTCTCAGCCAGAAGATCTTGAAGGCTTTGCTCTTTCTTCTTTAACTCGGCAATTTTCTCTTTCTTCAGTTCCTCATTTACCTCAGAATCTGCAGAACCTAAACACATCAACAAACCCCAGGTTTATGCAAATGAAAATTACATCTTACGCAGGTGTTCAGCTTCAGCTGACTACACCTAATAAAACAGGACCATCAGGTTAAAGGCTTTAATAAAGAAGAAATAATAAATCTTAGATTTATTACCTGCAGAGGCCAAGCTTCCACTGCTGGCCATGATGAGATGGTCTTTGCTGTCTCCGCTCACCAGCCTGCTCATTCTGGAGGATCTAATTTCCGTAAGGTCCATGGCGAGGTCCCCCAAGTTCTTTGATGTGCCTGTTTTAGACTTGGATGAAAATATGAAGGTCAGCTAGGAGACTAGACAGATCAATTCAAGACAACATAAGAAAATGCAAAGCATACCACCGATATAGAATGTTTGTTTTATTTTTTATTTTCTAGATCATACTGCATCTATAATACAAGTACATGAAAGCGACATCTGATCTCTCAAACTTGTACAGTATACAAAATTATACCAAAAATCTATCTGTTTTTAGTTATTGCTACTAAAACATACTGCATATGCCTACACAATGCGTTAAACACTGAAGAAAACTTCTAAATCAAACTTAAAAGCGAAATCATTACACAGCTGCACGGGCTCCATGTCTACATCGAGAAAGCGCGAAGAAGATAATGCTGACAGACTCACTTTGCTCTGTTTGCAGTCGAGATAGAACTGGTGCTGGCTGATGGCCATCGCCCAGATGGTTTTGATCAATGAGTGGCTGGCATACCAGGTGTGGATAGCCTGTCCGGACTGGCCGAAAGTGGACTTGGACGATGCTCTCCTGAGGATCAACATATCCACACATTAAAAAACTAAACAAAAACAATGATCGATGACCATAATCAAGCTCCATAAATCAGCACACCCAAGCAGTACAAAGGTCTAGCAATGTGTCAGGTAGGATATGTGAAGATAATGGTGTAAGTCAGTAAGCTATAACTGGCTATTTCACAGGTCGTATGACATTATTAAAAAAAAAAAAAAAAAAGTCAAGCAGTAATGTCATTTGTGTTTACACATCAACTTAAACCCCCATTACATATCAAATCCTTCAGCATGGATATCAACATTGACCTTGATGCTGTGAAGAGTTTTGCTAAAAAGTTTTTTCTTTTTCTTTTTAAGTTTTAAAAGCCAGGCAGCTTCAATCAAGAGCCATGGATAGGCGACTATCACTCATGACTAGTGTTGCAAGATGAAGCATTTTTAAAATCCAAAAAAGACTGAAGCACACAGCAGAAATGTTTCAACTGCACTATTCTTAAACTGTAGAAACAGGCTTTTTCCAAGTTTGCATTAATTCTCAAAAAAACGTAGAGCATCAAAATTAGAAGAACTAGGGAGGATATACAAGGTGCCATGGCTCAGATGTGTAACTCTCCTCTTGTTTTACCTGGGAGGGTCGTTGACCTCGACTGCAAACTTCTTCTCACGGAAATACAAGTTCTCTAACTGCCTCCAGTGAAAGACCTACAGAAGGATATCAGCTTCAGGTAAATGATTCGGAGAATGAGCAGATAAACATAGTATTGTACACGAGATGTTTTACACATAGCAGATAAAATAATATTTACATTCTCATTATTTCACAAGAATGATATCATTTAGAACTCAGACAGACGTGTGTTTAAAAATTTTTAAACAATCTTTCGTTCATTTTACTGAGAAAGAAGGGGAAATAACCAAACCAAAACAAACAGGACTTGGTGGTGTACATTTAGCTGGAAACAGATGACAAAAGGGATCTGCTACAAGGTCAATTTAACACCACTGCTGCTATAATGAAACTACAGGAGATGAGCCATGTTCAAAGCGACAGCTTATTTCCAAATCTGCCCTAAAGGAAGGGAGCTCAAAACAAGGCCCTGGATATGGTCACTGCAAAACATCTGCTACCGATAGACAAAGTGCTTGAAAACTTTTCCTGGGAACTCATCTCCAGCTCTGTCAGACTCACAACAGCTATAAAACACGTATGTATTCAGTGCATGTAATCATGATGACAGATTACCTAGAAAAAAGGCGGAAACGCAAGTGGACAAACCCACAACCAGGAAACACACTTCGCCTCTTTCAAACACGCGCAGAATGAAGGACATTAAATGACGGTAGACAGCTGAAACTAAATATAATGTGATAACTATTTCGAATGCGCTTAAAAGGCTCGCCCATATTTTCTCGCACAAACTTTCGAGAAATCTAATATTGAATGTGATTCATTCGATTCAGATCGAATAAAAATTAAAAGTTAAAATACACCAGACAGAATACCTAATTACTAAATTACTGTGCTGTAACGTACAGATCCAAATGGAGCTCTTACCAGTGAGATTAACAAGCCTCCATAAAGTCCCTGGTGTATCAAACCGGCTCTGTGGAGTCGTATGCTCAAGTTTCCCACAGGGTTGAGGCTCCCTTGAACAATACACTCTTGTCTGTTCTCAGAGAACGCAAAAGGTGTTGCAAGAGTTTCAGCTCAGTAAGTCCCTCCCATACACCCCTCCTATGTGTGACATCATTAAAATCTTACTCCGACCTATCCCATTTGCGGCAGGTTGACAACTCTGAGTAGAATACACATTTTTCCACCCCTCCCTTTCTTCTTCTTTTCTCGGTCCCGTCCTGACTAAGCCTGCACTCATTCTCTTCCTTCTATCTACCGCTCCCTTTTGTATTTTTGGCTTCAACTCCATCATCAAACCAGATTTACTGGTTACACACTAAAACCTTTGCTGCTTCCTTTAATGCTTTCTAGCATGCAGCAGATATGGCACATGATACCATTCAACTTTATGCTTAATTTTCTGGTGTTTTTGTGTGATTTTTTTCCCCCCAAAGCCTAAATTGGCTCCAACAGTTACAGCAGATCCAGACGCAGACTTCTCGCCCCTCCCGAAGCTTCCCAGGGCAAATATGCATGGAATCTACTACTTATATTTAATCATTAATCGCTGGCCATGGCACTCCTAACCTCTTAGTAAAAACAAGACGGCCCCTTTAACCACTGCTCAACCTGACAAAAGAAAATGTTTCACCCCTTATCAGAAGCTTCAGAAATCATCTCTCTCTACTAGATGCCACAATACACAGATAGAATGTAGACACTACAAAAAGATAAAAGTGGAAGCAATGCACTAAATAATGTAAACCTGGTGGGAAAAAAAAAACATAGTTCTAAACATTGTTAGAGCTGGTATTCACAACACCGGGAAGCGGAAAGCAGGGAAAACAAGTGTGTAATGTGACGCTTCTAGAGTTTATTTCCGCATAAGAGCCATTTACGCAAAGGACTCAGGATTGCTCATCATCTCTTAGTATAGGACATCTAAGGTTTATCCAATTAGACAAATTAGTCTTTGTCCAGCAATTTACAAGATGCTTCACACATAATTCAATTAAAGGATAACTATTTTATCATGAATCTGAAAAAAAACAAGGCTAAAGCACAAATAAATTACTTTACAGACTTCCTCAACCTAGAATTAAGCAGGCTACTTAAATTTCAAAGGAGTGCTTTTAGGTAGAGGAGTCAGGAGGTGTAAACGAGCGAGTGGTGCTACACATCTAATGCAACTAACCTCTAATGTTTCTGAAATAAACTTGTTGACTGAAAAAGTACTTCAGTCAGCCTTCCGAAAACATTACATTGCTGCACTGTGTTTATGAAGCAAACATTACATGACGATTCAGGTGACACGAAGATGGCAGGCTTTAACAACCACCACAGAATCTTGGCTTACGTCAGTCCAACATTCTGTGTGTTTGTCAAATTCTGACCCTGCACTGTTAGAGAAGATATTCTTTAAGGAATTCGATAATTAAGAGTTCTGAAGGACAAAATAAATAAATAAATAAATAAATAAACACTCACAAAACGCTTCCATAAATCACCACAAGATTGCCATTTTGTGTCAAAAAATATAAAAATTTTTGGCATTCCTTATTCCTTCAAAAACATTTTTAGTGGTTAATTTTATTTTGTTGATTTTGCTAGAAGAAGATGCCTTTTTATTTGTCACATACATATTTTTAGCAGTGAAATCTTTTCTTTGTATATCCCAGCTTGTGGGAAGCTGGGGTCAGGGTCAGCCAAGGTACAGCGTCCCTGGAGTAAACAGAGTTAAGGGCCTTGCTTAAGGGCCCAACAGAGACATCCTGGTGGAGCCGAGGCTTTAACCACTGATCTTCTGATCAGTAACCCAATGGCCTTAACTTTCTGAACTTCCACTGCCTCTCTTTTTTTGTGATCCTTACAAAAGCTAAGGCAATTACTAGAACAAAAATTTTGCATAATGGGCCCTAATCCAGGAGGACACACACCCAAAAACCTCAACAATAAGATTAGAACCATAACTCTTAATCATCGGCTTGTTTTAAAGACCATATTCTTAATCCTGAATAATAAATGTGTTGGCTGCACAAAAAAAAAAAAAAAACCCTCAGAGAACATAAAAAGGTCACTGTAACATAGCTACACTCATCAAGTAATCTGATTCTATGAATACATAGAGTAGAATTTCCTGTAATCCTACATGTCTCTGCACACTCTCCTGGTAAACGGATGTTATAACAACATTTCGCATGACCTGGATTTGTATATTGGAACGAGATTGTTTCTTGTTATATTAATCAAATTCTGCAACTGGGAAATGTAATTAAATCTAGGAAACATGCACTATGGGTCATACATACAAAGTGCCAAACCATTCTCCAGTGACGTTAGCCAATACAATGGAGACCATTTTAAACCATTTTAAATGCTTGGTAGAAGACTTATTTAATGAAATGTAATATTTTTTAAACTACACACAATACTTATATATTTAGTTTTCAACCTCCCAAATGCCAGCTTGTTGAACTGATGCCCACGCACCCTTTAGGGGCAGGAATAAAGCTAGTCTTCAGTTGCTAAGGTAAATGCGTTTCTGTGGTGTCATTCACTGATCACCAGTCATATAACCAATGAAGCTAAAAACCGACTAATTCTCTGATCAATCATTATAATATCCTTTGTACAGCTTGTTGAAATGTGTTTGTCATAAAGTGATAGATTTATAGCAAACAAATGCAACCATGCATAACCAAACACCCAAACATCGAGGATAATTCGTAATCAAGAATGAGGTGTGCATGTGCACATGTTTGTGAGGAACGCGATACGTGGTGACTTGATGTCTTCAACGCTCTTAATATCTTATTTTGCTTTTTAATTCCTTCTCCTTTAGTTAAAAATGTTACCAAATGCCATACAATCTTTAACTGCTGATGTCAAGAATGCATTTATTCACCAATCTGGTTATTAGCCACTGAGGCTAAATTAAGCACACTAAGTGAAGCTAAATATTATGTTCTGCTTGATATACTATGACGTTATTGTGCTTATACAATATTACATTGGTATGTTTATTTGGAATATTTATTTATAAACAAAATTATATCAAAAGTTTAGTAATTTTTTGAAGCAGCTGTGCTTCCGAGATACAGTTCCCAATTGCACATCTGATAATATCTTCACACTTCTACTTCACATAAAACAGAAATGGTAAATGATCCTTTCCCATGGTTCTAAGTAATTATGAAAATGTTTACACTGAAAACTGTGAAGGGAACAACACTGTACACAACTGTTTTTAAGGACTAACTGCATTTCTTTTTAATTAATTAAATTTGTTTATTTCGCATTTCTATTAAAATGCACTTACTATTGAAAGAGAAATGCATTCGTTCTACAGTGGTTGCTTTCTCGTGATTTTACAGTGCGGGAAAAGCGCTTTTTATAAGATTTTAAATCTGACGACCCCCAATACGCTGTTCACGTGACATGGGCCGAGCCGTGACGCCCAGCCTCTCTTCTCTTAGCCCCCCTGCCAGACTAATTGTGTTTTATTGCTTGATCAATTGTTTGGGCTGAGTGAAGAGCACAAAGACTGGGCTGGATTTGCATAATGAGAGCAGTCTGTTGGTAGTGGGCTGGGAAGATACAAAGGCAGCCAGTGTTGACAGCAAGCACAATCAATACTGGCAGGCTGATGGGGTGCACTTTGACAACCGGGTGAGGGGGTACTTTTAAAAAGAATGTACAGAGAAAAACCTGCCATAGAGCAAGGCATAATAGAAGACAGGAAAACGAGGGGCGAGTCACTCCCACTTTTACATGTCCTTGCTATAACTTTGCCAGGAGATGAGCTAGAAAATGAGAATGAGAAAAGGATGTGCTTCTGGGACATTTCCACTCAACTCCCTATCTATACCTCAGCTTTGCCTGAGGAAAACTAGGTTGGCAGGGAAGCACCGAATGAGCCAAGACCCCTTTCAGAAACGTTGTCTCTGACTGGCATGTCGCCAGCATTAGTCCCTGCTCTGCCTTCAAGCTCCACAATTACACCAAGTCTCTAAAGATTTGGGCTGTACAGACAGGGAGATGCCCATTAACGCTGTGCCACCAGATACACACCCAGCTACAAACGACTAACGAACGCCAGAAATCATTAACTGTAATGACATGGGCTCTGCAGGAAAATCGCAGAACAGCCACCAAATGAAAAAGAGCAAGGTTTATATGGACTTTAAATGGAGGGGCAGGAAGCCAAAAACAGTTTAACAGAAATGCTGTATAAATAAGATGAAGCTGCTAATGAAGCACATAATCCTAGCAGCAAAGCATGCGATCCGAGTGCAGTCTGGTACGTATGCGGATGAGGTGTGGTTCTTTTAGCCAGCAGGCAAAATAACAACGCAGAACTTTAGTGAGGCTCATGCTGGAACAAACACACACACTTCTCGCTGTTTATATTAACACCACATAGTTTCTCTTATTTAACTAGGGCTTTAACTCCTCCCTGTGATTCTCACAAGCCGTGTCTTATGTCCCATGCTACCAACTAAAATGGTGCTTAAACTCAGAATAACTATGGTACTTAAGGAAAATGAGGTAAATATTAATGTAAAACAAGTTCTGGATTACTTTGAGTAGAATTTTTATAGCTTAATGACAATGACAGATTTAAGATGGAGGTTGATGGTTCTGTTGATGAATGATCTTTATTTGGCCAGGTTTTTGCACACCAGGATGCAAAAACTGTCATGCATACTTGTTTTTTCCTAATCTGTGATAGTGCTGTTTACATCTAGAGTAAAACAGACAAGTGGCAGCTAGGTTTCCAGAATTCAGAAGACTTTCACAACTGTCCTTGATTCCAGATTCATATGTCCTTTTTATGTCCCTATTTAATTCTTTTACTTTGGTTTAAGCCTTTAAGACTGGCAGGAGCATCAGTGATATCATTTGAATATCTCAGATTAAGTGTCAACAAAATCATATCCCCAAAAAATAAAACTAAAAAATAGCACAATAATTCTTATTGGATACAAAATCAGAGACTTTTAACTTTAATATTGAACTTCCTATGACACTAACGTGTGCGAAATTGCATGAATATTCGTTTCCAACAAGTCTGTTCTGTTCTTTCTATTTTCAAGTGATACCTCGTAGCAGTGTATTCTGATGCTCATGTGGAACATTGTGCAAGTGATAAAACACAAGCATATAATCTTTTTTTAAACAATTATATTTAAATATCTATTTCTCATTTGACATTTGCATATACTCAACATAATCTAAAATATTATGCACTTGTGTGATGTGAGAGACGGAAACAGATTCTCTGCCTTGTCTGAAGCTTCTCTCACAGATTTGCCTTGATACGGGTGAAACATTAACTCGTGGTTATGATAAAGCATCTGAGAGGTGAAAGGGAAAAAATGTCACAGTTTCCTCTGTTTGCGGGAACCTACCTTCCTGGGTTTTAGCTTGTCTTGTTGGTCGTACTGGGCAATGCCTTTGTAGCTAATTCCCAACCACCATGGAATTCCTTGTTTGTCCTGTGAAAGAGGAATAAAAAAAAAAAAAAGACTTTAAAAAGGAAGTCAGGTACGCTTCAGGTTTATTAACCTGGTAGTTAAATTGCATTTTCTAAATAAAAAGATTGAACGTGTCAATAAATCAATTGGGCTCTTCAGTCAGCTATAATAAGCTTCATCAATTTTACTATAAAGCTGGCTTCTCATGTCAGAAAAACTAATTTAATAAAATTCCACCAGCTAAACATTAGCCTACCTTTACTTCATAATAATGAACACCATATGAAGGTAAGGATTCCACTAACAAGAGGTACCTGTGGATAAAGTAAGTTTCATCAGAAATGGGCAGTCAGGCAAGCAAAAATGTTTTGTTTCTAATACAACAGGCTACTATATTTAACTCGTCTAGGCATGGTTTAACACAGCATTACACCAGAGGTTCATCGGATCAAACTGACAGATGTAGACCAAGGTCCGTCTGCTTCGTCTAGATATCTGTTTCGGGATCTCTAATGTACTTCTTGCGTTAGTGAGAAATGATCAGGTACTTACTGTATGATGGCCTTTCCTCGGGTGAGTCCTTTGAGGGTTTTATAATGCTCAATGACTTGGGCTTCACTATACACCAAGAGAGAGGAAAGAGCAAGACAGTATGTGAGGGGGGGTATTTATATCCACACATGCAAAATGAATAGTAATTGAACGCTCGGCTGAATTGTGAATGTGCCATTTGTAAAGACTGTACTCTTTAGACACGAGTTCAACACACTCATCCGTGAAATGCCATCTGGCCAACTGTCCCATCACACATTCATCCTATTCTCTAATTACACACACACACACACACACACACACACACACACACACACACACACACACACACACACACACACACACACAATTTGG
>JAQMYL010000036.1:24094244-24121704 GCA_030014365.1 Clarias pachynema
ACATTGTCATTATTCACAATACAAGGAATAGCTTAAAGTTGACTGAGATGAATTAAGTGCATTACAGTGCCATACATCCTTATTTTAAAGCTTTTCTCAGATGCAAAAACTAAAAAAGGTATTTTAAATGATTTTAAGTATCCATAAAAGTAAGGCACACATTAAAATAAATTTTAATATAATTTTATTGCTCCCTTCCATTTTGCATCCCGCAAAAGAACGCTCCCTCAAATCAATACACAGCTAACTGTTTGCGTCTCCAACCTCTTTGTGGGTGACATAAGCTCTTCTTCTTTGTCTGTGTTTACTGGCGGCTTGCATCCAGAAGCGCGCTGTGTCACGACCAACAAATAATTGCGCAAAAACATAACGCAAGCTTTTAAAATTAATTAAAATAAGTTTTGAGGCAGAAGATTTTGCCTCGATCATTTTTTGTAATCAAATTACTTGAGGAATTGTTTCAGCCCTAATTCACACACAACGGGCAATTTGAAAGCACCCAATTAGCATAGTCTGCATTTCTTAGGGCTGTAGACGGAATCTGTGGTACCTGGATGAAACCCACCAAGGACTGGGAGAGAACATGCAAACTCCTTGCACACAGACCAGAGGTGGGAGCCGAACCCGGACCCTCGAGGTGCAAGGCGACAGTGCTACATTTCCTACATTTCCAAACTGTTTGTTAGAGCCCACTGAATTGTCATGAATTAAAATACTTGTTGAACTCTGTAATGTCACATGCCTTAAATCACAAAAAAAAAAACTAGCTATGCATGGTCAATGAAATGCAATGTATGAAATGAAATGAAATGCATTTCCAATTATCATGTAATCCCTCACAACTACGCTACAAACCATGCTCAACTCACACCGAGCCATCACAAACTGTCTATGTACTTGCACTGTTAACTTACGAAGTACTTACTACACCTCACAATTTGCTGTGAATTTTCAGGCTTTTATGATGCCACACCTGTTAACAACAACCTACTGTAAATACCCATGTTTTTGACACCTCTGACTACAGACGCTATGAACCATCTATGCACTTCTATAAAAAGCATCACCAGACATAGTATAAAATTTAATAGATTATGGTTATTTAGTAGTGTAGCGTGCATGATTGGATTTAGCCATTCAGGTATTTAGTATCTGTAGGGCAGGGGTAGTCAGTGGTTAAGGTATTGAACTACGGTCAGGAAGGTCCCAGGTTCAAACCCCACCCATGACCACATTGCCCCGGTTGGGTCCTTAAGTAAGGCCCTTAATCCCCAACTGCTCACCACCTATGAAGTTTACGAATGACTTGCAAACATCCACGTTTAAATAACTTTCCATCTCAAGTTCTCATGTAAATGGAGGAAATTTCTTTGGCGCCAATGATTTCTCCAACACCATGACGAACTCTGACAGCATTTTTGATAAAGGTTCTTTGATTTTTTTTTTTACAATCTTAAGGACTCATGTCTGGATCAAATTCTGGAATGTGGGAAAGTCCCTTTTCTGTATCTCTCTAAGTGTACTGTAATGCCATGGGATTTTTGTCCAGACAGCATCAAGACATACCACTACCAATGTTTACTTGATTTCATAAAACCACGAAATAAATACACAAAAGCATGAATGTCATACATGACCTATGATCCTCCTATTTATATCGTGTGTATATTTACAGCTGTAACGAGAGTTTATTCAGAATGGCAAAATAAACAAAAAATATCCAGTAAGTGGCAGTGTCGGGATATAAATGCCGTGTTTATGAAGCAGGTCCCAAGAGAATGTGCAGACTGGTTCAAGCTGACAGAAAGTCTACAGTAACTCAGAAGACCACTCAGTACAACTGTGAAGACGAATAAAGCGTCTCAGAGCGCACAACATGTCAGACCTTAAGATGGACAGATCACTTAAAGCAGAAGACAACTTCAGGTTCATGACTTGGCTGTTTTTGTCAGCCAACATCACAAACCTGACCTCGGAATGGGAACAGGCTCACATACACTGTACAGCTGAAGGCTGGAAAAGCATAGCGTGGTCTGATGCATCCTTATTTCTGCTGAGTCTTACAGATGGTCAGTTCAGAATATGCTATCAATTCAACAAATTCATGATTCCACTTGGCCTTGTGTCAACAGTCCTGGCTGGTGGAGGTGGTCTAATGGTGTGGCGAATGTGTTCTTGGCAACTAATACTTATCATCACTTAAATGCCACAGCATATTTGCTAATTTTTGCTGACCATGTGCATCACTTTATTGCCACAATTTTCCCATCTTCTAATGGCTACCTCCAAAAAGAAAAAGACAACTCAAACAGGTTTCATGAACATGACAATGCGTTTAGTGTTCTTCAGTAGCCGTACCCATCACCAAAGCTGAATCCAACAGAACACTTTTGTGACGTGGTAGAACAGGAGATACACATCATGAAAGTGAACCTGAAAAATCTGCAGGAATTGCATGATGCAAGCAACATTTTGAGAATGAAGATGTGAGGCTGTTTTGAGAGTCAAGAGAACACAGTGGTCATAACAAACTGTTTGGTGAGTGTATACAATGATATAATGTACTCAATTAGAATATCATGTAAAATCCAAAATGATTATTGTGTTTAAAAATTTTTTTTATTTGAATGCCTGATAAACTTGGTGAACCTGACCTCTGTAACAGTTTGTGCCTGTATGTATGTGTGTGTGTGTGTCTAGTGCAGCACGTGTGCGCAGGACAGGAGAGACAGTGAGAATGTCTGGCCAGTTCTCCTCACAGTTATTGGCAATGCATTGCTGCACTCCCCTTTTTTAATTAACAACCTTCTGGCCTATGTGTGTGTCTATGTGTGTGGCATAAGCTTCAGCTTACTGTAGACCTTTTATTCGATGTATTCCCTTTTTCTGCTCCCACTGTTATTACAGGGGCACGGTACAAAATCCATGCAGTCAAGTGATATTTTTGGAGGATTACAGAATCAGTTGATACTTTGTACTAGAGCTGAATGCTGGCATTGTTTAACAAGAGGCAATGTAGCATCAGGCACTAAAACGAAAAGCTGAACAAAGATTAAAATTTCAGCTGGTCTTGGAGCAAGACATAGCGAGCTGGCATTCTGTAACCTATTGCTGCCTTGTTGTCTATGATGGCATGTACAGTATAACTTTCATCTTATTCCCATTATTGTTTAATACTTTCATTTTTATAAAAAGCTTGTTTTTTTTCACTACTATAAAGACTGAGATTTATAGTTTTACCAACTACTCATGTTTACTTGTGTTTGGATTTGTTCATCTTTATACACTTTGCCGCTCTTTTAATTTGGTAGAATCTTATTCTTGTATTACGGCACACTCTTTTAACAGCTTTGCATTTGCATTGCATTCTACTTTGGATAAATATATTCGACATGTCCCAAATAAATAATTGGTTGAACATAAAATTTCACAATGGGTCCTGCATATAAAAAAACGCAATGGATAAAGAAGATTACATGGTTTTTATTTAAAGTTTATATATTATAATAAAAAATTCTTGTTAGGAAGTTGTGAAGTAAAAAATAACAATCATAAAGCATGAAAAGAATTACAAAAAAAATAAATAAAATGAACAGTTATGACACATGAAATACTCACATTGTAGACAGAAGTCTTTGCATTCCAGTAAAACAGCTCCACTGTAGTTGAATCCTTCAAAAATTTTATACTGTCGACGTAATACCTGTCAGAGAACACAAGATGCTACAATACATGGACACATAAACAGCACTCCCAGGTTATTGTAATTTCTCTGTAGCATAATCATTACCTACATCAGAAATAAACACACTAATCACATGTCTGTTCTTTAATAAACAACACATACATTATTAGATCTGCCTTTGGAAACACTTTCAATTGTCCAACTTTTTCTGTATGATGCACAATAGTGCCCTCTGGTAGATGTGTCGTGTAATGTCTGTGAGAGGAGCACAAGCTGAAATGTCCACACTCACCTAACTTGGAATTTAAGCTCGAGCGGTCCTGTCTTTTTGGAGAAGTTGTGCTCCAAGACTCTCCGGTTGAGCTGCAGCCAGCTAGTCTGACCACTTTTAAAAGAAATCATTTATTTACTATACATCACACACAAGACTTTTGTGCCAATCAACATGACTTGCATTCATTCAGCTTAGAGAGAGAGAGAGAGAGAGAGAGAGGGAGAGAGAGAGAGAGATAGATAGATAGATAGATAGATAGATAGATAGATAGATAGCCAGACAGACAGACAGACAGACAGATAGATCGATGCAACTTAGCAACAAAATGCAGTTTACCATCACCCAGAAGTAATAGCGTACAGTATATACATCTGTGCAAATATTGGCATTGTGCAACAAACAAATTGCAGGTAAAAAAAAAAAAATTATGTGCAGTGGCTATAGAATAGATATCACTATGAAATTGATATTTTGAAAGATATTGATATTGACAATTTGTATAAGAGATGTAAGTATTGTAAAATATATATAAGGAACATAAATCCACATACATATACACACATATCATACATATCTGCATACACATACACACATTATGTCTAGTCTACTATGTCTAGATATATATCCATATAATAGCTATTTCATTCAGTCAGCACACTTACTTTGTGTCAGTGTAAGAAATTCCAAAATAATCCTTCTCCTTCAGGCTGAAATGGGATGACACCATGTCTAAGAGATCTTTAGACAACAGCTTCGGCTGAGAAAAGAAAAGAAAAACAGGCTGTTGATAATTATCTTTTATAATGAACAAACCTAGTTTCCAAATCCACTGTTCAATCAGGCCCTCGATTTTTTTTTTTACACTTTCAACATTGTGCTTTTGAAAGACTTAGTAATATAGCACAAGTAGTCACACATAATATTCACTCGTAAAACAAACGTTTAAAGATTTACAGTAAAAGTCTCACCTGGACTAGCAGATCCAGCTGCCTCTCGTCCAGCAGAAGCACCTGACACTGCCTGCCCTCCGTCATCTGGAAAAGGAACAGACGGTGTTTTACTGATGCCGTTTTGCATTTAATACAGTGATGATCTTTGTGTGCTCTCATGTGATCTTTGAGACAGCGCACAACTCATAGCCATTTAATACGCACAAACTAGATTAACGACTTATCTAATAATTTAAAGGTACAACTTGTCCAGATTTCAGAACATCTAAGGTGTGTGATGTACAGTACTCAGCTCCTGAACATATTTTTAAAGGAATGGCTGATATAAAATAGCTATTAATACTCCAGGATTTCAAATGAATGAGATGAAGCAAAGCCCATTTTCAATGCTGTTTCATTTATTTACACAGAACAGCTTATGTTAAAGAGACATAATCATAACATAATATGGCATCTAGATTACTGTACAAAATATCGTACGTAAAAAAAAGTTCAAGATGTAAGACGGTGATAGTAAGGGAATTTTAAGACATGATGTGATGAGTGGAAAAGAATTTCCTATAGCACAAAATGTTCATTTAGCTCTTTAGCTTATACAGTAGTTAAGTTTAGATATAATAAGTTATTCATTGTTAAACAATTCATTAGTAAGGGAAGGGGCAAGAAAGGTGCAACAGAAAAATATTCGCCCTGTAGTGTCGAACAGCAAAACTGGCCATGCTCTCTGGTTATGAGTGATGTTCTACTCTCTCCCCTGTCAATCACACTGCATGACCACCAGTTCTACAAGATGTGTTTGGCTGGTCTCAAGTGACTCAGAAGGCATGTTAGGCCTTACTCTGTCAGGTAGGTGAGAAAATGAAGAGGGGGATGGAATCATAAACAAACAAACAAAAAAAAACTTGTTGTAGTGTATACTTAATGTATAGAACATGTTATGTTACCCTTTACTTTGATCTGCCATAATACCACTGCCAGGTGATTTGAATAACATTGAATTACCAATTATATACCAGTTAACTGGTGAAGGTTTATCATGGTCACCGAATGCTCATCTATGCCCACAGGGATCAAAGTCCAGCCTGTCTAGTCCGATCCCTAAGTTAATGCTGTCTATGATAGAAAGGTATCAGCCAGTACATCACAACCTGCTGCATACTGGGCTTAGCAGGCAAAGAGTTCAAGGCTGTTGAACCGGCCTCCAAACTCCCCAGATCTCAATCCAACCAAGCATCCATGGAATGCCGAACACACACCTGCAGTACCCAAAGGATCTGCTCCTAACCTCTCGGTGCCAGACACCACAGCATACCTCCAGAGGTCTTATGGAGTCGCGCCCCAGGAGCCAGAGCTGGCACAAGGGGAAGGTTTTAATGTTGACAGTTATGGCCATGTACAGGTATACCTGTTGTTTTATCCTTTAACTAGCATCCATACACACACACACCCATACACTCCTAGGAAACATTAAACATACCTTTTCTGTCTACATGGATGTCTTTTGGAGAGGTCAGTGAAAGAAAACTAGAGAACCAAGAGGAAACCTATATGAACATGATAAGAAAATGATCTGTGTGATGAAACTTCACACAGAATATAAGCTATGATCTGGATTAAACCCAGGACCCAAACAGCAATGCTATGCCTTGTACAACGCTGTGCATATGTACAACTTGCACAAAAGTACAACAAAGTACAGTACACACATTAAGTCCAGATTTAACCTTTGTTTTTTGTCACATGAATATTGTTATTAATCTGCAAGAGAGAAACCATATTACAGGAAAATGTTTCCAGATTCATTTCAATCCAAATGCACTGCATTCCAAATGCATGGAAATTCTTAAAAAAGTGGGTTACCAAAAAGTCAGCAAATAAAAACGTGTTTCGACTTCTATTTTTGGGACAAATTTGAAAAGGGGCAACAAGACTACATCAATAAAAGAGCTCCAGCCAAACACTCGTTCATTAGAATGAAAGAGCACACTTGCTATGTGGTTTAGTGCCACTCATTTATCACACTACCTTCTTAGTGAAACAACTTTTCCACCTTATACAAATGTATATTCCAACGTATGTAGTCATTCTGGGCCTTCTCATTTAATTTTCTCTAATGTGCAAATAAAAAAATGCATAAAAGCAAGTGAATGGAGAGTCATAGATACACAATACATAATCCATAAATACTCAAACACACTGTTATATTAAATTAATGAGTCCCCCTGATGGAAGATCTGGGTGCCTACTCTTACACACTCACACTCACACACACACACGACACACACCCAATACAACCCACCCCCCCCCCCCCACACACACACACACAACAAGAGCTGCAATAAATGACACTGATGTAAACTTGAATTTTTATAAGAACACATTGTGCTCTTTTAAGGAACACCACAGAAATGTTTTAATTGTCACCTGTGACCTGTTTTTTTTAGCTAATACAAGTCTTTCAGAGATATATTACAATCAAAGACCTTAAGATGTTAGCCACCTTGTCTGCCTGGCACAGACTGTTTGTCTGACACGATGTCTCGATCTTTTAGCAAATTGTGTGATTAGGAATAACAAGCTGGGTGCAATGTCTCTAGTGCATTTTGTCCTATAAATTAATTAGAATTTAATGAGCTCAGTGGATCAGTATATATAGACTGTGTGTGTTCTGTTAATTAACAGGCGATGCCAAGATTTACATGAAGTTTACACGGTCCATATTTAATCATCATCGACCCTCTTTACACTTTCAAAGAAACTGATTAGTCCAAAGTATCTTAATGTTTAGGGCTAATGGCTGCTTTGCTGCCAACATATGAAACTAATTTCATATCACATTCCCTTTTATATTAGAGCATGCTCAGTTCTTATAAACACGATTGCTATTGTGCTTGATCCATCTTAATCAAGAGAATTATTGTCACTGATAATTACAAAGCTGTATTGTCTAAGCAGGAATTACTCACTATAGTAACCCCTTAACGGACTGAATTGAACAACTTAATCAAAGCTGCATTGTAATGACAAAGTTACCCTGACTTATACAGTACAATACATCTACAAAAAACTACATAAGGACAGTTTTGGTCTATGTTCTAATGCTGTCCTGATTATTGAATAAGGAAAAAAATACGACCTGGAATGTTATAATAGGAATATGATCAACAACAGGGTGACGTTATGAAGCTGTGTCACAACAAACAAAAGATTGTTTTCCAATTACCCCATAGTGTCATATGTTCCATAAAATAAACTCTTTATAGTTCTAAACAATTTGAGAAATAATAAATATTAGCAAAGATCCTCTGTATGTGATCAATTGTGATATTTATTTACAATGAGTCTAGATAATTACATTTGCATGCTAAGTAGTGCATTTAATACAGTAATAATACAGATACTACTGCACTTATCTCAGTGTTTTACTAGTGCCTGCTTCTCACTCTTGTGGTGTTGTGTCAAAAGTCCCAGTTTGACTCGAACAGTCCTCTTAGTTACATATCACGCATAAGTGAATAAGTACGAAAAATATGCGTGAAATGTAACTAAGAGGACTGTTCGTGTCAAACTGGGACTTTTGACACAACACCAAAAGAGTGAGAAGCAGGCACTAGTAAAACACTGGGATAAGTGCATTAGTGTAGCAGGGGATTATATTATAGAGAAATAATGGTAGCTTTTACTCTTATAAATGTCTTCTGTAATTGTGCACAATTAAAAGTCCTGGTTTGACTTAAACGCTGTATTAAATGCACCACTTAGCATGCAAATGTAATTATCTAGACCCACTGTAAATAAATATATCACAACTGATCACATACAGAGGATCTTTGCTAATATTTATTTAGCACCTAAAAAAGTTAGTTAAAAAAATAATAGTAGTTTAACTAACATAAAATAATAAAATAAAATAAAATAAACTTATTGTCCGGAAAAAGTAAACATATTGTCTGGAATTTATGCGAACTAACATAATAGTTTACATACAGTACATTCCAGACAATATGTATATTACCTGTAATAAATTGCAGTCTTTTGTGGTTAAATAACTGCAATGGTCCATATCACAATATTGATTTTTATGATTAACAATGCACTGCTAACTCCTTCCAAAAATGATAAACAGATAACTAGATTACACTTTCTGAATATGTGCCACACTTTCAATACAAGAGCTTGTTAAACTTTCTACTACAGTATATTAGAATAAGCGCATAAACATAAACCTTGTAACCAGAGCTAGAGACAGAGCTTCTGTTATAAAAAATTAATTAGCACCTTCTGGCCAGTCGGAATAATGCATTTGACAGCACTGGTTTTCAAAATAATAATAATAATAATGATAATAATGATAATAATAATAATAATAATAATTATTATTATTATTATTGTTGTTTATAGTACATGTAGAGGTTAACAAGAGTAGTGTCTTTAAGCACCTACATCGTATTATTGAGAGCCCTATCTGATGCCACAGATCGATACCACAGTCTTTTATAACTAATTCAAATGTAATGCTCCACTGGGAATTTTAGGGATGTTTAACCACTGACAACTTGCTCAGCATGAAGCTCTAAAAACACGACATAAAATAAACATGAATAAACATGACAAGGAATTACATCATTCAACAATCATTAAATGTAGATAAAACATCAGTATAGATGGAGCAACTTTACCTTGACCAACAGACAAAATTCTGAGGAGCTTTTTTTTTTTTTTTTTTTGGTAATCCTGGCAGTATTCCTATTATGTAAGCTCAGTGTGGCCCCAACACCCTACCCCCACTCTATTGTCCTTATCCACCACTCACACTTCTCCTTCACTGATAAGTGCCTGTTTGGTCACTATGAATCTGTATGTATTCGCTCAGCACAGCAGCTTCTTTGTGCTGTTGTCTCTCCGTCTATGAGGCGGTGGCTCTGCCTGGTTCAGAGTGGTTTTTGCATCACCAGGGACCATCGTGCCACAAGGAGAACACTTTATCTAGTTGTACTCTGTCACAAACCCATGCACAAAAAGAACGGTCTCTTAATTGTTAATGATAAACAGGTCTAAAACAATCCATTGTTTTTAACGTGCATATGTGAGTGTGTGTGGGGGGGTCTCTGAGTAAAAAACAGGAAAGGGTCATGCGATGTTCAGAGGTTATGACACAGGGGATGATATCCCCTGGGGCCCGATCTCATGGTTAAAGACTTCAGTCAACTCCCCCTCAAAAGTATCTTCATCCTAAAACTGGAGTACTTTCTGTAGTCAAGGTCTAGAGACACTGCAAAAGCCCTAGCCTGCTTACTGATTTTGATTAATTATGCAATAAAGAGGGACGTCAATCATCATTTTTAGATCCCTGCTAAAAAAAAAGCCAGCTATTTCTCCAGCTCTACGCTAAACACAGACACAAAGAGTCACCACTAGAGTCATCATGGAACAAAAATAATGGACTGGCAGTGACTCAGATCGACCAGCTCCAGAAACTACTATAAAAGTCTGACGCCAAATACAACATCTGGAGAGGCCATTATCTGGACTTATGAGTATCCAAGTAAAGACTA
This sequence comes from Clarias pachynema, assembly GCA_030014365.1. NCBI lineage: Eukaryota > Metazoa > Chordata > Actinopteri > Siluriformes > Clariidae > Clarias > Clarias pachynema. The sequence goes on from JAQMYL010000036.1 coordinate 24,104,709, forward strand.
TGACGACAAGAAGACTCTGAATTACTGGGCTGTAAAATGTGATTATAAAAGATATATAGACAAGTCGGGTTTTAAAAATATCTATTTATGACAAAAGAACATAGTTCAATAACATTGTCTAAAAGTGGTTTATTAACTCTCCCAGACATAAAAGTTGAAATATTCACCTGTACTTCTGACAATGAAGTTCAATTACCCTACAAACCAACGACTACTTTTTAAATGTACATTTTTAATGTTCTAAAAGTGACAAATAATCCTTGGTAGGGGGATGCAAACTGGTCATTCAAATCATTCAAACTGACATGGAAAGCAGTTTTTTTTCTCCACAGAACTTCTCAGGACCATAAGAGGCACATCTTGAGCATCTTCAGAGATGTGCGTCTTATAGTGCCTCTTATAAATAATATATAAATAATATATACACAAACCCTTCCCCCTTCACACAGTCTGAAACGAAGAACATTAACTCAGAGCCAATGTGATGCTCATGATGTTGTAAACAGGTCAGCTCAATATTTCCCCTGTCAAAGACTCACACTAAACATCACACAGCACAGTGCATCACACAACACTAGTGGTCCAGATCTGCCTCAAGCCATTTCCCAAAGAGCTTACATTAGAAATCAAGTTCAAGTCCAGTATTTTAATGATTATGATTAATCTATGTGGTACCCAGAGCTATCTAAAAACAAACTGTAACTATCATGACCTTTGCTCTCATACCTGATAAACATCTCCGATATGCCACCATGATTGAATCAATCTCCTGCATGGCACCAGTGCATCGCTGTAGCATCTCCTCAGGGCCTGCTCAGCAACAGTCCATACTAACTGACTCCCTGAAGCCAGCATGTCCTCCATGCCACACAGGAAGCCTAGAGCCATGTTTTTCTAGAAGCCAAGAAGCAAGACTCCTGCGGGAGTTCTCCAAAACTAACTGGAACCTAAAATAAGGTTTGGGTCTGAATGCAAGTAGCTGGGCTCAATGCTGCATAAACAAGCTCAAATCCAAGATGTTGCCTATTTGGGGGAGAGAGCTGGAGGGCAGGCCCCAGAGCTTACCCGTTCTGCCCACTTTACGCACACATGCACACACACACACACACACACACACACACACACACAAACACATATACACATGCAGACTCAAAGAATATAAACACACACACAAGTAGACACAATGACTGCCCCAGTCTTTCCGTTTTGTCCACATAAACAGGCATTGTGGTTTCTTACTCTGCTATTTTCATGTCTTTCCAAACCCTCTTACTCAAAACCCTGGCCTGCACTACGGCCAGACATTAAGCAGAGATGTACATGCACAAAATGAAGAGCTGTTGCGGGGCTTACACTGATTAGCAGATAAAAATGTAGACTGGTGACTACAATAGCAACAGCCCTTACCCAGACCTTTTAAAAACATCTTGATGTCCTTTCATATATAATAACAGTGTAGAAAGTTGCCATACACTGCTGCTGAGCAAACATGCCTACTGAAGGGGTACTTTACAGTTTGAAGATGCTTTATGAAGGTTTATGAGCTTCCACAGGGAGTCGTTTCTTTCAGGAATCAGACGACACCACCCGGTATATTCCAAAGGAAATCCTTTTAAAAATAAACTTTATTTCGTCCATCCATGACACGAAAGTCGCACGTGGTTCTGTCTGCACTCTGACTATGGAAAATATTGTACAATAGACTGCAGGGTAAAAAAAAGACAGTGTATTTAAACATGTGGATAGTCTCTCATTAAAAACTAAAAGAAATGTGGATAGTCTCTCATTAAAAACTAAAAGAAATGCATCTGATCATAGTGGGTGTCAGTATTATTGTATTGTTGTATTATAATACAACATCAGACAAACAACAAAATATTACTTTTTCACAGTGACATTATTTTATAAAATATTTTATTTATATAACTAGAATAAAGCCAAAAAAAAAACATTGGCAATACTAAGTACCCCCCATGATTCAATTGCTTGTAGATCTAACATTAGCAGCAATAACTTAAAGTAATTGTTTCCTGTATGACTTTATCAGTCTCTCACATCATTGTGGAGAAATTTTGGCCTGTTCTTCTATATGGTCAACTTAACATGGTTCTTATGGTCAACTCAATCTCAGTGACTGTAAGGTGCCCAGGTCTTGTGGCTTGCAAACTAATCCCAATTCATCACCCCTCCACTGTCGTGCTCGACAGTGGGTATGAATAGTTTCTGCTGAAATGCTGTTTGGTTTTCACCAAACATGGTGCTGGGCATTAAGGCCAAACAACTGCACTTTGGATTCATCTCTCCATTGGACATTGTTTCAGAAGTCATGTGGTTCGTTGAGATGCCGTATTACGAACCTCAGTCATGCTTCCATGTTCTTTTTAGACAAAAGTCGCTTTCTCCTGCCAAATCTTCCAAACAAACCATACTTGTTCAGTTTTCTTCTAAGTGTGTTGTCGTATACTTTAACGTTTAACATGTTCAGTGAGGCCTGTAGGGTCTGAGATGTAACTCTTTTTTTTCAGAGTCAGGAAAAAAAGCCCTGGGGTTGAATGTGCTGGGACGTCCACTCCTGGGAAGATTGGTAACTGTCTTGAATGCTTTCCACTTGCAAATAATCTTTCTCACTGTAAAACGTTGAACTCCAATTTTTTTGGAAATGGTTTTATAACCATTTACAGGTTGATATGAAGCAACAATTGCTTCTTTAAGACCATTACTTATGTCTTTCCCTCTTGTCATTGTGTCACACACACCTGAATGCTCCAGACCAGCAAACTGCCAAAACTTCTGCTTTTATAGAGGTCTGCAAACCCTGCTGCCGATCAGTTAATCAAGGGCTGACGAGTAGCAGCACCTATCTGCAACTTACCCTTTTAAATCCTGTAGAAGCATTAAGGGTCGTAGTACTGTCCACATTTTTTCCCCTTCATTTTTGTTAAATAAATAATTGCACTTTGAAGAAAAAGTTATATGTTGTTCATCTGAGGTTGTTTTTGCCTAATACTAAGACCTGCTATGAGCAGATGATTTTTATTATGTTTTTACACAAAAACACATGGAATTAAAAGAGGGTACTAACTTTTGAACATGACTGTAAATACTCCAGAGTTGTATAAAGCTTTTCCTCTGCTTATGTCAGGTCTCATATTCAAAATAAAGGCATATGGATATCCATTCTATATATTTTAAATAGATTTGACTTTATGGTACACAGTTATGAAAGAGTAATGATTTATAAGCCTGTTGCCTGGTATAACCAACGGTTCCCTTTCCTCTCAAAATTTCTTCCACATGTTGTCTCAAGGAGGTTGGATGACCGCTGAATTGCACTTTAGGGATCTTATGGTTTGATTTCAATAAAGCAAGTTTGTGACAATGTATGGTTAAAAGCACTACACAGATAAAACCGAGTCACACAATTTATTTGAATTTAATTGAACTAAACTAAATTAAATTGAATATTTAATTCAAGAGAGACTTTTATGTGTCCCATCACATCAAATCAGAAGTAGCATTTGGGTGTTTTGAGTTACATATACAATTTAAGATTCCTTTTAAAATAAGCTCCATTATGATACCAAATTTATATAACCGTAACATGTTCTGTTGCTGAGATAGTTGTTTATGAGGAGGGCCGGAAAAAATTTGTCTATTTAAATAAAGATAGGCTATTGAAATACATATTTTTTTGATGTTGTAAGAAATAGGGAACTCTCCGCCTCATTTTGATACCAGGATTTTCGTGCTGACCCTAAAAATAGCTTTGCCAGTAGTGTAGTTTTATAGTGAAGAAAAAGGATGTTTTTCTATTGCACCTGGAGTAACAAGCTTGGAAAGTGCTCTAAAACAACCTTTTTACGGTTGAAAGTCTGCTTAATTTTTATCAAGATATGTATCAAAAGATTTTTGCCAAAATTGAAAATTTGATACATTTCACCTACTGCATCCTATTGACCATTGTGCAGAACTAAACTGTTTGACTGTTCGACCTGATTCGGTTAGATTGGTCGTACGTACATTTGAAACAAATATTCTTTTGGAGGCATCTCTCAAACCATTAAAGGTTTTGTTATAGATCTTTCCTTTCATTTCATTGTGTGCTCAATGTCTTCCTACTTCCCTCAGATGAATAAATTAAGCAGGGGCTCACATAAAAGAACAGCAACACACACAGCTGTCATGGGCTGCAGGTGCAAGCCCTTTTCCTCCCTTCTTTTGTGAAAATACAGTCTCTAAGAGCATTTTAATATGATGTTAAAAATAACAAACTAAGAAATTAAGAAGAATGTGCTCATGCACTGCTTTGTAACTTCTGACTTCACACGATACATACCTTCAGATCGAGTGAAATAAAAAGAATAAGCATTTCACTGAATATCGTACTGTGTGTGACTGTGCGTATGTTACAAATAAAATTTGAATTTGAACAGATCTAAGTAGAAGTAAAAACTATCAGCTATCAGCATATAGCACTTCTCCAGGGTAAATCAGTGCATCAGGCTGCTTTTGTAACCAGGCCAATCAATATAAAAGAACAGCTTGACAGCTCGAATTTGATTTGCCCCAAATTGGATAATAACCCATTGCCACATAACCCAGTTATAAAAACAGGGTTTTAAAGTTCCATATTTTACTATTTCTTCAACAAGTTAACACAGGTCTCAGAGCTACCCGAAAGAGTGAGCAGGTTAATTCTCCAGCCGCTCATAATGCATTTTATCATGTCTCAAGCTCCCATTATTTCACTTCTCCAAACACCACTAGTCGGACTACAGAGATTCCTAGATGAATGGATGGATAGTTACGGTGATGGGCAGTGCCTGATTTGCTAATTCCAAAAAGTTCAATCTTTATGGACTGAGAGTCCTTCGGGTGCTTTTTGGCAAAGTCATGTGACTTTTAGAGAGGAATGGCTTCTGTCTTGCCACTCCATTACAGGCGCCTGATTGGTGGAGTGCTGCAGTGATGGATGTTCTTCTGTAAGTCTCTCCTATCTTAGGTTCTTGATTAACTATCTAACCAAGGCCCTTCATCCCCAATTACTTGGTTTGGTTTGGTTGCCACATCTGGAAAGACTGTTGGTTGTTCCAAATCTTTTCCATTTAAAAATGTTAGAGGCTATCTTGCTCTTGGGTTGCTTTTATTGATCGAGAAATTTTCTTGCATCCTTCCCTAGATGTGTATCTTGGCATGATCCTGTCTCGTGGGTCTACAGATGATTCTCTCGACCTCATGGTTTTGTTTTCACTCTGACATACACAATCTACTGTGAAACCTTATACAGACAGGTGCGTACCTTTCCTAATTATGTCCAATGAAGTCAATTAGGCACAGGTGGACTCCAGTCAAGTTGTAGAATAATCTCAAGGTCTACTGATCAGAGTAGGATGCGCCAGAGTTTAACTTCAAGTGTCATAAAGGGTATGAATACTTATATAAAGGACATATTCCAGTCTTTATTTTTAAATAAATTAACAAAAAACTAAAAACATGTTTTCACTTATGTGTGGAATAATGAACAACAAAGAATTTCATGAGTGTGAAACAAAATGTGGAAAACTTAAAATAGTGAAAACCTTTTGTCTGCACTGTATCTTGGCATTACAGTGGTATCATACCCACTCAAGAGAATCCTCATTGTTTTGGATAAAAACGTCAACCAAATGAGTAAATGTAAATGTACACATCTGAACTTAGGCACATTCCACCAACTATTTTCTGGCTTCTAACGCGGACAAAGTGAACATCTACTCTCCAAACAACAACCACAGTAAATAAGGTATAATAAAGGAATGTGTTTTCTTCACTCACTGGAATGCACAGAAAGCCAAGGTGTACGCTTCAGCAGGCTTCAACATGTCGCTGTGTGTAAACCAACACCAATCATTATGTTCAGCGTTCAAACACAGGAGCAGAGGATCAAAACAGGATCTACCCTGAAGCAGGTTACCGTTCTGGGAAGACGCTCACACTTGCTACTTGCTAATCAGGATCGACCTTCTGGGACTCTGGGACTGTTTAAACATCTGTCACCATTAGAGCTATCAGATATCAAATTTAATTGACTGGGTAATGATAAATACAATGAGCATTATTACATATACTGTACCAAGCTTTTATGTACAATATTTACATATTGCTGGTCCCTTTTTATTTAAATATGAAATAGTATAAGTATGAACATAGTAGGTGATCGATTGAGTAATAAATGCAGGTATAAGACAGTAGTTCATGTTATTATACACAATGGGCCTTTTTTTCTTTAATAACTCTCTTCTCCACTCAATTGCTATATTCTGGCTAGTGTATCCAAGCATAGGCATTGAATTGACGGATGTTAATTAACACAGGTTCGGAACACAGCACAGTAGCAGACAAAGTGGACCACTGCCAATGCTTTTCCTAATCACTTGAGACATATTTGATTGCATTCATTCAGGAGTTTGGAACTAAGAAAATATCTGGCTCAGCATTCCAGCTTAACAGGGTGAGAGACAGCGTGTGAAGAAGGAGGAGAAGGAAAAGGACTGTTTGCTTCAGTACAAAACGAGCCTGTGTCAGCACTGTATCAGTTATTTGAGGTTCAGCTTGGAATAGCAGACAGCACAGTAGTGAGCACAGACCAAAACAAACACCCCCACATCCCCAGCTCACAGACTCTGCGCGGCATTCACACTTACACGCATGCAAACATACATATGCAAAAGTTCAAATTGGTAGTATACATGGCTTTTTATTTAAAAGAGTGCATTGTACTTTAAGATTAAGTTACACCAGTGAATATGTATTCATCTACTGTGTTCCTTAACCAAATCAAGCACTATAGTAGAAGATTCAAATGGATTAAGCATGTAAACTGACAAAACTGTGTGAATATGAATTTTGTAGGGTTGTTCTAGACAAAACCGGGACTTTTGATTGTGTACTTACTCACTCACTGTATATACCCACTTTATCCTGTATACCATCCCAGGATTATATACTAATCCCAGGAGATTTAGGGCACGAGGCAGGGTACACCCTGGACAGGGTGCCAATCCATCATAGGGCACATACATACACACACTTACACACTCATTCACACACTACGGGCAATTTGGGAACGCTAATCAGTCTAACCTGCATGTCTTTGGACTGTGGGACGGGAGTACCCGGAGGAAAGCCATTAGGCACGGGGAGAACATGCAAACTCCATGAACACAGTGGCGTGAGGCGAACCCAGACCCTGGAGATGCAAGGCGACAGTGCTAACCACTAAGCCACCGCGCCACACTTTTGATTGTGTATCAGAATAAAAATCAGAAACAGAATAACGTAATACAGATATAAGAGTTAAAACTTCCTTTATTTCTATATATAGAACGTGTTCTCAGCACATCAGAGCCATGATCGGACTGCCAGCTTCACATCTGAAATGCTGGCCTCCCAGGAAATCCTTGAATCATGCATGTGGAAATCTAGGTCAAAATTATACGGGGTATGTGGCAATAATTCACAGCCAAGTTCCTGTAATGTGCCAGCGGTTGAATGATTGTGTGTACATTTCCCACAGACAGATGCGTCTCTTCCGCATGTTGGTGACAAGTTATCTGTCGCTGAAGGTTCACTGGAACGACTGTAGTGGGCTCTGATCCATCTTGGAACAGTCATTCACATATGTATGACCTTCTTTAAAATGTTTGCACCATTCAAGTATTTTACTGCAGCCAAAAATCTTATTACCGTACCGTACTGAAGTTTCCCAAATCCATTTTACACCTTAATTCAAGAAAAGTTTCATCTCAAACAGCCCTCCTAAATGACAATATTCCAATATTTTTCTTTGCAACACTTCCTAAGAAGAAGAATTGAATTCCAATCTAAGCCTTATGTTAGAAAAGCCTAAAATTGTATAATAAATACACATAAGAACTATAATATATGTAACTACAAATATTATAGGCATATGCTATGTCTAACATTAACCACGGCATAACCCACGGCAAGAATTAGAGCCTGCATTAGGAACACCGGTTACATTGTCTGTCAATTCAGGGTCCCATTTTTGTCTAGCATTCCTCCTTCAGCTGGACAATTCATGATGACCTCATAGCCTGACTCATAGTAGCCTGGTGTGATCTGCGTGACCTCTGCATTGTGAAGACGATGCATCAGGGGCTGTAAAGACATATCGCTCCACTGCAATAGCGATTACTCTCCAAGAGAGATACTGCTAATACTTAAGCACTTATTGTCTGGTTTTCAATTGCATATTGTTTTAGAGAACACCCACAATGATCACAAAAATCACTCACTCAAGAACCTACTGTTATTGTACAGACTAAAGCTGCAGAGAACAGGTGGCTTCAGGGAATCTGGAAATGATGGGTACATATTTTTTTTAAACACATTCATAATTTATTTATAGTTGATTGCTAAAATTTACAAGTGGACTTAAGACATGTACGCACATATTAAATATTTAATGTTTCTAGTGGCAGTTGATTCTTTTTCGGCACTCTCGCTAATAAAAGTCATGCAATTAAAAGGCTCTCTCTCTCTCTCTCTCTCTCTCTCTCTCATAATCACATTCACACAAAGTTAAATGTGTGAAGATCTCACAGAGGTGAGAAAGACCAGAACTAAATCCAGATGGCTCACAAAGATCCGATGTTCCAGCAGCTATATGATAACTAATCTCCACACATTAAACCTAGATAAAGGCATATGTCCCAGGTCCAATCTGACTACAACCTCTGTTTATCTTAAAATACTAGTTTGGGCATCCTGAACTACAAATTACTCAATGAACAAGCACAGTTTATTACATTTAAAATTCACATGAAATTCAAGTTGGATTGGATTAAGAGTTAATATTAACCGATATTAGTCCAGTAATGATAAACTCCAATCACTAAACATCATTTTAATGAAGCTTCTTATAAACTTTTATTGGAGTCCATTTTCGTGACACTGTCAGTGAAACGAACCACTGAAATAAACAACAAGCAAAAAAAAACGCCACAGGGAGAAAGGTTTCAGCAGCACAGTCAGCCCCTGCTTTGTGAGTCCCGACAGCATGTCCGTCCCCGCCGCTACTAAACCACTGAGATGTCCATGTGGACTAAGATTTGGGGTTTTGTTGCTAGCACTGGGCTACAAGGCAGCACCCCACAGAGCAGGCTCTGAACTGTGGTAAACAGTATGCGTGTGTGCCTAACACAGATGCTGCGGAGCAGAAGGGGGAGGTAAACGATGCCACTGTCTAACGTCACTTGCATGCTGTCTGTCTGTCTGCCCTCCACTAATAAGGTCTCTGAGGCACAGCACAGATGCTGAGCTTCAGAGAGAAAGAAAGACAGAATAGAGAGGAGGAGAAAAGAGGGTGCTGGGTTTAAATATCACATGCATTAGATGACCAGTATGAAAAGCTTCCCTTTATCTTCCCTGCATGGGCAAATATAATATACTTCTCTGCAAAACCATTTTCTAGTGCTAGGCTACACAACAATACACAATCCTTGTGGTATTAAAATACATGAATTAGCATGAAATATTCTACTGTGTAACCTTAAGACTAGGAAATGACATGGGCAGCTGCACCTATTTATCACTAAAATCTTTTAAAACACCTTTTTTTTTCTGAATCATAAGAACAATATGTTTCCTCAATACCTAATTTGAATGTCTGCTTAGTCACTGAGACAGCGTGTTGAAGTTGATGATACTGATGAATGTGAGTGGGTGGCACACACACGTACACCACAGTTAAGCTCAGACACATGCAGTACCTGTGACAAGATTATACCGTAATTGAACTTTTACTTCCATACAGTAGAAGCCGAACATCTGACTCCATGACCAACATCTATTTAGTAGAAATTATTTCTCCAGTATATAGTACTTGGTTATACAGATATTTAATATTAATTATATAAAAGTTTACCACCTGAATCAGTATGAGGTTGACAAAAAATAAATAAATCGTCAGGTTTAAACATGTCAACATGCCAGAGAATGAAGGGTCACATGAGTCAGTGCTGGTCCCAAGCCCGCATAAATTGGGTAGGGTTGCATCAGAAAGCGCATCAGGTGTAAAACCTGTGATGCGGATCTGGAGTCCCAGTAACCGACTAACCCGCATTTACTTAGTGGAAAACCTGCCCAAACCAGCTCTTTCAAAAAGCTAAATAATCAGTTTGGGCTTATTTTAACATATTCATAAATGTTGTATTAACCTGTAATAAATAACAAAACCAACAAAAGCAATTCTTACTAATAAGTGACTCACTTTTAGATCCATTATCAATCTCAATTCCTAACACGTTTCTCTTCTTTGATTTGACGTCATTATGTGTTACTTCCAAGAACTACTCATGTGCTCCTCTATGATCTTTCCTGTTGACTCAGACAGAATGCTATTTGGAAATGAGGAAGCGTTGACAAAACGCCAAACATTACTACACAACACCTCTGTTACAACACATCATGTTTAATCATTGGCTAAAACGGTGTATGGCATCAACCTGAATCAATTTCTAACGAATTTTAACCTAATTAAATTCACTCTCAGCGGATTGGACTTAAAGGAACCGTCCCATTATGTCTACCATTCATATTTAATAAGCTTTCCATTTTCCATTTTGTAGTAAATGTGCTCATGGGAAGAATAAGGTCAAAGGTACTGTACATCATGTTACAACCAACCAGTCAAGAGTTAAGCACCGTTCATCCTTTATTACTTTGGGTGTAGATGTGGGTGTATATAGACCTTGCTTGTACTGGAGTCGGTTCCGTTTTTTTTTTCATTACGTTTTATTGCATTGCGTTTTACAGTTCACAGATTAGGATATGCTGTCAGGAATAATATTTATGATTGCCAACACCCTCTTTTGTATAATCTAAATAACTTATATAATAAATTAACTTCAGCTCACCATTTTTTCCTATTATATCAGTCTCTTCATTAAATCATGTCTTTCCAGAATAATTTTTCGTAGTTTTTGTCTTTAGCTTTTGCCTGCTCGAGGATACACCCGTGTTTCCATTTTAATATCTCTGAATCACTGTTTGTACATAAATTCTTCCTAATTTTTCCCTTTTCCACTCACTCAACAACCATGAGGGCTGTAAATATTAGCAGTATGTATGTTGACCCAGCTTTGTTTTATTCATTTTCGTACCTTTACGATACAATTACTTCATAACCTCTTGTATTAGCAGGATAGGAAAGGGGCATATACAGCGAGTCATATCGGTATCTATTTACGTTCGCATACATCTGAACCTCTTTGTTTCGCATCCATTAGCTCATAGTCATCATCTTTCTCTATACCTACTTATTACCTCAGCATCCCCAGGTCAATCCCACTGTCTATACAGTGAGCTAAAGAAGACAGCTATGAGCTTTCAGAGTTTTGGAGCAGTTTTCTGGGAAACATACACACTACGAGAGCGTCAGGTTTCAGCTCGAGCTCAGGTCATATTGTTGGTGTGACTGACACCATTGTGCTGAGACAGGTCATTTGTAGATGAGGCTATAACATAACACAGAGCTTTATTAAAGGGCAGTGAAAGATGGCAGAAGAACACAATACATATGGAGTAGACCTGAGGTACACCACACACAGCAACAGCATTTTCACAGAGCATTTTAAATGTATTCTAATTTTTTTTTTTTAAGTTCAATTTGTTTTTTTTTATCCAAGGCTGTCTGCTATTGCAACATTCCGGTCATTTACAAATGTGATGGTCCAGTTGTGTAGACAGAGTCAGACAACAGAAGAAGGGCTGAGTCACAGCAGGAAATCCTGTCTCATCACCTCTCTGGACATCTCATTCAGCAGAAGAGAATGCAAATGTCATACGCTGTTGTGCAATTCTCTTCTCTAAACTGAACTGAAAAAGTTCACAGTGGGCTGAACTCTATATCTATACCTTCTAATGAAGGGCAGGACTAGTTATCTAGCTCACTTTGGTCATACATTAAGCCCTATATGAGGTCAATGAGGTTGTTAGACATGGATTATCTTTCTCGTCAGTCCTTTTTCTTGAGTCTTAATTCTGAGATGTAACCAAGGCACAGACCGTTTCCAGTAAAGTTTATTTATTTAATTAAATAAAAGTCCATGGGAGTTTAACTGCAATATGTCAGAATGCCTTTTTTACAGTGTGAGACAATTCAGCTGACAAGGTGATGTCCCCTTACACACTCTTTATCGGCGCCGAAGACATGGATTTTAATTATTTAAAATGTTTAAAAATATCTAAAAAGTTGTCATGTCTCTTTAAAAGCAACAATGATGTACAGTGACACTGGTCAGTTTCTGTTGAATTTTGACTGAGCTAAAACAGCAAATGCATAAACTACCAGCACTTCCTCTATGTCTTTGGCTTTTGAATCACCTCACCATGTTGTCTGACTAATGGTGAGATTATACAGCAATCTGAAATGGCCAGAAGACCTTGAGACCAGAGAGCATGACACTTCTGCATGCTTCTTTTCCCCTGATTCACACACACATGCACACACAGGCTCAGACAGAAACAAGGGAATACAGGAAAAGCTAAGAGGGATCCTCTATCTCATACACTCTCTCTCTCTTTCTCTCGCTCACTCACTACAGTTTACCTCTCCTCCCCCACATTCAACTAGCCCTATTCATCTGGGACTTTGCATTTTACCCACGCTGCTCTATTGATTTCTGCCGTTTCCAGACTGTAGGTCATGACTGCTCCCTGGTGCCCTTGTGTTTCTATATACTCCATACTAATGTCTCTCTAGAGAGGAAACACACGCACAAATAAACACACAGAGATCCAACCAATCATCAATGACCCATCCTTCCAATACCAGGTACTGTTTAATTAAATTAACAGCCACTATTATTGAGTCTCTGCAGCGGCATTAGGTGTATGTGTGTGTATGTACAGTACTTATGTCTGTGTCCGTGCCTGCGTCTGTGTGTGTGATTGATGAGGTAATTACTGAACAAATCATCTTCAATTTTCCCCTCTAGCACATTAGCCGAGCAGCAGGGAAGCTGCAGTGTGCTGTATGAAACAGAACAGCATGCTTTGTTCTCAGGGCTTTCTGCCTGAGATTTATATAGACAAGTAAATGAAGTAAAAAAGATGCCAAAAAAGCGAGCACCTGAAGCTCTATAAGAACAGACTAACCCACCACTCGGAAAGGCCATAATGCTCACGGCTACAGCAGCTACACATAAGATCTTTTGACTCAGAAAAAGGCAGCAAAACCTGTTTCAAAGCAGCTCCAAGAATGTAAACCAGTGAAAGAATACAATGGAAAACTTTTTTTTTTAAAGCCTTTAAATAGACATCAGAGATCAACAAGTAACAAAACAAAGACTCACAGCATATTGTGAATGTTTTGTCTGTTAAGCTGCGTTACAAGCAACCAGCTTTCCATTGCAGAATCACATTTGTTCTTAATGCACAACACAAATGGCCAAAAAAGGCAGTGCACTGAAATCCATTAGGCAAATAATTTCATTGATTTCATTAGAGAATGTGCAATTTTTGGGGGGTTAAAAACAAAATAGTGCCATTTATTGTTCCAGAAAGGTCTCAGTGAAAAGAATTACTGCCTCCCAGAGGGATCCCACAGCAGCAGAAAGCATGTGAAGCATCTGCCATCAGATTCTCCTAACACACGTGTGCACACAAGGTGAACGACAGTGTCACTAGGAATCATTTGAGTGACTAATGCAGCTCAATAGTCCCACATACTGTACGTGGGAGGGTTTTCGAGAAAATATTCATCCATGATATCACTGTACATCTGTCTACTAAACATAGCCTACAGCAACACCAGCTGTATTTTACTAAAAGATATATGTCCAGTTAGACATTAGATGGATATTGAAATACAAAAACAACCTCTGTGCATCTCATGCAGCAGGGATTTAGTTAAAATGTTCCTTTATCCTTATTTGGATTATGTTTGGATTATTGGGTGAATGTAAATGGTTCACATTTGGATTACGGAGTTATAACAGATTATCCTTATTTTTTATTTTAGTCTACTCAAAAGCCAGACTCAAGAGACTTTCTCATGAAACAATGACTGTTAGTTGTCCACAATGTGGTCAGTTCTACAAAAAGCAAAGAAAAAAACCAACAGCTCAAATGATATGCAGCAGGACTTCATCTTCTAGAATTACTCGAGGGCATAATATAACCGCAACCCACTCAATCATCTTGTTTTTCCACTCCTGTTGTAGGACCACACTGTCCACCACTACTGACAAACCTCTTTATTTCGTAACGTGCCTCGGTCACACTTTAACTGATTTGTTTTAACTGACTCCTCATTTCCGTGTCCCTTTAGGCCATTCCTGCTGTGACCACTCGCTACAATTGATTTCCATTATAAACCTGAAAGCCTCCTGTCATTTCAGTAACAGGCACTGACTTTACAACTCTAAAAAACTCAAGCTTTTATGCTGATCATTTCTGTATAAAAAAAAGACACACATGGTGTAATAGTGAACTTTTAAAAATCATGATTATACTAAAATATGTTGTCAGTACACAAGAATGATGAGATAGTTTGAGCAGCGCCTGCCTTTAAAAAACCTGTCCAACGAGATATCAACATTCGACCATCTGTCACATTAGTCATCATAAACTGGTCTGGATTTACAACTGTATCATATGACAACATTCACTAATCTTATATGTGTGAAAGAAAAAGTGTGAAATGTGATACGAGAGAAAAATTGCAAATGAAGCTGCATACGAAGTCAAATCGAACAAATCCCCCCCAGGCTTAATTAGGCATACAGTAAACTCTAGGTAGAAATGGTTTTAAGGTATTTGAGCATTTACATAAAATTAATGCTGCACAATGAATCACATAAAATCCTAAATCGCAATATGGACCTGTGCAATTTTTTTTTTATCATAAAAGCATGCAATTTATTACACCTAATATACACAAAGTCTGGAATTTTTATAGCATTTGTCAACAATTTAAGCATCAGTTATACATATTGGCAAGCATCCTCTCAGTGAGATCATTTGTGCAATTATTTGATGTTAGTCTAGATACATAAGTTTGAATACAAAATGGTACATTTAATAGTTAAATATCATAGTTTAAATCGCAATCGCAATATGTGCCAAAATAATAACAACAATGTGATTTTTCTTTTATCAAATCGTGCAAGCCTAATTAAAAGCATGGCTTCTATGTTTAACACCATTAATGTAGCCTGAGAGTCAAATGACTCTCATGTGTTGGCTGTGCTTCAATCCTTTGTGTCTGTTAATAGCTTTATTGAATTGGAACAGCTGACCGCATTAAAGGCAAGTGAATAACCGAGACCAAAACTCAGCACAATGCTTGTCTGCTTTTGTTCTGTTTGTTTGGGTGTGCGCGAGGTGTGTGCGGGGTATGCGTGTTTGCTTTTTTTCGTGATCATTACAATACTGGCCTCATAACAAGCCTGCAGGAAATGTACAGAACACAGTGTCTGCCCTTAAGGAACAAATCACCTGTTAATTCACAACCCATGACCCTTCTTGTCTGACACGAGACTTTCTGTTTTCTCTCGTGAAGTGCTTGGACTTCCTTCTGATTGCACAAACATCAGTGTTGTCAACGTCATCTTCTTCAAATAGCTGAATCCTCCTTAACACTTTCCATAAAGATCAGCTCTATTAGATAGGAGGGCACCCGGTCTAAATCTGGTCTGCCTTCTGTCAGCTTTAGACACAGCCCGGATGTCACATGTCCTCCGTTCTCCCATTGTTTGTCTTTCCCAGGAAACGGGAAGTTCACCACCACAGCCAGGAACACGAAAAGGAAAGAACGTGCTGTTTGATGGAGTCGGGGGTCTTTAAAAGCACTCTTCAAGACACCCAGACAAGAGGTTTAATCAGCACCTACCATGTGTCAGTACAGGAAAAGAAACAAGAACGTGCACGTCTCCAGGTGCACCACAGGTTTTTCCTTAAGATGTGCCAAGCACTCTGTGATTGGCAGCCTGGCACAAGATCATTTATTGAATGATTTGAACTCGTGCCATATTTCATACTAAAATCTGCTTTTTTGTATTGGATTATGTGAACAGGTCTTTGCATCAGATTATGTATTTTGATCCAGACCAAACAATAAATATTAGAAAACAATAAATATTAGAATAGAGGTGTAAGGAAAGCACTGTACAGTGTTAGTTGTGTCATTGTGTCATGTTTCCCGGCAATTCCTGTCCCAAACTTCTCCTTACTATAGATAGATAATTAAATAAACACACAAACAAACAAACGAACAAACAAACAGTATTTTGTTGAGAGTCAGCACTTGTAGAACACGTTAATAACGATAACTGGTGGAAAAAGAACACGGCACGCGACAAAAGCGGTGAAGTTTAACGCACTTCAACTGCACACACACAACAAGACACAAAGCCGAAAGGTGGACAAAGTGTCTCTTTCGCGCAGAAAGAGCGGAGTGAAGAGCGGAGTGACAAAGCGAGCTCACCTCTCAGTCCAGCGTCAGGTTCCCGCTGCTGTGTTCCTAAAGCCCGAGCCTCCTCGCCCTGGGTGACTCTACAGCCTCATTTCCAGCACGGAACAAAAGCGTGAAGCGATAAGCAACGAGTCGTTAATGCTGATGTAGAAGCGATGGAAACACACACACACGCGGTCTTTACACGCTTTACGTCCTTTTCCCCCTCTCCTGTTGTTGTTGTCAGGACGTGGGATCCCGCCGCCGCGGTCGCGTCCCATTCACACACAAAAGCGCACTTCTCCTCCGCCCCTTTACCTCCACACACACACACACACACGCACAGACCAGCCCACACTAACAAACCGCTCTCCTAACCTGACTGACTGAGTGACAGCAGCACACTCGGGAAAAAACTGTATAATTATAAATAAAATAAAGATAAACATAAATGATCGATTCCCGTCTCTGTGTGTGTGGAGTTTGCATGTTCTCCCCGTGCTTGGTGGGTTTCCTCCGGGTTCTCCGGTTTCCTCC
>JAQMYL010000036.1:24123002-24137022 GCA_030014365.1 Clarias pachynema
GATCTTCTCCCCGTGCTTGGTGGGATTCCTTTTCTACCCACAGTCCAAAGACATGCAGATTAGGTAAGTTGCTGTTGCCATATTGCCCTTAGTGTGTAAATGTTGACTGGAGGTCCTACCATGGCCATAAAAATGGGAATAAATACAATGGTCACCACTGGCCTCCAGGGTCTCTAGTTCCTTGAAAATCAACAGATAATCTGTCACCAGCTTTCAGAAGAGACACATCTGTCTATGGAAACTGTATATACAATCATTCACGTTCACCACTTACGCATTACAGGATTTAAATATGGCCACATCCAACATACAGTATTGACCTCACTCAAGCAATTAAAAATAAAAAAAAGTCCCAGTTTGACTTGAATGCACCTCGTATGATTATTCCTGATCTTGGTGAATTCCCCCAACCATACAGGTGTGAGGCAGTCATGCTAACCCCTGAGCCACCATGTCCACTGCTTAACTATCCTACACTAAAGAGAACACTCATCTATTTATGCGTTCATTGATCTTTACTAACAGCCTTATCCTTTTAAGTCAAGGTTGTGGTGAATTGCCTACTGTCAGACAGGAACACTTTCAGGAGCAAGTCAATTATTGGTCAATCTGAGAGAAGATTGCCCAGGGACAAATAGGTAGGAATCTTAAAATTCCCATTCCTAGTTTAAACAAAATCATAGTTGTTTTGTTTGTTTGTTTGTTTGTTTTTGTTTTTTAAAGAAAACTGTTAAACATTAATGGAGTTATGACCTGGGCCTTCTGAAGGATCATTCTATGCCTAGGCGAGTTGTTGCTCTTAAAACCATCAAAGGAAAGCAAGCATGTTATTAATAATGTATTAATGCATACTTGCTCAAAAAAATGTAAAAATTTTGGTGAAGGCATTTTATCTTAAAATTAAGGGTGACTATTTGTTTATTGCTTGTCTGCCAATACCTAGATGTGTACATTCACAAAAATGAATAT
The DNA here is from genome assembly GCA_030014365.1 of Clarias pachynema. Lineage (NCBI taxonomy): Eukaryota > Metazoa > Chordata > Actinopteri > Siluriformes > Clariidae > Clarias > Clarias pachynema. The sequence goes on from JAQMYL010000036.1 coordinate 24,123,972, forward strand.
GTCAGTCAGATAAAAAAAAAAGAACATAGAGTTTTGAATAAGGTTCTTATCAAAATATATTTTCATTGACCTCATTCAAGTACATTACTAGTCTAATGTGGGTGGCACAATGGCGTAGTGGTTAGCACTGTTGCCTTGCACCTCCAGGGTCCGGGTTTGATTCCCCGGTCAGGCTTGATTCCTATCTCTGTGTGCTTGGAGTTTGCATGTTCTCCACGTGCACACACTTACACCTTGTCCAGGGTGTACCTTGCCTTGTGCCCTAAGTCTCCTAGGATAGGCTCCAGGCCTCCTGCGACCCTAAATACAGGATAAAGCGGTATAGAAGATGAGTGAGTACAGTCTAATGTAATCAGACACACTTCGTGGCTAAGTTTGGAGCTCCTGTATAAGGCTAACGCAAATAATGGAATTATTATTGCGGCTGTGCAAGTCATCAAAGGACTTACTGTAAAGGGATCTGTCCTCCTTTTCTTGACCTATGAACTGAATGTCAATTATCCCAGGCATTTGAAGTAGAGGTATTCTACCAACTTTTTATGGAAGTGGTTCAAAACTGTCAAACAAGGTCCTTGAAATGAGGTTATGTAACAAAGCTTTTGATTGAGAATGTTGAGCAAATAAAAAAAGTGTTTTTGTGGGAGTTGTTTCACATTAGTAACATTTAAAATAAATAAAAGTGGTCACTGTAAAGAAGAAAAAAACAATGTTGTAGTAGACGCAAATAAAAAATATAAATTAATTTCAAATAAATACTAAGTCCATTTAGTTTATAAAATTAAGATTTCATCTTTATGTAAAACATTGGTTAATTCTTTTAACCATTTTTTGGGCAGCTTGTCATTGGTGAGATTATGAGATCCAGTCTTTTTGTCTGAGGAGTTCAGCCTTAACTAATTTGCTGATTAGATTTCTTGTTCCGATTGCATTGCTGTTCATCAAGTTGTTATTTCCTGATTTTAAGGTAAGTAAGGTATTTGTTGTCTTTAAAGCTGCATCAAAGAAAAGGCACCAAACAGAGTTTGCTTTGTGTGTTGAATTTGCATGTTTTTCGCATGCTTGCTGAGTTTTTTCTGAGTACTCTGGTTTCCTGGTTTCCAAAGGTCTAGGTTAATCAGTGCTTCCAAACTGCTGCCTGTAGTGTATCGTATAACAAGCAATGTACTGTAAATGATGGATGATAGGAGTTTAAATAATGTAGTATATCTTCTAAAAGCAACCAGTTACTTGAATGAATGTAATTGTCAGAAAAAAGACATCAAGCACTATATGGTGATGAGACTTTTACCCCCAGTAAAACTTTTGAATAGTTCAAATGTTTTACAGACCGTACGTTGTGAATGACAATCCTGGTGGCTCAGACCCGCTGCAGTCGTTTCTGTGAACATTCAGTAAGCAGAACGTCTGGTTCTTGAAATCGGTGAATAACTTCACCAGTCGTCACCAGCTTGTGGAAGGGATGCATCTGTCTGTGGGAACAGTACACACAATCATACAAGAACTCTCCTTACACATTACAGGAACTCGGCTGGGAGTGAACCATAAATAAATATGTATAAATGACATTTAATTTTACTTTTCAAATAATGCTGTTATGTTGGACTTACAGACAGAATTATACACAAGAACATTGATGTGTGGTTCTGTTCAGTTTAAATGACCTACAAAGGAATTAATGTGTTAACATGAAGTCATTCTAATACTGAATTATCTGCCGAACTTTGCTGAAAATACTGTATTGACATAAAAAAAAAAGCTTCAGGATGAGCATACCATTACTCATCCTAATTACTATGACTATACTATATTATTCTATAATTACTATAGAATTAGTTAATGTCAGGTTAAAATGGTGTAAGTGAACTGGCAAATGTTTGTGATTTAATTTTATTGCAAAGATCTAATAGGAAAAGGCAGAGCAGGAACCCTCCGATTAGAAAAATGTAGGACATACAGTCTGTACACGTCTGCAGACTAAATGACCGCACTTCTTTTTTGCATTTTTGTAATGACCAACTTGATTGAAAAACAGAATCCTAAAATATTTACATAAATTTCCGAGTTTCTTAGTATTTGTTGTTTCCATGTAGTGCATTTCGATGCAATTTACTTAGCTTTACTTCACTTTGTGCCAGAAAGGAGAAGCCTTGAATAAAAGTTTTATGAAACAAACCAGCACAAACAAACCAAAAGCAGTAGTCTGACTCAATAAACAGGCAAAGATTTTAGTGATCTACACACATGCTGAACTCAACAAGGACAAAACTAGAAAGAGCCACGAACAGAGTCTGACCCGGATATACAAAACATAGGAAAATAAGGCTCTATAATGTCTAACGCCAAAGACAGGAGCGAGACTTAGTTGGGAGTTTAGATTAAGGCAGTGACTGTAATTATAAACAGACATGCTTAAGTTAGATGAACTTAGATGATCTGATTGTCTTTTTCCTCTCATAAATAAATTCCATTATAAATGTGGAGTCAGAATCAAACTTACTGTAGAAATGCAGTTTCTTGTGGTAGCGAGGTTTTAAATGAATATATAGTACTTAAGTTCTGGGTATGATATACTGTATGCAAATAACAGTTTTCATAACTATACAGTATAGTGGAATATATATATTTTTTTAAATAATTATAAATAGCCCCAGCCCAACACACATTTCATGAAACTGCATTTATATACATTTACAGTGCAAAAACTGCTTAGTGCAGTTATAGGTGTATAAGAATTGGCAACCGTGACTGTTCCAGCTTTGTGATTTCACCTCTGAGTTTGTTTGTAACAGCAATGCATAGCCCGTTCTCTCTCTCTCTCTCTTTCTCTCTCTCTCTCACGTCCATAACCACTGGCCTGATAACGTGATATAATTACTTTCTTGTGACTCACAACCCACATAAAATTTCCACTGCTCACCTTATCAGAAATGAGTAAAGAGAGGGAGGAACAGTACAGCTAGTAACTGGAATAAGAATCTGCTGTTTTGTACATAACTGTGGTTTAAAACTAACAAAGGTCGTATTTATCTAAAGGTCTTTAAACCACTTCAACAAGACCTCTAACATTCTGTATTGTCTATATCTTGCATGCATTATACATGTTTGCTTTTTTTTTTCTGTGCCACTCCCTTTTATTTTTCCTCATGGAAAAGGCTTTTAAAAAGCTACAGCTGAATGAGAGCTTATTTGCGTGTGGAGGTGTGTGTGACCATGGCTTTGCTCTAAAAGGCAAAACTTGTGGGCTAGGCCATAGGGAGAGAGAGAGAGAGAGAGAGAGAGAGAGAGAGAGAGAGAGAGAGAGAGGAGGGAGAGATGGGGAAGGAAGAGAGAAGGAGGGAGAGATGGGGGAAGGAAGGGAGTGTCAGAGCTTTGGGACTCCATAGCATTTGAAACAATGGAAACACTCCCGAAATAATTAAATCCACTGCTGCAGGGAAAAAGGAAGGAATGGCAAAAAAAAGCATTATTGTCCATACCTTTTACACATTTACAGATTAGATATAAGTATCGAATGCATTTACAATATGAAAATAGCCGACAAAGACAGGTACAACAAAGGGATTCTGTCTAAATACAATAGATACAACAAAGGAATACCATTCTTGCTGCCCACGTGCTCACTGCTCATTTCTTTTAAAGCTGCTTGTACAGCAATAAGGAAAACAGTAGGAGGAGGGGTTTGGTAAGCGCAGTTTCAGGATGTTAATTAGAACCACACACCTTGAAAAACACCCATCTGAATCACACACTACACAAAAAGATGTCCATGTTTTCTATTATTGCACCATATACAGAGAAATTTTGTACTGAATGTATTGTATATCAATAAATACTTCGGAAAAATAAGTAAATCGCTATATGCATGTACTAGAATTATTAGCCATCCTGTATTCTGTAATTCTAAGTCATATAAGTACATTAGGCATAACAAGATTGATGCACGTCAATAATATTGTGATCAAATTGAGCACACGTTTCTAAAACTAAACCTAACACTAGTTGACATAAGGATTCCCCTCCATCCAATTTTCCCCTTCCATCCCCCAATGACTGGGACTTTGGGAAAGACATCATATTCCTCCTCCTCCTCCTCCGCATCCTCCTCCTCCTCCTTTTCCAGTGCCATGTGTGCAGTGTGCATCTCGGTGCCCCCTAAAAATCTTCTATTGGCCTTATCGACCCTAGGGATTATCACAGACATGTAATTTCTGTGCCTACCATTCCTCTGCTGCTCTGTCATTTGCATCCATTTACATGAAAATGCTAATGTAGTAGGCAAGCACTTTGTCCGGGATTATGTTTGCAGGATGTTAATCATAATGAAATTAAAGGATGATCTGATTTAAATTGTGTACATACATCAAGGGTGATAAAGCTTTTTTTTTATTATTATTATTAGAAACAGACTTTTTAAAAAACTATGATGACAATATTTTTTCATTTGGAATAGAAAAAATAATAAATACAGCCTGATAATAGAATCATCCTAACATTGGGTTAATGCTTTTGTCAAACCCCTTGAATTAAACCAGAAAGTCCTGATTTTGCTCACATCTTGAGTGTTTCCTTTCAAATTAAATGCCAAAAAAAAAAAAACATATCCTTGTTCCAAAATGTATGTACCTGATTATATACATAATTGATTATATAGTTGATTCTGTATTAACCTCTGCCTCCCATGTAGCAAATGTTAACATGGGGAAATTACCTGTCAAAAGCAAAGCCATCACCAGCTTTTTCACCAGCACATTATCGTCACCCAACATCCTGATCTCTTATTATACAGCATGTCTAATATGATACCCCAAGGGTAATAACACAGTCTTGTGTAGATTGTAAAATAATGGATGTGAAGCAGATAATATCATGACAAATTATCTGTCATTCCTGCATAATTGCCTTAAATGACACATTCATACCCTTCTGATCAGAAATTATAAAAAAGATTGTTGGTATGCAGTGGTTTCAAAATGGTGAAATGTAAAATGCTCCAGGTACATTCTCTTGATTGAGTTTACATCCTGTTTGACTTGTTATGGAAAATGCTTTTTTTCAGGTATTCATAAAAGAGACTGTCCTTTCTGTATTTTTCGATGGATGTCCATTCTTAGCTACAATAGATACACTTTAGGCATTACAAGATAAGATAAGATAAGATAAGATAAAATAATAAAAGATGGATCATCAGTAATCTTAAGGAAACGTCTTGGTTTGGTTCTGCTGTTTTAAAGCTGCTACTCTAAAACAATTTGTACAAACAAAAATTTATCTGAATTAACAACTCTTGACAATTTACTTTATAAAAACCTTTTTGGTGATATTAAGATAAAAATGGCTTTCTATGATTTCTGGAAAATCAAATTTCGAGATGCTCCAATTCTGCTGCTTTATCCAACATCCTGTAAGACCACAGTCTAGCACAGATTGGGTGATTTCCATGCAGCTCCATACATATTAAACCCAGTAATTAACTGATCACTGAGACAGGGGTGTTAAACGCAAATATCAAATTGTGCTAGACTTTCCGCATGGTCACTGGGTCTGAATTGACCTACAGCATACTGACCTCTAGTGGTGTTTCTGGTGATGTGGTCCCCGGTCCACTTTAATCCTGATCAGGACAAAGAAAGAATGATAGTTCAATGACCCTAGTCTGGTGTGAAAGTTGTTGATAGTCATTAGGCCAAGTCACTGACAAATGAAAATATAAAGAATTATCTATTATCCTTGTTTAACACATAGGCCAACCTGTATAATTGACATATTGCTGCTGCATGGTTTTAGAATGAGATAAATCCTACATAGTCTGTGTGAACAGAAACAGTCATTAAAATACATATACAGCACTATATGGTCTGTTGTTTGCGGACACCTGAGCATCACACCCACGTGTTGGCCTTCTCCAAACTGGTTCTACTAAGTTTGAAGCGTGTAATTGCTTGGGATGTCTTTATATGATATAGAATTAAAATTTCCTTTCATTAAGAACTAAACAAACATGCTTCAGCATGACAGAGCTACTGGTCACAAAGCGAGTTCCATGAAGACATAATTTGCCAAGGTCAAAGCAGAACAGAGCCTCGACTTTAACCCCACTTGAACACCTTTGGGATGAACTGTAATGCTGAACCAGACCATCATGAGGAAATTCTCACAGTCAGGCTCCAAAAGAGTGGAAAACCATCCCAGAAAACCGAACAGCATGCAGGATGTCAACCAAAAGGAGGCAGCAGAACATTTACTGTGTAAAATCAAAGCAGAAAGAAAAAAAAGGGGTCAATAGCGTCCACTGGAATATATAGAATGGCTGGTATCATCAGTCTGTTCATTTATCAAAAAAGGTGTGAAATAGACTATTCTTGATTTTGGTTTAATATATTACTGCCCATAGACTTATATAATACATAATATATATTACTGCTCATAGATTCTCCTTTGAATGCAGACAAGGAGCAATAATATAACATATGTATGATATAATACTACAATAAAGTTTGCATGATTGATTGTACAGTGGTGGCCAAAAATATTTGGACAAAAGTGAAATTTAATGTTTGAATGCTCATTTTTTAAAATAATAACAATCAAGATAATAAGAATAATTTGTTGTTTCATACAATAGAATTGTTATCAGCAGTATATAGTATGAAGTCCTCTATTTTCCAAAACCTTCTGAATCCAGCTTGGCAGAGTCAAAAAGATGTCTACCGTATTCTGGTACTCTGGTGTAACGGGGTCTGGTACACTACGGTACTCTCCCAACAGTATTTGATGGCACTTAGATTGTAACCTAGTAACCCAGTCTAAGGATCTATCCAATGACAGAAACTTTAAAGCACTTTAGTAAGTCACTCTGGATAAGTGTGTCTGCCAAATGCCTAAATGTAAATGTAAATGTGTCACTTGTTCATTCCATGCCTGCTTGATTGTTACCAGAAACAGGCCACTGTCATTAGGGAAACTGTTGCATATACTTGTACAGAATAATATGGAAGTACAAGAAATATGGTACAGTATTTTGTAAAAAGAATAATCACTCTATGTATTTTTTTTGTAAAAAAAAAAAATTCACTCTATGCAAATATGTCAGGTCGTTTACCCAAAAAAAACATTTCTTTTAGATTATTTTAGGTGTGTTTCACGCCTTAAATTCTATCCATCCATCATCTATTGCAAGGGAGCCTATCCTAGAGAACATTGAGCACAAGGCAGGGTACACACTAAATAGGGTCCCAACCCATCAAACATTATAGACTACATACAATTTGGAAATGGCAGTCGGCCTACAATGCATGTTTTTGGAGGAAACTAGAGTAGCTGGAGGAAACCCACCAAGCACAGGGAGAACATGCAAACTTCACATATGCAGACAGGAGATGTAATTTGACCCCTGAATTCTGGTGGTGTAGGGTGACAAGGCCAACCACTAAGCCCCCATGCTGCTGAATTATTGAGTTAACAATATATAAATTACACAAAGCATATATCTACATTTAAAGTAGATGACTATTACTTATTTTGTTTATGACAACCAAAAATATAGTGCTGATTATAATTGTGATTCAAGTGTACACTGATTTTTGCATTATTTCAATCACACTGGCTCCAGTGTTTCATTAGATCCTACAGTATGTTTCAATAGTCCTCATAAAATTAGCAGCAAAATGTAGCAGCAAGGCTTGCGTGATTAGATACATCTGATATGAAATGTACAATTAATGTCTTCTGTTCTTGTTTTGTCATTTTAAGCCTTTTGCTGTTGCTTTCTTTATTTCAGCTTGAGCAGGATGAACATATGATTCATTAGTATTCAACCAGTTCTCATAGACACAACACATCAGGACAAAACATATAATTATGTATGTTTGAAATACAGAGTAAGAGGATGTAGAAACCAGGGAAATGGGAACAAGAATATGGTACATAATTAACCTAGCAAGTCTTGTCTTAGTGAAAACATTGTGAGCCTCACTGAGGGGTGTATTTTTTTTTCCAGACATATCTGGTCCATTTATAGCAGTGTCTTAAAAACCACATACTGGGAACTGGATTATACATGAATATACAAGTCCTTTTAACATTTGTGCACACACAAACCTAATTTACACTGTCCAACCTCCAAAAGCAATTTGGAAAAATATTTGCAAAATTATTGTAGTGGCCTTTTATTTCTAAGTAGTGGCCTGCATGTTATTACAGAAAAAAATATATACATAAGAACCATTTCATCTTATACAGCCATTCTGCATTATTTTACATTGAGGAGAACAGGGTGGGTGTGATAAAGCAGGAACCATTTACAAAAGAGGAATATTTTTGGATTCAGTTAGAGCCTGGAGACAAATCATCATGTCCTGTTCTTCCTTTTTTGTAGCAGCCATGGGCACCAAGATGGCTACGCTCATAGTCGAGCTTTCGAAATGGAAAGACTAGAATGAGTGGAAATTTCCATGCATCAGCCACGTTTCTGTGTTTGCACCGTATATCCTAATATAGAACATGTTTTTTTCTTTAGGTTGAACATATTTCCATATTTGCCATTATACAGCCTTTGTGCTTTTAACTTATACTTGTGATATTTGGTCATTTTAACCAAAAAGCCTAAAAAATAAAACTTTCAAAATTAATAATATAATATATGATTATATATACAGTAACTGACTGACTGACTGACATGACTGACATTAGCAGGTTAATTTTAGATCAAATTCTATTAAAACGTTTACCCAAAACAAACAAACAAACAAACAAGTCTGTATATTTTTTAAATTGTGGCCCAGTTAACTAGGTTTAAATGTGTTTTTTGGTTGGAGTGTAGTGTTGGTTGTTACATGTAGCCGTCTAAACATATCCAAAGTTGTTTCACCTGTAGCACAACACATACTGTAATTACTGAGTTTCCACTGAAGTTGAAAAACTTGGCACCATCTCTGGTAGGTAACTGTTAAATGGAAATCTTGGTTCATTACCAAAGAATCAATACTGTAAATTTCGGCCTGAGGGTTGACACGTATTTGCAATTACACAAGTAAAAACAATAAAAGGGGAATGTGAATTAGGGGACTTAGTTTCTAAAAATTTTTGTATGTAATATTGACAAATCATGGAGACAGACATGAGTATTATTGTAATTCTGATGTGTCTTTAATTTGCCTTAGTATAAGATATTGTTTATATGTTTGAACGTTGAATGTTTAAACTTCGAATTATGTGATCAATGTAAGGCTGTAAACAACATACCAGTAAAATAAATATTAGGAATATTTCTTGAAAAAAAAAAACATGAATTGAAGTTCTTTGGTTGAAGTTTATTAAGTGTATACAACAGTGAAAGACAGTATTGACGATTTTTTAACATTAGCCACCATTTAAAGAACTGAACATCATGCATTTCAATAAGAAAAAAAATTCTAAAAACTATAAATGACATGGCTAGCCCTATAATAATATATATTTTTTCTTTTTTTCTTTTTCATTTTTGTTGCTGGTTTCTTGCCAGCATCAGCAGGAGGAGGCTTGTCATTTCTACGTTAAAATTTTAAATATATATTCATGATGTCAAACTTTAACTGATCAACTAGTTGACACAGGAAACAATGTGATTAGTCACAGTCGACAGTCAGGTGAATGCAGACGAAACAGCACAATCTAGAACACGCTATCGTTTGATCTGGCAAAACAATATGACTGACCCAAGTTGTTGAAAGATTGTTCTAGGAATAACATAAGCAAATTTTGAAGCTGATTTAATGCTAGTCAGAGGTGGATAAACTCTAGTCAGAGGTGGATAAACTCTAGTCAGAGGTGGGTAAATGCTAGTTAGAGGTTGGCAAATGCTAGCTCCGAAATTTCTGAAGTACTGTATATAAACAACATGTGATTAGCCTTCAATACAGCCTGCTTACCATTGCATATATTAAAAAGTAATTAAATAAAAATGTGTCAGTCTCTCAATCAGGCCTGCTTGCTTACTTGTTTATTTGCACCTGAAAAACATTTAAACTCAGTTTTTCACAATTCCTGACATTTAATCCTAGTAAACCTTCCATGTCTTCGGTTAGGTACGATGACTACTTTAAGAATGTGAAATGTGAGATTATAGAGGGAAAGATTTATTTACATTCACATTCCCATTGGATCAGATGTTTACATACAGTACACTTAATTAGTATTCAGTAATATTGCCTTGAAATTTTATTTTAGCCGATTTCTCTTGGCAGAACTGGTGTAACTATACTCTCCTTGCTCATAAATTGTTTCCAGTTCTACATACACATTTTCAGATGGCTTGATGGTTAATAGAATACCTCAATTTTGTTTTTCTTAAGCCCTTTTGCCATAAATTTCAATGTATGCTTGGGAACGTTGTCCATTTGGAAGAACCATTTGTGACTTTAACTTCCTTGCTAATATCTTGCGATGTTGCCTCAATATGCTTCAACTTAATCTTCCTTCCTCATGATGGCATCTATTTTGTTAGGTGCACCAGTCCCTCGTGCTGCCACCCCCATGCTTCACAGATAGGATGGTGTTCTTCAACTAGCAAGCCTCCCCCTTTTTCCTCAAGACATAATGTCAAACGTCATTATGGCCAAACAGTTTTTTGTTCAAACCAGAGGACATTTCTCCAAAAAGCAAGACTGTTGTGCTCACGTGTAGCTGCAAACCATAGACTGGCTATTTTGTCAGTTTTTAAGAAATGGCTTCTTTTTTGTTGAAGTTAAGAGTTACCTGAGCTTTCTGGTTACGGTCTCATTTTACTGTGAATATAAATATGTTTGTACCTGTTTCCTCCAGTGTAGTAACAAGGTCATTTGCTGTTATTCTGGGATTGATTTGTACTTTCTTGTACCAAAGTATGTATCTCTTTCTTGAGCGATATGGTGATGATATGGTGTTTATACTTAGTAGTATTTTTTTATATTATATTGTTTGTACAGATGAACATAGAACATAGGCATTTAAAAATTGCTCCCAAATTTGTTTTTATTTTTTATGAAGTCTTGGCTGATTTCTTCTGAGTTTGCCATGATATCAAGCAAAGAGGCACTGAGTTTGAAAGTAGGCCTTAAAAGACATTCAGAGATACACCACCAATTGACTCAAATGATGTCAATTATCCTATCAGAAGCTTCTATATGACATAATTTTCTGGAATGTTCCAAGCTGTTTAAAGGCAGTCAGCAGAGTGTATGTAAACTTATGACCCACTGCAATTGTTATACAGTGGATTATACAGTAAGTGAAATATCTGTAAGCAAGGTTTGAAAAAATAACTTGTGTCATGCATAAAGTACATGTCCGAACCAACGTCAGCTGATTTTGCAACCCACTCAACAAAGGTATAAAAATCTGCATATTTTTTCCCCCTTGGTGTGCTTTTTTAGGATGCTTGGTGGCTTAATTTTTGGGTTTATGGAGCACAATAGACTCTGTTATGAGAAATACTATGGCATATATTAAACTGTGAAGGGGTTTATTATAAGGGGTCATTGTTTTAAGATGTCCAGGTGGTGGATTAGGTGATTAGGCTGCTGTTGGCAAGCCTCTACAGTCATTGTCCCAGTTATTGATATTGAAAACAATTCTACTTCACTGGTCTTTAGACACTTATAAAGCATTCATCCATTACTGTTTTCCTACTTCCTTCTTGCTACTAAATGTGCAATACCCTCCTTCCCTTTTTGGCTGCTTTTGTGATATTTCCCTATTCTCTATCTTAGTTTAGTCCGTTAGTTTGTCTGGTGAATTGTTACCTAAACTAAGCTTAAACTAATAGAATTAGCTGTCTTATGTTAGTAGAACATCCCAGTACTGTCACAGAAGTTTCGTAATGGATGTGGGAGCACTAAACCACTGCTATAATTAAGATCAGTTTCAATCATCATTGGTGACGGAATCATCATTGGTCCAATCACAGCAGATGAAGGAACAGTCACAGAAGGAGAAAAAAGAGCAAGAGTGCAATCATTATAGAGGCTGAGATGCACCATACATCCTGTTGACCTTATATTACTGAAGGTGAGAATTTGTCAAGTTTATTTTTTCTTACTCATTTACATATACAGTGGAACAGAGTGTACTATACAGTATGTTATGAATAAGATTGATGACTCAAACCGCTGGCTGGTTGAAAGCTAAAATCCAAGTAAAGCCAAGCAGATAAGTCTGTGATCGAGGAATATCCTACACCAGAATATTTCTGTTTAAAGTACCTGTTGTGTGATAAATCTGCCTACATTAATCAAACATTAAAAATACTGAGATGATGGATTCAAAGCAAGATTGTACTTGTGGCATCCTAAAATCCCCATGTGAATTCTGTAGCCCGTGTCAGTCCTGGGGTAAAAAATATTGCTCTTTGCGACCAAACTGTGTTAAATCCATAAGGGGGATTATCTCTACTCAGAGAATTCCTCCTTTAATTCGCGCTGTGTTTCCAGACTTTTGGCGTTCAGCATGTTTAATCCTATTTTCTCCACTACACTGACGTATTTTTCATGGCTTTGATTTTCTGGTTGGTCTGAGTGGACTGCCTAAACTAAATGTGAGGGAGACAACATGGTCTTACTGCTCATAAAATGATTAATTCTGCAAGACATCAACCATCTAAAAAGCTCTGGTAAGATGTCTTTATTTATATGAAATAACCTTTATGAGGCTAAGTTATTAGAGGGGTTGTACCACATTTGCAGTAAAAACTGAAAGAGTCCATGAGAAATTAGACAGTCTGGCTGGTGTAAGTGTTTCTAATGACTTATAATGACTTTCTATGAGATCCAGAGAGAGCACATATTTGTTTGCATAGTAACTGCAATTATGTTGAGGGGAAATTGGACATGGTTCTAGTCAGCATAAACATAAATTCTGGGTTTTGTTGGGCGTTTATTTTTCACGTGTGGTTGGTGTGGCTGAATGGCTATAATATTGATGTATGGTCTATTTTGCAAACGGTTGTTCTGTATGCATTTCCTCCAGGACATGCAATGACAATAAAAGAAACATTATATATATATATATATTTTTTTTTTTTAAATCTTACTTTAATATG
>JAQMYL010000036.1:24137122-24152849 GCA_030014365.1 Clarias pachynema
AGAAACATTATATATATATATATATTTTTTTTTTTTAAATCTTACTTTAATATGTTAGTATGAAGTGGATATATGCTAATCAGTAAAAGCAGACTATGAGTTTTTATGCTGAATGCTGTAGTTCTGGCTTTTGTCATTTATAGTTTTTGTCTTGCATGTTACATTGTTTAGGTGAAAAAACCTCCTCAGACACATCACATCACATTAATTAAAAAAATAACGTTCTCATTCAGAAGTGCCTTTTTAATGTCTATCTTAATTACCAGACTTGCAATAGTTTGGTTGCTGAGTTATGTGGCAGTTTGAGCTTTGATAAATAGATTAGCTTGTCTTTACAAAGTAGGCAAAATTGCCTATTCGGTACCAGGCAGAGAGTGGTTAAGCATTTAAGCGAAAACATTAAGCCACAATGGTCCAGACCAAATGCTTGGTGAGCCTTTAATTAGTACAGGCACCTCTGACCTGTCTAGCAAAGAAGCAGCTCAAGATGACAAATTCGAACATGGTTTTACTACACACAAGCACCTACACACCCAGCTAATTCAAGCAAGAATGCCTATAATTCCACATGCTTTTCTCATACTAGAACATATTTAGTAGAAAAAAAAACAGTCACTCCATTGAAATGGTGTCAGGCAGATCTGTCAGATTTAGTGTCATGATTAACAGTGTGAAACTCATTTCTGCATGGTATGTTGAGTTTCTAGTCAAACCCGAGTCATATGTTATTGTAATGAGGATTCATTGTGGGTCTGTTCTTTTCTTTGTAAAGATAAGGAAATTCATGATTGTGTAAAGCTGCTTTTTTACAGTGAATGGAAAAAAAGACACAACATTCTTGCAAAAATATGCTTACATCATACTGTTAAAAAAATATTAGTACAATGTGAAATATACCACGATCCTTCCACCAGATCACTGAAGCACCAGCAACTCTTTATTAAGGAAACTTACTAGTTTTGTTTGACTTATTTAGTAAATTAATTCATATTAATTCAACAGTTTCATGTTTAAAGACTAGGCTTGATAGCAAATTGATCAAAAAGTTTTTTTTTTTAAATTTTTTATAATGAATGAATAAATAAATACCACAAATGGCTTGGATTCAAACATGCAGTTCAATTTGACTCCCTTTCCTGAACCAGTCATCAATTACTGGCATGTCTGTTGCATTTAAAGGGAAAAGTCAGGATAAACAGTTGTGCATACTGAAAGAGGATCTTGAGTCATGTAACAAGTTCTTCTTAGGAATCAGTCAACCTCTTGGTTTCTTTAACATGTTTTACTCTGCCATTTGCCTCTAGTTTATTCCCTGTGATCAGACCCCTCCATATCCCCATTAATGCCTTCCTGACCTGGGATGTAAAATCTTTAAGAGATGGTAACTATCTGAAAATGAGTTAAAACACTTCAGTAGGCAGAGCAAGCAGCAGAATTAGTTGTCAGGACCTGGCTAACCAACCTTTGTCTAGTCTACCAGACTGGCTTCATATTGCTATGTGACCAAACACATTACGCAATGGAGAGCAAATAAAGGTTACAGGCTGATTAGTTTATATAGACATTTGCTTTTGCATATGTGGAACAAGATTTTGTGCATTTGGTGAGCATCTGAATTTCCACCAGAATGTGGTGCTACGTAGTTGATGGGTCTTGATGAGTCCTGGATGAACCTGTGGCTACTTACAAATGGGCCCAAGGAAATCATCTGTATTAGGGGACCACATGCACTCAGAACATAGCAGAGAAGCAGGTTTTTTTTTTTCTGGACTGAGGAATTGTTTAATTTACAGTACATCCCAAATGACACTGTAAAACATAATTCAGGGAGAATGGACTACTGTATGTGGTTATAGGATTCAGAAGAGTTGAGTTCCAGCATAAGGAAAAATGCTTCAGGGTTCTTAGAGCATGCATGATATGATGGTAGACAGTGGCTGCATGAATAGAAAGCTTTAGTAGATGACGGTCTAAGCATGTCTCCCACATCTCAGAATGTTAAAATCTACCAAAAATGTGAGTGATTTAAAATAAGAGTAGAGAACTGCTTATCTGTGTGGGCTATCTCAGAGGAGTGGCAGAACTAGTGCAATCTAACTAAAACTTTTAAAGAACCATACATATTTTGTAAAAACATTATGGGTTTAGAACGACATATCAGCACTGTATTTTCCTATGACAACAAGCCAATTGCATACAGAAATTTTAAGACCCTTAAAAGTTTTCTAAATTGTAAATTTCTTCTTAAAATTCATTTAGTTCCTATGTTTAATCATGTTTAATCATTTTAAACATTCGTGTGTCACTTGCCTGGAATCCACCTGCACCTAACTGAATTAATTGGACATCATTAGGAAATGCACACATCCATCTATATCCATCCATCTGTCTCACAGTACATGATATATGTCAGAGTGAAAACAAAGCCCTGAGGTGTAGAGAATTATCTATACAGTATCTGTATCTTACCCCTGTGAGACAGGAATGTGTCAAAGCACAAATCTGTTGTACAAAGTATACAAGAATTTTTTTGCAGCAGTAAAAGTGCCCAAGTTCTTGCTAGAGTCACATCATTCTCAATCGAGGATGAAGGGCCTTGGTCAGACACATATCTACAAACCTAATGGTCACTATAAATGGAATTCAGAGTTCCTTTGTGGAGATACGTAGGAGAATTGATCAGATGGGTAATCAACGCTTTTTGCCTGCATTATATGATGGCTAAGAAGGCTGCAACATGAAAATCAGACACTCCCATCTTCAAAAAAAAAGTAGTACAATAATGTGTCCTTTAGCAAAAGGAAGCTTTTCAAAAATTCTATGAACAAATTTCCAAGCATGTACTGATTACCTCAACAACCAATGGCCAAACCAAATGACTAAACCATATGGCATGACCAACTCTTCTTATTGTCTGTTGGTAGTATTGAAAGTGGATTTTAAATCATCTTCCCTAATGAATTTAAAGAAGCCATTAATCCTTTAAAACAATAATGACCATTGGATTAAAAGCATGTTATGATAAAGGGGTTTGTGTACTCTGGTCTAGTAGTCAGATCTATACCATCAGAAGTAATAGCCATTCTTGTCAAACAGATCTGAGAGAAAAGACCACACAAGAGCAACCCTAATATAAAGTAATAATATAATATAAATCCTGCCCAAAATAAATACCTGGTGCTGATCTGTGGATTCAGGCCTGGAATAAGGTCTGAAGATGAGGGCCGCTGATCAGACAACCTGATATCCTGGTAGGTCACAGCCTGAAATGCAGAAAGGGAGCCATTTTTGGGTTTGTGGGCTCAACACATTCAAGATGAATAGTTGTGTCACATGTGTGACAGGCATGTGATAGATAAAGATCATTTTTGAAGAATGTGTTTCACGCATTCTTTGAAAATCACACTCTTCACCCTTTCCTGGAACAGTTTAGTTCAAAGTTTTATAGAGGAGACTCTGTCTCATAGTTGTTTGGAAATTAAAATGGAACAGTGCAGTTCTGACCAGGCCATAGAAAAGGCTCTTTACTTATGCAGGTTTTATGAGGTGCTAATCTACATGTTCAACATGGATTTGGAGAAGGCTTATGATTGTTTGCCTTGTCATGTGAATACAATATTCAGTGATATTCGGGAATCCACAATCTTTATTGAACTTTAGTGCAATTATCCTGTGACAGAATCACATTCAATGTTTAATGTTTTGCCATGTTGTGTATCACTGTCGGCACTATGTTGATTCAAAATCTGTGACACAATAATTGTGACACATTATGATTGTCATATTAGAACAGTAGCGCAGATTTATGATTGAAGATTTTAGAATCAAATACTGTACTGTATATTGTCTTGTTCTTTTGTCTCCTAGGCTATGGTGTAAATAACAGCAAATTAGCAAACAAAAAAAAATTTGATAAATAAATATCCATGAAATTGCCTCACTGCTAACCAGCTGACTTTTAAATGTCATCAGATTGGAGCTCCACATGCAGATGTGGCTCACGGTTGCTTATTCGACTTGTTGGTGGTCGATTTGCCCTTTAAATCACACTGCTTCAGGCCCAAACAACTCTTGCTTTGTGTGCCAGCTTTCAGAGACACAAGCTCATTGCTTAGTACTCTATCAAATCCCTGACCCTAGAAACAGTCCCTCTGTTCTGTAAAAGAAAAAAAAAAAAGATATGAGTTTTTGTGAGAACTGGAGGACAATAATTTAGTTTGAAAGCAGATCTGATGGGCTAGGAAAATGTTTTTTTGTTTGTTTTTGTTTTCCTGGATAGATTAAATTGAACTATTCTTTACATGGTATATATCTGGTTCTTTTGCCCAAGAGTGCAGTGAATTTCTAAAACATGTTTCATTTATAGTTGTGAAATTATAGAGATTTTTGTTGGCTCAAGGCAGTTCTATTCTCTTTTATGTAAGTAATTTTTAGACTGAACTTTAACCTTATTTTTGGTATCAAACGTGTATGATTAATTCATTGCCTGCTTGGACAGAGTGACTAATTGCCTGGTCTTTCTCTCCTGGTCCTAGATAGAATTCATTCATTCTGTTTTTGGTGTTTGTGGCTTTTGCGACACTGTGACAAATCTGTCTCTGTCTCGACATCCCCATTTGGGTGCAAAACATATTTTCTGGCTGGGCATCAAGTATGTTCATACTGTCAGAGTCTTTACTTGTGATAACTGAGCTAACCCAGTGGAACACATAAACACTACAACTGTTTAATCACTTAAGCAACTGCAAGTGGTTCATCTCCCTACAAGTCAGTTCATGTTAGCCCTTCTGGCATGTCAGCGCAACATTTTTTAAAAAGGTCTCATTGCCATAGGCTGAGAAGCACAACGCATGAATCTTTCTTTAAAAAGAACCTCTGTTTATCCTCGTCTTGCTTGTGTGAGACATAGAGGGGAAGAGGGTGCTATGTTTAAATCTACCCCCCCCCCAAAAAAATAAAAATGAATGAACGGTTATAGTATGTAAAGCTGTCTAAAAAAAAAAAGAAAAAGAAAAAGACAGTCCTGGTTGCTTTGACAAAATGAGCTGTGACTAAAATGTACAGAATGAGTTGTTGGTGAATGCATGACCAGTCATGCATGCAGCAAAGCTGAGCACTACAAATAAAATATATATTTTAAAAATCTTTTTCTACAGTACATATTTTCAGTGCCATGAAAGAGTATGATGTGCAACAGTTGTTCTTTTAATGCAAGAAGCTCAGTTTATGCCATAAACCAAACATAAAGCACAATAACAGTCATCGTATCTGAAAATCTGAAGTCTAAAATATGTACCAAGATTTAAACTTCAAGGGGAAAAAAGGGTTCAATAAAAGCTTTAATTAGAACTAAATATAACATGTAAAGTTCTGAATGTTCATTAGGATTTTTTTTTTACATAGTAACTTAAATCTAAATCCCAACCAATGAATAAACCAGTATACCAATTATGCCAATTATTTGAGTCACTATTTATATTTTACATAATGTCTTAACCATAAAGTCTTAAATATCCTGGAATGAACTCCATGTACTATTTAAAATAAATCAAAATATAAAATTATATTTTCTTTACAGTCAAGTTCTTTCACAACATATACCACCATGTGGCAGTTGTTAATATATTGCCTAAATCAAAATACTTATAAAATGTATATCTTAAACAATGCAGTAATACCAAGCAGAACCTGCTTTATATTTTTTTTTATTTCTTCCTAAATTCCTAAATTCCTAAATCATTCACTTATTTTCCATGCTATTTTCTTTAGATAAAAAAAAGTCATAGTAAAAACATGACACATCTGCAATTATGTTTTTATTATTTAATGTAATAATGTAATTTACAATTTCATTAATTAATATATCCATCCATCCATCCATCCATCCATCCATCTACACTATTGCCAAAAGTATTCACTCACCCATACAAATCATTGAATTCAGGTACTCCACTTACTTCCGTGGTTACAGGTGTATAAAATTAAGCACCTAGGCATGAAGATCGCTTCTACAAACATTTGTGAAATAATGGGTCGCTCTCAGGTGCTCAGTGAATTTTGGACAATTTCATGCTCCCAACTTTGTGGGAACAGTTTGGGGATGACCCCTTCCTGTTCCAACATGACTGCACACAGTACACAAAGCAAGGTCCATAAAGATATGGATGAGTGAGTTTGGTGTGGAAGAACTTGACTGGCCTGTGACCTGACCTCAACCTGATAGAACTCCTATGGAATGAATTTAGTGTGGAGACTTCGAGCCTGGCCTTCTCATCCAACACCAGTGTCTGACCTCACAATTGCACTTCTGAAAGAATAGTCAAAACATTCCCATAAACACATTCCTAAACCTTGTGGAAAGCCTTCCCAGAAGAGTTGAAGTTGTTATAGCTGCGCTAAAAGGGTGAGCCAACATCGTATTAAACCTTATGGATTAAGAATTCAATGTTATTCAAGTTCATATGCCTGTGAAGGCTGGCAAGCAATACTTTTGGCCATAAGTGTATATATACACTGGAACAAAGTTGGAAGCTTAGCATTGTCTAATATGTCTTGGTATTTCTTGATAGCATTAAGATTGCCCTTCACTGGGAATAAGGGACCTGATTGAAATAACTGAATTCAATAATTAACAGGTGTGGTTAAATACTTTTGTCCGTACATTTCTTTATTATTATTATTATTATTATTATTATTATTACAGTTTTTTTCTTTTCTTTTTCTCCTCCTGTTGTTAGATACACTGTTTTGTTCTGATGAAAATTAGTAAATAATTTTTTTTTTTTTTTAAAGAAGAAAAAAAGCAAGGTATTGAACAGAAGTTTTTCTTAAAAAAATATGATTTAAACTCAGCTGCCTCAAGATCCCATTAATGTCACCAAGCACTCAAGGATATGTTAACTTTCCTGGTACTTAGGTACTGCATGTACTGCCTTACACTGACTGACTTTTTTTTTTTTTTTTTGAGAACATAGCTTCTTTTTATTTAGAGTGCACTCTCCTTATCCCAAAGACTTCAGGCCAACGGAAGATGCCACAAACTTTCAAAATGGGGGAAAAAGATAAGGAGGAACAAGAGGAGCATTCTTTCTTTCTATTTTTTTTTTAAGCCAGCATCTTTCTAGGCTGGAGGGAACTGTCTGTTGCATACATCACCTTTCAGTTTGTCTCCATAAAGTCCATCTGCACACTCTTCTCACGACAGGCCATCCATAGAGAACCACTGAACACTAGACATTTCAGAAGGTCATTTGTGTATATACAAATAATTTACATTATAGACTAGGCAGTACACATGAATATATCAATTTATTTATGAAAACCAACTCACAAACTATGTGTTTAGGGAAATGAATTCCTTAAAATGTAAATTTCTCTATAATAATACATTTTGCTGCATTTACATATACCAAATGTTTACAGCATTTACATAAGCCTATGATGCAGGGTTTAATGAGTACTTTTATTAATTTTACTCCATAATATACTGTAGTTGTTATAATATAGTTCTTTTATGTTAGTCATCAATAAGTCAAGAGTAAATGTGTACTGTGTGAATTATGTTTAAATAAAACTTTGTTAACTTTTGCTAAAGTATCTACTGTATGGCCAACGGATGAAAACCTTGTTATGATAAAGGCGCTTGTATACTCTGATGAGCATCAGCTCTATGCCCCTGGGAGTTAGAGCTACCCTTACCCTGCAAACTCTATTACTATTAGTTTGTTTATATATAAACATCTACTAAAGTAACTGCTTGCTCGCAGTGGAAACTGACAAAATGAAATGGAAAATAAAGTTGAAGCAGTGGTAGGAAGAAAGAAAAGGTAGAATTTAAAATATCATGTAAAAATGTCCTTAGAACATCCAGACTGCTCAGTAGACTACACATTAATACAAAAGTATTTCAATCATAATGTTCTGAAAACATTCTGCTAAATTAAACTAATTAGCTGGCATAAACCACAAAATGGCCTAATCGCAACAACCCAAAATCCTTGTCAAGGTGTTACAAACATGACAGAAATCAGGTCATCACCAGCTTACAATTCCTGTAATCACGCAATCAAAGTGAAAACTAGGAAGCATTTAAGTAGCATTATAAAACGCTAAGACTGGTAAGTCAGGACTTCAGTGCAGACCTCAATTCCACACGTGTTGAATGTGAACATGTCTCTTGCTTCGGGCACTAACAGCAAAGACGTCTGAATCACTCCTCTGTTAGTCCAAGGAACAACAGATTAGCTTTGTTAACACAACTGAATGATACTTGAAATATTTGGAAAGAGAAAAAAATCTTTCAAAGAATTACTCAGAGGAGCATTGAATCTTCAGTATTCTTTCTTAATATAACAATACAGTTGAAATCATGCATTGATTATAAAATTACATTTTCAAGTAGTGGCAGGAAAAAAACCTTGGGGCAATTCTTAGACATGGGTGTGAATCTAGAGTTGATGCACATTCTTTACTTAATTACATTTTCGCAGACTGCATTAAGATTTGTGTTTAGACATGTTTCCACATGCAAAAAAAAACACGATTGAGTGTGTACTTGCACATAAATACAGAAAAAAAAACCATGTTCCTCTCGTGGACTTTTAGAATAACTGGGGAAAAATACTTTACTGTGTCTTCAAATACATTTTCCAAAAGCATTTTGTTTACAATTCACACATAAAGCTTTGATATTGCATTTATGATAACGTCCACATAAATTTTCTTGTTATTCAGATAAATAGTGAACTCAAATCTATGATTTCAGTTTGCTTAAATTATGCACTGCTTTGCTGATTTTAATGCTGCGATGATGTCGATGATATGCGCCTCATATATCATAAGGTAAAGAATAAAATAATTGAAGATTTTGGTATCAAAGATTTCTCCCGTAAAGTAAAATAATAAGCTGCACGACCATTAGAATACATGAAATGCATTTCAAATATTATGCCAATGGATTTTCATACTCCTTAATTGGTACCTATTTTAAAAGATGGTCTAGCTTTTAGATAAGCTATGTATCTAATTAGTTATCTACGTAGTTAAGATAGTATAATTAATAAGTTACATACATCTGGGTACTCTCTCTCTCTCTCTCTCTCTCTCTCTGTGAGATATGGTCATCTCGCGCCAACATTTAGAATTTACACTGTTTTTCCTTTTTTTTTTTTTTAAATTGAAGCAACAGTAGCAGTAATTGTTTCATGGGTTTTTTAGAACAAATAATGTTTTATGCAGGCAGAGTGGAACTAAAGATGAAACAGTAGTTAGCCCTAAGCCAATTTCAGTTTAGAGACGAGCAAATCAGTTAAAAAGAGTCTTTTGTGGAAGGGGAATTGTGACGTCAAATGAGCTCTATAAAAGCATAAAGTCATCATTTAGGGGTACTCAATAAAAGGCAAACAAATTTTGGCAGCTGAGCGTAGACACTTGCTCCTGGGTTTTGCTTTCATTTGGTCATTTTTTACCTGGTTTAGTTTACGTCACAAAGTGATTATTTATTACGTTCTCTGTGTTAATCTGTTGCGTGTAACAACATGTTGGACATGCTTGAGTACAGTCATTACCAGGTGAGAGAGATCATTAAGGCTTGACCCTATATTTTAGCCAAGTTGAAATGACAGCATTTGAACCAGGACCTTCTTGTTTAGACTTTTCAATTTGCTTATAATTGAGCTAAAATGCCATTTTTCATTAATCTTATTCTTACATTTAATAAGATACAAAACAATTTATTCAAATGTAAGACATCTATATTTTCTGTGGCATGTGTCTTGTACAGTACATGATGGACTTTTGGACTTTTCTCCTTCCTGCAGGTGCAGACTCATCTGGAGAACCCCAATGAGTTTCACCTCCAGCAGAGTCCAAGGCAGCAGGTGAAACATTATCTGTCCAGCACACTTGGGGCTAAGATCAGCCCTCCATTAAGCATCCAGCATCCGGAGCACGGCATGCCCCCCGGCCCCGGAGCCAGAACCCCTAACAGCCCTATGGCACTGCTCACCCTCAGCAACAACTGCGAGAAAGAGGTAACTCACCATACTGTTCTCTCATGAAAGTAAACATGGACAAATCATATTTATACTGCAAAGATTATGTTTGATTTAACCTGAGACCAACATGCTGAGATGTTTACAAGTTACTGGTCTGTTTAAGTATAAAGCAACAAATTAGATTTGTAATTCCTATCACATGATCTACACTTGTTTCTTAACACGAAAAATTAATTAGACAATTTTAGATATAATAAATGAGATTTGCAATTCGGTATGCGATTCATCTCCATAGAAAAACTATTTGCATTATAACTGTACTGCAACTGCATATTCGGTCATGAAAATTAATTATAAAGTGATCTTAATAAATATTATTTTGCCTATATGCTCCAGATGGATGATGTAATTGAGGACATTATCAGTTTGGAGTCAAGTTATAATGATGACATCCTTGGATTGATGGATGCGGGACTTCAAATACCAAATACGGTAAACTAAAGCACAAATATATTACTGATTTTTCAATTGTTTAAAGAATTTTTGTGTTTGTTTATATTTAATTGTTACATTTGACTGCTTTTTAGATCCCAGTGTCAGCAAATCTCCTTGACATCTACAGTAATCATGCACTTCCTCCAGCTGGAGTCACCATTGGGAATTCCTGCCCGTCTAGTTTACCCAACGTCAAAAGGGAATTCTCAGGTATATCAGCTTATTTAATCATAGTTTTAATCATAAGTTAGAATTTTAATAACTCATAAGCCTCCCATAAACAATACACAGTAATACTGAATTTGAATTATTATTATTGTTATTATCATTTTTAATTAATCTATTCCCATTGGATGCAATTTTAAGTGCACAGTTGCAATGATAAATTAAATCTATATTGTACCAAATGACTCCAGCTCCTGACATGATGCACGTGGACCAACCTGGACCATGTGGCAAGTTTGACTCTTATCAGAGGCCCGAAGGCCTTCCAGTAGGTATGTTTTCCATTAGAATTGACCAAATGATGTGTTTCCACATGCATTCCTGTACTGCACTGGCAAAAAGAAAACACATTTTAATCTGGATAGTACATGTTACATGCAGTTTATGTTTGTGCATTTATAGTAGTGAAGTAAATTGTAATTAATTAAAAATTACACACAATTCGGATGCTTGATTATGAGAACACAGATAAACATAAAATAGCAGAATAAGTGTTTCATAAATTGTAAATTATACCATAAATTTATTTGAATATATAGAATAATTGAATGTTTCAATACATGAATAATAATAATAGATGAATAATTGAATGTTTTATAATTGTAAATTATACCATAAAGTATATATATATATATATTTATTTATTATTATTATTATTATTATTTTTATTAGAAATAAATTTTAAGATTCTTTCTGTTTTTTTGGTATTTATGTATGTTAACTGCACTTGAGTTTTTGTTAATTGTCCATTCATCCATCCATCTTCAACTGCTTATCCAAAGTCGGGTCGCGGGGGTAGCAGTTCCAGCAGGGAACCCCAAACTTCCCCAGCCCCCTCAGCTACAGTAACTCTGACTGGGGAATCCCGAGGCTTTCCCAGGCCAGTGTGGAGATATAATCTCTCCATCCAGTCCTTGATCTGCCCCATGGTCTCCTCCCAGCTGGACGTGCCAAGAACACACACCTCCCTAGGGAGCTCGTCCTGGTGACATCCTTACTAGATGCTTGAACCACCTCAAGTGACTCCTTTTCATGCAAAGGAGTAGCGACTCTACTCTGAGTTTCTCATGGATGACTGAGCTTCTCATCTTATTTCTAAGCGAAAAGCCAGCTACTGTATCCTTCTGAGAAAACCCATTTCGGCCGCCTGTATTCGCGATCTTGTACTTTCGGTCATGACCCATTGTTCATGACCATAGGTGAGAGTTGGAATGAAGATCAACTGGTAGATTGAGAGCTTTGCCTTTTGGCACAACTCTCTTTTCGTCACAACAGTGCGGTAAAGCGACTGCAATACCGCCCCCGCTGCTCCAATTGTCCGGCCAACCTCACGTTCCAATGTTTCATCACTCGTAAACAAGACCCCGAGATACTTACTGTAAACTCCTTCACTTGGGGTAACAATTTGTCCATACTTGGAGTAGACAATCCATAGGCGCTCGCTGATAGGCCCTCTGTCCAGGCCTGGCTCCAGACATCCAGACATGGGCCCTGGGCTTTCTCCGGACAGGGTCACTTTACTCCCTCCTCTTTTTTTCATGGGGTTTTTTAAACCATACTTAGTCTGGCCCCTCGCCTGAGACCACTTTGCCTTGGCAGACCCTACCAGGAGCACATGGCTCCAGACAACACCGCTCCCAGGTTCATAAAGGCACGCAAACCTCTCCACCGCGATAAGGTGATGGTTCCCGGAGAGGAATTGTAAATGTATAAATTTTGTTAATAATTTATTTATTTACTTATGTATGCATTTTTTTCAGAAGCAGAAGTTAGAGCTTTGGCAAAAGAGAGGCAAAAAAAGGACAACCATAACCTAAGTAAAAATAATTCTTCTCTCATTTAAACACAATTTGCTCAGTGTTGTTACACAAACCTTTAATACGCTTCATGTCTAACAAGCATGCTACTTACTTTTTCTTCCTTCCTAGTTGAACGACGACGGCGCTTTAACATAAATGACAGAATTAAAGAACTTGGGACATTAATTCCCAAATCAAATGATCCGTAAGTCGAGGAGCTGGTTATAATTGCCAGCATTAAAAATCACAGTACGACTACCTAAAAATAAACCACGATTATTTCTCTTTCTGAATATTAATTGAAAGAAACACATTTAAGCTGAAGCTTCACATGAAGGAACGGGTTGTGCATTTATTTATGGATCTTCTATGGATTTTATAGAGACATGAGGTGGAATAAAGGAACTATTTTAAAGGCTTCGGTGGATTACATCAGGAAGCTACAGAGAGAGCAGCAGAGAGCAAAAGAGCTGGAGAGCAGGCAGAAGAGACTGGAACACACCAACCGACACCTCTTACTTCGCATTCAGGTACACAAAATGAATTATTCATTACTGAAAATGGCTTTGTACTGGTAGCCATACTAAAGCTTTGAAGCAGCATGAGCTTGTGATAGTACTAAAGTAGGAAGTGTGTTACACTTCAGTGATAGATAATGTGGAATTAAAACATATATACAGGAGGAATACATAATATATTAGAGATATTGAGAAATATTTTACCCTTTCACAGCTCATTTACTGATTTGTGTAGAAAGACATTTCAGGTTTTGCATAATGAATATGAACATGTGTTTATGGGTCAGGAGCTGGAGATGCAAGCTCGTGCTCATGGCCTGGCTATAGGAGGTTCCTCGTCACTCTGCTCCACTGAGGTCATTGCCTGCGCCATAAAGGAAGAACCTATCAGCTACACAAGTTGCTCATCTGAGCTGTACACTCATCCACACCCCCACAGCCCGGATCATTCTCGGCCCACCACTCTGGACCTCAACAACGGTACCATTAGCTACAGTGACAGCACCACAGATGAAACAGATGCAGAGCTCTACGCAAGTCACAAAGATCACTCAGCCAAGCTAGACGACAGGTTTCTGGAGAACACGATGTCACCAGTGGGCACCGCTAAGCTACTGCTCTCCTCAGGTTCCCCCACACACTCCAGTGACAGCAGCAGAAGCAGCACAAGCACAGAGGAGCAAGACAAAACCTGTTAGCACTATTATGGAACTTTCAATAACTCTTTATGGTCATTTTTGTTTCTGTTGTTGGCTTGATTGTACTGACAGTACTATAGTGTTGTCTGTCTAAATTCTGATTGCAAATATGCCCACATTTTTTTTATTGAGGTAGCAGTGCATTCAAATATATTTGGGTGCACTTCTAAAGATATGCAAGGATTTGGAACAGCTGGGATTTTTCAGAACTTTTAAAGTATTATTCATTCATTTGTATCATTCAAATAATTTATTTACATAATTTTTTAAACAAGTTGGATTCCAGTTTATCTACCGTTTTCGATTTATATTATTTATGACAAAAAAATTATGGACACTACAAAAAAAAAAAAAGAAACATTATGCCCCATCCAAATGTATTTATTATTAGCATATCTCTGATCTGCCATTTAATCAGAAGTTAAATTAGGTCACTCATGGACGTTAATTTTTGTGTCAAGGTAACGGCCAAAGTTTAAAATCTTTAAAAAAAAAAAAAACTGTATTCTAATAGTAATGATAATAATAATAATACCCCTTATACTCCTAAATAAATTTTCGTACCAAAGTTAGGAAAAATTTATTAGTCCTAAAGAATGTAGATACCAAGTATAAACTAGCAATAACAAATAGACTAATAATTAATAGGATTTCCTTCAATCTGTAGTGTATCAATTAGGAAATCATCCAGTATACATGTGATTTCTTAAAATCTTTTTTTCTGATATATTTTATTAGAAACATCTGATAACTCCCAGTGAAATATTTATTACATGGTACACACACACACACACACACACACACACACACACACACACACACACACACACACACACAATTGGAATTGGAAGTATTTGCTCATTATTAACCTGTTCGGTTGTTATATGATTTTATGTACTGTAACTACAGAATGTTGATTTTTCTTCCTCAGTTTATTAAAAAAAAGAAAAACGATTCATTGTTAGGAAGTTTTTAGCTTCCTCTACTGGGTCTAATTTCGAATAATTCCAAACACTCTGTTTTATGCTTCTACTCAGAACCTTCACAAACACAACCAAAGAACCATTAATGGTTCTACTTAACCTTTTTGTAAATGTGGTATATAAAGATATAGTAACTTTAACAGTTATATAGATATGAATAATTAGTTCACCACTGAAGTGCCTTCAATTTAAGAAATAAACTTTCACATACTGTATGTACACAATCAAAATTTCCCCTTGCATTATTTGAAGCATTAAGTTAATTTAAGAATTTCATGCTATACTACAAGCTTATATTAAAATATTGCTTTATTAACACGTTTCCTCAATGACCAGAAAAAAGGGTTGTGATGTTTCATTTTCGGAATTTATTAGTTTAATTTTCAGATTTTTTAAAACGGAATTTACAATAAAAAAAAAAACAATATTTCTTTTGATTCCTATCTTATGAATACACATATACAGACACATATATATATACACACACAGAGCAAGAAACAAACAAACAAAAAAATTTAAATCAATGCCCTCATACTTTTCATACACAAAAAGAAGAAAAAAAATTAAAAAGTACACTAAACATACTTTTATTAGTTAATTGTAATGTTCCTTTTACAGATATCTTTGTATAAAGGAGGCATACTGTCTAATCATGCTTTAATTTTTTTTTTTAAATTCCTGACAGTCTTGATGTTATAGTTGTTGCTCATGACATTACTCATTAAGCTGGTCATACAGAGCTAGATGAAAATAAAAATGGTAAGCTTTTTGCTTCTGAAGCCTTCCACAGTTTTTAATACAAAATAAATATCTATCATACATTTGCACTGAATTATCTGACTTGCCTGTTTGGTCTGTGCATATTTGCACCATAGAAGCTTTGTTATCCTGAATACACAAAATACTATGTCATACACGTTAATATTGCCTGATCGTGATGAAACTTTAGTCGAAATTCAATATTTAAAAAAAAAAAAAAAAAAAAAAACACTTGTGCAAATAAGTCTGATAATT
>JAQMYL010000036.1:24152949-24164748 GCA_030014365.1 Clarias pachynema
TCTGCATGGGTTTGGTGTTAAAAAAAAAAAAAAAAAAAAAAACACTTGTGCAAATAAGTCTAATAATTATATTGCATATACTGTATACTGTATATATAGTATAAAACTGTCACTCTAACCAAATAACTAGGTCATTTTCAATTTATAAGGGTTCAAGTGCATTTCTATCACAAAAGATGTTTGCAGCATTGAAGACTATTCAACTATTCCTTCGTGATTTTTAGTTTCACATTAATACACTGATATTACAGTATATTGTTGTTCAGTCCACTCTTTCTTAAACACTCCACCATAAATTTGAGTTTTGGTTAAAATAAAATGTCTCTAAAGATATCAAACTAATTTAAAAAATCAAAGTAGGTCACAATATTCAAACATTTCAGTCAACACGTTTACATATAAGAATGTTCACTTGTGTTCAGTTAACGCACGTGATCAGTCCAACAACATGTGCATTATGTCCAGGGGCATTTTAACTTATCAAAGGACAGACAGAAAACTCTATTTAACTGAATCTCTAGCTAAAGTCCCAATCTTTAAAATCACAAAAAAGACTTTGAGGCACTATAGGGTAGGTATATCTATGTGCACAGAAAAACCTCATTTCAGGAATTAACTTTATTACAGAAGATACAAACAATAACTCAGGGCTAAAAATAATAAGTTGTTGGTAGTTTATCCTTAAATGGGAATCTGATGCATAGCCACGACTAATTATCAAGTTTATGAGTCATGAGAAGGCATATACAGATATGTGACTTGTCAAATGTAAATTTACAAATTCAACATGAATAATTAGAAAAGGCTAAAATTATCAACCAGGTGTCACCAAAAAGCATTAGTAAATGACTGCATAAAAATTGCAATATATTTGTTTTGCTTTAAATTGTTATTTAATTTCTAACTGTTTTGAAATGAAATTTTAAATTTGATTAGTTGTAATAGTTAACCATAGCAAAAAGTAAGAACTATGAAATATGTACATTTGTGATTAGACTTGCCATGTGTCTGCTATGGTTTACTATAGCAAAACAACTGTAAAATACTCTAAAATACAAAAAATTCCAAACTTAAAAAGCTATACAATAAGAAATAATCACAAATAAAAGAATACATCAGTGCCCTTAAACCAATGTGAACTAGTAGCCATATCAAGCTCAAATATAGACAGATCAGGATCAGGCCATATGCTGTTTATATTTAAAGTATTCCTCAATGACCAGAGCTTATGTTCTTCTATTCCTCCACTTTCGCCCCTTCTTGGTGTAAGCCTTTACAGTATATTTACTTTAGCAATATATTTAATATTACATCAAGAGACACTTTATCACTTGTGTTGTGCTCGAAGCTGGCTTAAAAAAATACCTCATGATTGTACAAAGCTTTTTGATCATAGAGTGCTAATTAATCTGCTTCCATGTAGGCTTCCAAAGCAAAACTACTTATTTGTAAATATAGTGATTAAAAGTAAAACAAAAACTTAATTACATATACTTTTATGTAGACAACAAACATAGTGTCTTTTATGTTACTTCCACGTCAGCCCAGCAGATGGAGCTCTAATATCAGTGTACAAGTTTGACTGACTCTTTCATTTAAATACTGTATTGAGTTTTAAAAGATCCTGGCACAATTAAGAATAATTTGACAGGCTAGACTAAATAAGTAAAGGAAAAATAAAATTTATTATTAAGTAGAATGGAATTAAAATGCCTCACATTATAAATAAGAATTTAAAAAAAAAATAGTATATTTAAAATAAAATAATATATTCTCTTGTCAATGTCATTAATATATGATACAGGGTGACATATACATACAGACCACCAGGAAAAGGTTTGGACACAAGTTTGGTTTTATTTTTTTACATTTTAAAGCAATGCTGAATTTTTTTCAAAACTTCTAAATAGCACATATGGCATTAGGAAATTAAGTACAGTAATACCAACAACAACAACAACAACAACAGTCAGTTATTATAAGACGAAAACTTACCTCTGCTGCATATATATAAAATATCTTGCATTCACATTAGAGTTTGTTATTTTTGCACCATAAAATTATTTATAAAATCATTATATTATATGATTATATTAGTAATAATTATAAACTAGAATAGAAAGAATATAGTATAAGAATAGAATAGTTATAATATATTGCATATATGTGAGAACTATATTATTATAACTGTATATTAGTATTGCACCACATTTTTGCTGGTGTGTTTGTGTTTTTACACATTTCAACTACTTCTTTTCGTTAACCTCATCAGCAATAGCATATGTATAAATACTAGATGGACCAGTGACTGTCCAAGAACATAAAAATCAGTAAAGTCATGTTTTTCCGGCATTAGATTATCGAGAGAGATGTGGGTTGCACAAATCCATGTGACAGATCAACATAAATTGGCACATAATTGTATAGCGGAAAGAAAATTGTAAATTGTTTTTTTTTTTTTTTTTTTTTACAAATAAACATCTGAAAAGTGTGGCATGCATTTGTATTCAGCCCCCCAGAGTCAATACTTAGAGTAGAACCACCTTTCGCTGCAATTACAGCTGCAAGTATTTTGGGGTATGGCTCTACCAGCTTTGCACATCTAGAGAGTGAAAACTTTGCCCATTCTTCTTTGAAAAATAGCTCAAGCTCAGTCAGATTGGATAGAGAGCATCTATGAACAGTAATTTTCAAGTCTTACCACAGATTCTCAACTGGATTTAGGTCTGGACATTGCCTCGGCCATTCAAACACATGAGTATGTTTTGATCTAAACCATTCTATTGTGACTCTGGCTGCATGTTTAGGGTCGTCCCCACAACATGATGCTACCACCACCATGCATTGCTAGTTTTCCATCAAGCATAGCATTTTGCATTTAGGACAAAAGGTTTGATTTTGGTCCCATTTGACCAGAGCACATTCTCCCACATGTTTGCTGTGTCCTGGACATGGCTTGTTGTAAACTGCAAATGGGACTTCTTCTGGCTTTCTTTAAATAATGGCTTTTTTCTTGCCACTCTTCCATAAAGGCCAGATTTGTAGTGTGCACACTCATAGTTGTCCTGTGGACAGATTCTCCCACCTCTGCAGCTCCTCCAAAGTTGCCATCGTCCCCTTGGCTGTTGTCTGGTTGATGCTCTCCTTGCTCAGCCTGTCAGTTTAGGTTGACGACCATGTCTTGGTAGGTTTGCAGTTGTATCATACTCTTTCCATTTTTGGCTGATGGATTGAACAGTGCTTTGTGAGATGTTCAAATCTTAGGACATTTTTTTCATAACCTAACCCTGCTTTAAACTTCTCCACAACTTTATCCCTGACCTGCCTGGTGTGTTCCTTGGGCTTCATTATGGTGTTTATTCACTTATGTTCTCTAACAAACCTCTGAGGGCTTCAAAGAAGAGCAGAATTTATACAGAGATTAAATTACACACATGTTGACTCTATTTACTAATAAGGTGACTTCTGACAGAAGCTGGTTCCACTGGATTTAAGTTAGGGGTATCAGAGTAAAGGAGGCTGATTACAAATGCACAGCACACTTTTCACATTTTTTTTATTTCAGTTTATTTTTCTTCCACTTTACAATTATGTGCCACTTTGGGTTGTTGTATCAAATAAAATCCCAATAAAATACATTTAAGTTTTTAGTTTTACCTTGACAAAACATGGAAATTTTCAAGGGGTATGAATACTTTTGTAAGGCACTATAGCACCTGTTAAAGTGTTATAAGGCTCTAAACTGTAGTCCGTTTTGTAGTTTGTGTTGAAACAAAGATGAATGATTTTTACAGTTTTAGAGCTTAATTATTAATGATGTTTATTATAAAGATGGACACTATTTTGTATTTATACCTAAACATACCTCTAATTGGTTACACTGTGTTGCAGTTCCATGCTGTGGAATATCAGCACTCAATCAACAGTGCAGTCAAGTAGCCAATAACTTACCATATGTACACAAGTCCCAACTGTGGGACAATCTGTACAACAGGAGCATGCTGTTATAGAGAGAAGCATTGCAAGAAGGAGAGAGAGAGAGAGAGAGAGAGAGGGAGAGAGGACAAAAGTGATCAATTACTCGCATTACATGCAGTCCTTCAGGAATTTGCTTTATTGGCCTGGACATCTGTTATAATATTGTCATAATGTGTAATCAGATGGGGCCTGTTGTAGCCAAGTCCGGGAAGAAAATACAGCTATGAAAGTTCAATTAAAACGCACAGGGACAGCAGTTCTGTCCATCTGGCAAAATGAACACTTTTGTTTTTTTCCTGCCCCTTTTTGTTTTCTCTTCTCCTGTTAAGTCTCCAGAGAATGAATGGATGTGACCTGGTTGCAGGTTTATACACTTCTTTCATTTAAAATGAAACAGGTGACACCTGTGTACTTGGGCTCATGGGCCCAATATATCATCTGGCTTAAGAATGCAAGAGCAGATTACAACATGCAACAAAAAAAACAAAACACACACAATCATGTCTTTGTCCTCACCAGCAAGTTCAAAGTGGCCTTTGTGTAGCTGGAATATTCTACACTAAAATATTAAAAATCTTGATATCGAGCTTTGTTTTCTTACATGCAGAAAGAGGAGTAAATTGCTGGATGGATGATAAAAAAAAAAAGACTTAAGATGTGTCTCACTTGCTCACACGCAGACGCATTAATTTCCTATGTTCACACACAGCTAGGCCTCCTACTCTCTAAGAACAACATGAGTGTGGATTTATTTCAGGCATTAAACAATACTATTATGAAGACTAGCGGCTGCTATCAGTGAGGATTAGTGCATGCTGGCTTTTCCTGAGCACAGATAAGAAGGTTTTGGAAATTTTATTCGCACTGTCTGTAAGTCTGATGTCCTTTCTGGGCCGTGTGATATTGCCAGGCTGCATGCACGTCTCTCTTAAAGCACACGGGGTCCAGCGAGCATTATTCCGTCTCCACAGGACTAGTGCACAGCTGCGCCATATTTATCATCCCGCTCCCAATCCCAGCAAATTGGCAGTGAGATCACTGGGTGATGAGGTTAACTACTAAAGTTGCTTGTAACTTGGAGCCTCGCACGCTATGATTAATCGGGCGATGGAGAATGAGGGTCCTCTTGACGGCATCACACGCGGCGTAGAGCATCTGCGACGGTCAAGGCAAAACAAATGGTGTGTTGCCTTTGTTCCCGAAGATGGTGCATAACTGAACATCCAGAGTAATTAATTTTACATCGCCTCATCTGCAGGGTCCCGAAAGCTAATGAAAGTGTTTTCGAGTCGCACCGGAGTTCAGGGCCCACGTACTGAGTTATGAGGAGAACGAAGTAATTGGCCGCCTGCTTGCATCGCACATCCAAATCCTGAGTCAATTTGTAATGTTCTTGCATTGAATAAGAAGACAAGAGAAAGATTACAGAGGAGTGAACAGAACATTTTTCCCGATGTTGACTGAAATGTTTCCTATTTCAAAAGTAGTGTTTTGAAACCAAACACTTGTCTTATTAAGTGGACAGCAGTTTTGTTTCCAGATCTCAGGAGCTCACCCTTAGGAACAGCTGGCACACAGCACACATCTGCAGCTGGAGTGATGGAATTCATACAAAAGGCTTGATAAAAAAAAATATCAACTGTATCTCTGATTTTTAACACATTTCTGAGCCGAATTTGACACTATAAATAAATGTGCTTGAAATTATCAGAGAGTGCCAAATTTTTTTTTTTTTTTTTTTGGATTAAAAATAAGATTGTGTGATTTATATGGTAAATCCTTAATTGTTTTGACAGGGTCAAAAAATGCATTATTTTCCATGGAGGGATGCAATTGAGAACGAAGCACTAATTTATGTGCGAAACTGCAATCCTGCTTAATTGGACGCCGTCTAGAGGGATGAATCAAGCAAACAGTTCCTTTAATTGTTATATTCAATTAGGGATCCAAATTAGTCTCCTCGGCAGAAGTGTCAGCACAACAATGGCAGTGTTGTTTGTATCTATTTGTTGCTGTTGCTGTTCTGAGAAAAGGGAAGAGCGAACAGAAATATGCACATCGCAGTACATCTCCAAGCCCTTGTAATTCCCATAGCAAATCCATTATTCTCTCTCTCTCAGCTCATTCTTATTTATCACAGGCCTGTTTGCTAATTTTATTTTGCAATGAAGCAAGCATGCCCTTCCCCCTGTGTGGGCTCTCTCAATGGGCCTCTGGTTCCTGTGAAGTGACAGTGGGTAAATATGCATAAAAAACGTTAGGGAGGGGGGACACAATTAGCACGAACGAGGTTGACTGCCTCCTGATTTCATTGGCAAACTTTGGCCGCTGCGGTGATAAGCCGCATTATCTAGAAAATTGGCCGAGGGAAAACAGCAAGCCTTCTGATTGCCAGCAATGGTTTGCAGATAAAGTGGTGCTGAAGAGAAATATAATTGAAGTTGAAGTTAAAATATGTTAACCAAAGGTGCAAGATACAGTGGGGTTAGTAGGCGATTACCATTTTTTCAGCATTTTTAATTATTGGTATAACAAAGAAATACTATTCTTGCACTATTGGTTAAAATAAAATAGCTTTCCCAAGGCTTTTATATCTTTCCTAAAGGTATTTCCTTGAAACACCTTCAAGGATTTTCCAAAATGAAGAAGTCAAAGAACCTGTATGTTTTCAAGATTCTTTTCTTTACAGTAACAATGTAAGGTATTTCTTTCATTTCTATGAAGAGACAAACGTAATATATTCATTATCTGGTTTACTGCAATGGATTGGCACCCTGTCCAGGGTGCCCAGGGTGCCGCCTCGTGCCATAAGTCTCCTGGGATAGGCTCCAGGTCCCCGCGTCCCTGAATACAGGATGAAGCGATATAGAAGATGAGTGAGTGAGTGATTATATGGTTTAGAAAAAACCCAACCTTTCTGCTAAAAGTAAAAAATCCTTGGACTGGATATCTCAACATACAGAATGCCCACAGTTGGATTTTATTGTCACATGAGTGGAAATTTTTAGGCAAGGATAGACATCTTTACATGACTTATAGTCTTAGATTGATATCAAATAGAATTTTCAAGAGAATCACATAGAACACAGGAACTGGGCATCACAGCTGCTGATCCTTGCAGCACTGATGGTGAATGACGTCCAGCTGATTTAATTCTGTAGTAGAATATAAGAATGTTCACAAGAGTTTTGGATACATACGTAACTAGGGCACATGAAGTCAGATCACTTTGTGCGTTCAGTGATGCCTCCTTTGTAGAGTCTTAACCAAGTGATTAAATGACAAACATGCCTGATACCCTATTTCTGAAGCACTCCAAGGGTAATTCGTATTATTTCTGCATCCATGTGTCTGATGCCAGTGACTCTGAGACAGTACTGTCACTCGACGCCTCTGATTCCAGATGCATGTGCTTGTTTTTCTTCACTCCTTTTTCTCTCGCACTTTCAAGGGAGCAGTTGACACCGATCTTATCCACTCGGAGAGTCTGGAGCCTCTGGTGCAGTTCTGGCTGTCAGGCATTCCAGTCGGACGACTGGCTTAAGTGACAGACCTGTAAGCGACGGTGGTCTATTTGGCATCTGATGCCTTCCGAAGACATGACAGAGGCATAACTTAGTCATAGAGGATGGGCAAAGTCAGAAGAGAAACCCTGGCGTTCGCTGCATAAGATCAGAAAGGAATGGGGAAAAAAACCAAGACTTGGCATTCGCCACTGATTGTCACACATTCTCTTTGTATCTATGACCAGATGATAAAGCTTTAGGCGATGAACCAAGTATTGTCTTCTCCTAATCTGGACTTACTGAAACTGGAGAGTAGGGGTCAGTACATAAACATGCTTAAAAACAACAGCACTGCAGCGCTGCAATCACGTGATTACACTGTATATCATTCATTCAGTTCAGTTCATTCAAAAATTTATCAGATGGCTCAGGTGCATTTAAAGTTCCACATTGGGCCTTTAAGTGAACAAGGCAGTAATATATGCATACCTGTACATCTTTATGCTCTCCTAAAGACAATACTAGCATGCAACAATCTTTTGCTACATCTTTTTTGAAATCTCTCTCTCTCTCTCTCTCGTGTCCTATCTTTCCACATCTCCTCATTGCTTTTCTTCATTTCTGCCCTGTCCTTGCTCTCTAAAATTTCAGCTTAATTCTTGCTGCTCTGTTTACGGAGAGCAATAATAATAATAATAATAATAATAATAATAATAATAATTTAAAAAACAGTAATTGAAAGGAAAATGCTGACAGAGAGCTTGACCAACGTCAATGACATTATTTTAAAGAAGAGGAAAATTAGTGTCATTAGTGATGGTGGGCATGTGTGATATTTCAGGTCACATATTTACATAATGAAAATTGGAAATTAGTAGGCTAATGATGAAGATGTTTATTATTTTGTGATATAGAACTCATTAAGAAACAGAACAGGCAGATTCAGAACTCATAAAGAAACACCTAGAATGCTGTCGTTTAAATCTAACGGAAAGGCATTTTGATGCTAAGTAAAGGTAATTAAAAAAGACTACTGATATTATTATTATTATTATTATTATTATTAACAAGTTATAAATGATTACAACGTTACATTAACAATGCTAGTTAATGTTTTTAATCCTCTGTCATAGAAGCTAGTGGTTACAGCTGTTGAATTCTTTATCCACCAAGGGGCAGTGTGCAGTCAGTTTTCCTCTTAGCTCGGTGCAATGCATGTATCAAGCATGTTATTTTCCATCTTTTGTGTGCGAGTAATATGCTCTTTGTCTATGTGGGGGGAATAAATATATCATATAAGACTACACTTAACGTATAAAAAATTCCAGAGCTCAGTTCTTCCACTTCATGTGAGTTCCTGATTTTATTATTTTTTTCGAGGCCAAACGGTTTCTGCACTTGTTTAAGCTAAAACAACAATGACACATATAAATAGTGTGTTGGTTCTCTGAGATGACAGCCCCCCAGCTAAACTAAACGTTCAGGAAGGTGAACAAACACCAGTGTGACATTTACCAGGGCGCAATAGTAGTGTTGCTTGACAGATACTTGGCAGACATACGAACTGCTGTTTTTGTGTTGTAGCTTTTTCTCATAAAGCTGATTTCCCGCTCGAACATGGAGCCTCGACGTGCCAAACCAGGACTTGAGGAGAAAAGTGTTACTCTTAAAACTTCTGGCATGCGGAGGTATAAGTGATCTTGAATGCATTATTAATGACTCCTTGTGCTGCAAATTACTGATAGAAGCAACGGCCTTACTCACTGACATGTGACCGAAACCGGTCTTCAGCTCTCTCTCTCTCTCTCTCTCTCTTTTTCACACACATACTTCACATCAGCTTTGATTAATGCAGAGGCTTGTCCTATTAGACAGCTACAGTGCACCAGAGGTGCAGCTCGGTTAGTGGGAACAGTTTGGGAAGGTTGTCCTTTGGAACTTATTTGGACAGATTTTATGTGAATATTTCTATATATATATATACACACACCATATACCTTGGAAGCTATGAGTTACAGTATTAATTAAATGCCAGAAGCAAGTGAGGAGAATATGGTGTTTGGCTTTTAACGCTAACAGGACAAATATCTCTCTCTCGCTCTCTCTCTCTCTCACACACACACACACACACACACACACACAGACACGTACACACACAGGCATCCAAACAGCCCGGAACAAGTAATTGACATTTGAGGGACCTTGACTCAAACTTGGAATAGCAGTGGCGTCTAATAATATGCATGTTTAAATGAGCAATTATTGATAAACCCAGATTGGTACAGTACGCCTGTGGAGGGATTCAGTATCCGTCTTTATTCCAGTTCAATTATAAAATCTTCATCAAGTCCATTTATTTCAATTGCATTTCCAGTGACAGAAATAACTCAGTTTTGTCACTAATGGCTGGTTTGTGTTACACCCTGCAATGTTACATTTTATTTTTGTTTGTCATTTGTTTGCCTGGACGATACGAATGAGTTGCTGAAGTGAAAGCTTTGTTTATTCCATTTGTAATGGCTTATTGATGAGAGAAATCTAATGCGATTTGCACAGATCAGGCTCACCTGCTGACAGGCAGCACTTCACACCCCGACAAATGTGTGTAGAAATGCCATATTTACTATAAATAATAAAAAGGATGACATTTTGTCAACTTGTGCGGGATTCCTGCATAATATTCAGATAGAGAATATATATAGGAAACTGGGTGCTTAGGTGTGCATTATTGATTCATATCCGTCCTGCAGTCTGCCTGGTGTCTGTATTTTTTGTGATTATGAACCTGTTTGGTGTTACACTCCATGAATTACAGATATATAATTTTATTATAAAACATGGATTAGTGATGTACACCAGACTTTTTTTATGCTGACCGGCCGTTCGCTGCACAATCAATTTGCTTTGTTCAATGTTTTAAAAATCAAAAATATGTTTATAGTACATACATTTCTTATGTCACATTAAGTATTTTTATTCCATTATTGGTTGATGTACAGTAGAAATTGGTGTCTTTACAAACACTCACTTAAGCTGTACAGGACTCAAACACACTACGATGAATTTGGAAATACCAACTAAACTATTCTGCATGTCTTTTGACTCTGGAAGGAAAACACAGTCCCCAGAAGGGACCGAAGTGAGAAAAATGCAAACTTCTTACAGACAGACGCGAGGCAGGAAAAAAAACGTTGCGCCTACAGCCACAATGCTAGCCACTATACCACTGTATCACCTTACAGAAATGCTGTTTGTCATTATTTCTTTTGAAAACCACTTTTTTTTTTTTTTTTACCTTTAAAAGAGCAATATTTACTGCTATATTGCTATGTACTTCCTTTACAAAACTTCCTGCATGTTTTGAACATTATGTAAATTTATCCATCACAAATGTATTAATTTGCTGCAGAAATAGTTCAGATATTACATAACTCATGTTGATTAATGAGGTAGTCTGATTCCCTAACAGGCTGTTGGTATACTTGTTTTTAACACAGACACATTTTCTCCTTGGGGAAGAATTCTGTTGGGAACGGAAAGCATGTTTCGTGCCATTTTGATGAATTAAAAAACGTTGTCTCACATGGTGCAAATGTGTTTTTTTCCCCTCACAATAGAAACCACTAAGGGTCTAGGGAATATACAAAGTCACCACACAACTAGGCAGATTCATAAAATAGGTTTTAGCGGACAGTGTGCTTAGTGGATAGATCCAATGTATAGCCCCAATGCGGCATCATGTATCAGCAGAAGTAGGCTAAGTGATTATGCGAAACCTCCTCTTCTTTTTAGAAGTATTACAAGCACACACCAGTACGTAATTTATATCCAAATTTTTTTTATCTTATATAAAACACTGGCCATGTGTGCGTCGTATTTACATTTCCAGATATACCGACTTGAAGCTTTTATTTAAATAGTTATATGTGCATGTTATATTGAAAGGCATCAAGGTGAACCTTATTTTCATCTTTTACTAAAAACTGTAATCCTGTATTTTGTTAGACAAACCTGATACACATACATTTCTCTGTCAAAATTTGGACATACTGTACTAGAATGCTAAACACAAGAAATGCCTTTTTTTGCCTTTCATTTTTTCCCATATACTCATCAGTTTTGACATGAAAACCTCAGTTTTTGGAGCTTTTAACACTCAAGGAATCAAGGAAAACACAAAACATTCTCTATCAGGTCATAATACTTCTTCCTGCCAAATTATAGTTTCATATACACATATTCAAAAGTTTGGGGTCACTTGCAAATTTCTTTGTTTTTGTTTAGTGATTTATTTTCTACATTCTACAACAATACT
>JAQMYL010000036.1:24190122-24219530 GCA_030014365.1 Clarias pachynema
TCGCCGATTCCGATGCCAGATTTTTTTGTGGTATCGGCAGCATTTCCGATACCAGTATCGGAATCGGAACAACCCTACAAATAATACAAAAGATCAACAGTAGGGGTGCAGTGGAGTTTGAGTTTAGCTGTAACATTACTCATTTTGCAAGGAACTGATGTACGTATACTGCCAGCATAATTAATTCATCAGGCCACAAGTAAGGTGAGATATTTTCCTGTACAATTAAAATTTGCCTTCAATACCGACCACAAGGGGCAGGTGAAAGAAATGGCACGGAGAGCTTAATTGAATAGCTGAGA
This sequence comes from Clarias pachynema, assembly GCA_030014365.1. Taxonomy (NCBI): domain Eukaryota; kingdom Metazoa; phylum Chordata; class Actinopteri; order Siluriformes; family Clariidae; genus Clarias; species Clarias pachynema. Next base: position 24,190,425 of record JAQMYL010000036.1, read on the forward strand.
ATTGTTTGTCTTAAAAATTCATAAAACCAAGACATTTTACTGTATCTTTGCTATTTGAGTGGAAATAGTTTAGAGACAGAGAAATTGTTTTTACTATATATGGTACTGTACTACGGCATGCCGGCTTGTGAATGAATGAAATATGATGCTAGTTGTGTTAAAACTGCAGTAGAAGTGAATATTTAATTCACTACAAAAGTACTCTGACAAAAGAGCAATCGTGTTCCTTGTTCTGTCCCTTATAAGGCCTTCATAGATAAGTTATCTGTGCGTGTCCCAAATTTAACTCATCTATGTGATTAAATCTCCCCGGTACCGAGCTTAACGTAGTTCTCGATACCCCCTTGATTCACTGAAACTAGTAAACTCGACGCAGTGCTCAGAGAGAGTGTCCAAATGCGTTATTTGGGAGAAGTGCTAAATTTGATTAAGTAAATTGTGTGGTTAAAACCCACGTTGTGTTTTGTGTCTTTGCTTGTCTTGTCTAACAAAGGGCTGGGATCCGCTGAGATCTCAGCAATGTTGTTGTGTTAAGTGTAATAACAACTAATTTCTTTGCCTCACTCTAATGAGTGGAGTCAAGGTCGTACAGCTATAAAGAGCTAACTAGTGTTTTTCGGGTTGTTCAGTGTTAACCGCGTTGCTGTTACCGACTACCCATAACTGTGTTAAACTAGCATGCTCGTTTTAGTGGTGCACGTCACCATAGCAATGTCCGTGACCCGGAATCCCTAAACAGCCTCTTCCGGGATAACTTTTCAGTGCGCATGCACAGTCAGCCAGCACCATTTTGAATCAGATGTAAAGCCTAGCATAAGCAAAACTAGTTAAGGCTAGCGCGTATACATGGTAGCCTATGTGCATGTAGCATCGACAGTATGCTAGTAGCATCGAAGGCTAGCAGTTAGCATATTGCATTGTTCGGTTATGAATGCACTGTTCGAAAGTGTTTAAGTAACTTTACCCCTTTCCATTTAAAATTTGACTCACACCAGTGGATTCCTTTCCCTCTTACCTCCTAACACGTACTCGTTTAGGACTTTGGCATTAATCCAAACCTCCCTCCCGCCAGACAGGGAGCCAGCCACGACCGTACCCAACAAATCACCCAACCAAACACAGAGAACAGCACCTCAACACCACATTCTCAGTACACCATAACCGCCATAACTTCAGACGTAGAGAAAACTATACACGAGCAACCTACGACAGAAATTAATACAGACTCAAAACCTAACTTGTCAAAGCCCAACAGCACCCAGCAAACACCTGCTAACGAGACTACTCCAGTCTCAGAAAGTGTTGTCCTGGTCATGTGCCACGTCTCCGAGGAACATCAGCTCAGCCCCGATATTTTACCTGTCCTACCACGCACTCCCGTCCCTCAACTCCTGGGCGATCTCATTGAGAGAGGTGTAGCAAGAAAGTTTTACCTCTCCATCATCCTCGAATGCCACCTCCTAGACGAGCTGACATTGCCCTAATGTCGACGGAACTCCTTGATGAAATCCAAGAGCGAAAAAGGGGGACTAAGGGTGCCTTCAGACTTCAAAGGTGCGAGCTGAACCTTCAAGCATACTCACACACTGGCCTACAGTTGAAACATGTGGCCCCATGTCACCTGACGGTGGGATCAATGGACCTCGTGCACCCAATATACGTTTCACCACTCAACGCATATCCACTTCTCATCAGCAAAGACTTGCTTAATCGCTTCGAACCGCTCATAGACTTCAAACAATATAAGATATGGACCCAAGTCCATGAGCCTCTGCCCCACCAGGCAGTAGACTCCGATAAGTCGCAGTGCCAAGTCACAGGCACCGGTATGCGCTATGATCAATGAGCAGCATGCCACGATATCTGCTTACAGCAAGAGTGTCAGAATCTGCCTCAACATGCGACCTGGCCACACTCTCAACAACAGCTTAGGTTTCTTCCAACCATCCAGAATCTGCCTGAAACTAGGACTACCCTTGTTTATACCTTTGGCAAGGATTCCCTGGATTGCGGCCTGACCAGCATCCACACGGTGCGCATCCCAACTCACCCAAATGCACCACCCACATTCGTGCGAAAGTATAAGATCCCAATAGCATCATATGAGCCAGTACAAGAAATCATTGACTCAATGTTGGAAAAGGGGGTCATCCGCACATGCAACAGCACATACTCATCCCCGATATGGCCAGTCCTAAAGTGGGCAAGTGGTGGCCCACGGTCGACTATCGCAAACTGAATTAGCAGACACCCCTATCACGGTGGCCTATGACCCAGCTGGACCAGGAATCAAAGGCTCAACGATCCTTCCTCTCAACACTGGACATCACCTCCGGATTCTGGACGATCCCGGTCCACCCTGATGACCAACACAAGCTGGCATTCACCTTTGGAAGCCGACAATACACCTTCACACGGTGCCCTTTCGGCTATGCCAACTCACCGGCCGAGTTCAACATTTTCCTGAATAAAGCATGCCCTGATGCCAGAACTAGAGGCTACCTGATTTACGTGGATGATGCTTTGCTCAAGAGCTCTAACATGGCGGATCACCTCGCAGAAATCGATCGCTGAGCCAGCTGACAGCAGCAGGAGCAAAGATCGCCCTTCACAAAGGTCAGTGGTGCAAAACCAAGATAAACTATGTTGGCCTGCTTGTCGGACGAGAAGGCCCCGAACCACAGTCCAGCTGTACCCAGGCAATCCAAAATATCGAAATATCCACTAATATCTCAGAGCTACGGAGCTTTCTGGGAGTGTGCAACTACTCACAACAATTTGTAGAGAACTAACCTGATCTCGCACGACCACTAATGGCCCTCCTGAAGAAAAACAAATGCTTTGTGTGGACAGAACCACAGGGCACAGCTATGAGCGAGCTCAAGCAACGCCTGTGTTCCGCCCCATGCCTGGCCTACCCGGACCCAGGAAGAGAATTCTACCTGGATGCTGGATTCTCCAATCACTGCCTTAGCGAAGACCCCCAGAATGCAAATACTCAGACTGTGAAAAAGCTCTCCTGTGCACCGTATGGGCTATCCAACGCTTTTCAAACTACAAAGCATAGTTTCTGAGCACAGAAAGTCATCATAGAAACATGTCACCAGCCTGTCACCTTCCTTAACAGCCAACGGATCAGGGATGGTGTAGTAACTAATGCACGCATAGCTACCTGGTTAATGGCGCTACAAGAACGGGATGCTGAGGCAAGATATACCCAGAACCACAAATTGGCTCTGGGGAATGGGTTAGCCGCCTGTCAAAACTGTACAACGGACACGTTGGACACACCGGCAGAACCAGCCCAGTCACAACCAGCCAACGATAGGTACTTTGAGAAGAATGTATGCGACGGGATCCCCACAGCATAAGTTGATGGCTGCTCGTATAATCACCATCCTGCCACGTTACCTTGCTCTTAATTGCCAAATACCCGATTTTGTATTATCATCATTGGCCACGGGATAAACAGGATTGGTAAGATCAGTTGTGCTATACGGTGGACAGATAGCATAGAAAGAGTATGCTATAAATTTTATTTCAGTTTAAACAAATTAACCCGAATCGTTAAAGATTCGATTAATCTCTGACCCAGAGTTGAAACCCTACATATGGAATTGAAATTCCTCTGTCTGTTTGCATGACATGTACTCTTTGTTCAGGATATATTCATTTGAATGAATTAATTGTCTCACATTTTAAGTGGAATATTTGGTAATTATGGTAATTGTACCTGGAGGTGGGAATTTTATATGGATGGTTAATTAACTGCAGTAATGCCCCACCAAGGAAAACCACTTTAGCATTTAATTTGTGCCAGTGAAGGTTTTAATTTTAAGTTATCCAATGCATGAATAAACCAGAAAAGTTGTTGGTCTTAATACCTCTTGTGACACTTCACAAATCAAATCATAATATGAATTTCATGTTATATTGCACTGCCTTTTGGATTATTGTTGGCATGTTCATAGTCATTTCTGTTCTTTAATAAAACCAAGTAAAATTCATGACAGAATAATTGTAATTGTAATGTATTCAATCAGTATGAATTAATATCAAGCATGTATTTATTTGAATATTATCTATAATCCATGTGCACACAGTTGTATTGACATTTATTGCTGGTGCTTTTTGATGTGCTCATGGAGTGGATTACCTTCCTGCAGTTTTTGCACACCAAGCAAGTCACACAGTGCTCTCAAACACAGTCCCTGGTCAATATTTCAATGAGTAAGGTCTATTGTCCGATTAAACACATTATCAATGGATTGACCCACGTAAAACAAAAATTAAACTCTTTTACAGTTTAAACAAGCTGATGTTTAAAAAAAAATTTTGGATGACTTTAACCCTTTAAAATGCCTGCTGATACAGATTTTACAAACCACACACTATAGCTTCCGGTCTATAGAGAACAGAGATAAACTTCTCTGGTTAGGAGTAAAGTACATAATGTCTATTCAATAAAATCTTGCAGTAAGTGATCTTGGCAGATCTCAGATATTGGCAGTTTATGCATACGTGCTAGATAAAATTCAAGTCAAGGATTTGTGATTCTCTGCACTGTTATGCACGACAGTGCTGTAACTAGAGCATACTTCAGTGTTCTCTGTAAAATGAGTGCTTAATTAGGGCTACTAATCTGGATGAATAGCTGCAATGGCAGTGATTCTAGAGGACTGTAACAAGATGATCTCTTCAAGGGCCTTAGAAGTATTCACTTAAGAGAAAACATTAGCATGCTGTATTACCATAGAATGCCTTTTAGAAATGTTTCAAAACAAACTTGATATGATCAACTGCAAGTATTTAAAATTATTATATTGCCATAATGCTGTATGGTTAAGTCTTGTACTTAGTGGTGCGGTGTTTGGTGTGTCTGACAGGGATCTTATAATCTTGAGCACAGTAACTGTTATTTATAATTAAAATAATAATAATAATAATAATTTGTCTACATTACCTTGTCCAAGCTTAACAAGAACTTACCTGAACACTTGAAACAGAGTATGATGATGATGATTATGGTGATTATTATTATTATTATTATTATTATTATTATTGCTCTTGGTGTAAAGGTTTCATTTTCAACTGCAGTATATGTGATCATAACAGCTCATTAACTTTTCCTCATTTTTTAAGCTGCTATACAACTGAAACAAATGGACAAACATGGAGAAGGACATCAGCTGCGGTTCTAAATCACTGTTTAAGTTGCCATCTCACTTAATTGTATAATACATAAAAACAGAAAAAGATTGAAGATTGATTAATCTTGATCATGAGGGATTGCTTAGGATCACACTGTTTCAAACATATTTATGCAGAATTTATACATAACACATTACATTATATACTGTACCTTTATGGATCCAATGGCAAGGGTTTTGGTATTGGCTGGTAATGAAACCTGTGATTTTGCATGGCTTGGCGTGACACCTACAACTCAGCTACTAACACCCTACATAACTATCTTTATACATGATATTTCTTAAATGGCACAATTGGACCTTGTTATTGAGAGATTTATTAATGATGTTAATACTATGTGTTTGGTGATTTTCTTTGAAACTGCAAAAAAACAATGAACACTTAAACCTGACAACCATACTTTTTATATGCATTCTTTCTAATTATTTTATGAATATGAAGTTGTGCTAATATAATGTTGGTCTTCTCTATAATGCAAAACAAAATAAGCTATTAAATGCACTGAAGATATGACTTCTAATCTAAATCCTTGGTGGCACATAACACTTAGAAATCTCCCAGGTCTCCATTATGAGTCTATGGAAGCCATATTGCCAAGCAAATAGCATAATACTGAGTCCTCAACCCATTAAAACTTTTAAATAAAATAATCCATTTCTGTCACAAAGCTGAGTGGGCCAAGGATTTTCCTTAACCTCTTTTCTGCACCCAGGACCTGGGGGTGAATTCATAAAAGTGCAGGCTGTCGGACAATTTGTCTTCTGACAGGAGGGACTGGTGGAGACACTGGAGGCTGGTCATCTGTGAGTGGCAGTGCCCAGGCCTGGGGCGGTTCCTATGGGGCAGGCGTGAGCATAGACAGGGTTATTTGGCTGATTCTAGCCTAGGTTAGGGCTGCTGTGGTGGACTGCGCTCTAGAGAGTGAAAGATCGGGCTGCCATCTGGCCCTGAAGAGGGAATTGGGTCTGTGTGTCAGATCAGAGCAGCTAGGGCCGCTGGTGAACAGATGTTCCAGGTTGAGTGCGCTCTGCACACTGTGTCTGGAGGGACCAGGCGTCCATCAGTAGCTAAGAGAGCATCGTAGCACTGACCTTGAATAAGGATAATGTGCCAATGGCTGTTTGCGAATGTTGAAAAAACACACCTTTACACAGACTCTCAGAGGGTTTTTAAATGTGATTGGCACTGTGTTTGAGAAGGGGGTTGGTGTCACATTGTCACATCTTAAAATTGCAGTTAGTTACTATCCAGTTTTACATATTTTGAAGACTGTTGTTTGAGACTCCATATTGATTGACTGCCAACAACTGCTTATTTGGCATATTGTGATCAAGGAATACTATAAAAGCATTTTTCCCCTGTCTCCTGCATAAAACTTGTTTTCCATTGACTTGGTGCATATTATTGATACGTGGCTCAGGAACAGGGGATAAAATGGGTAACATCCTTTCTTCCATATCACCCAAGAATTCTCCAATCAATAAATGTTTAATCAGCCAATTATATGTCATTAATTTCACACCCTGCAGGTATAATAACCTCCAAGAAAACTACATGCTATGGGAAATTTATCTATTGGAAAATGTCAAGGCAGACAATTAAGTTCTCAAGTGGGATGTAAAAATCGACAACATATCCAGGGAAGGACATAAGACAGAGCCCATGAAATCCAAGGACTAATTATTTGACTAGCTATAGCTGTCCTACAGGACTGATCCTGCATAAACAGCATCCCTTTAGTTACTTCTAAGCAGAAAAGAATTAAGAGCTGCCTTTATTTAGCTGGGATCATCACTCAAACAGATGTCCTGGACATATCAGGTTCATCAATGACAATTCTATAGTACCCCTGTCCTATTGAGAAGCAAACCATTTGACAAAATCTCTTATATCCTTTATGTTATTTGTTCAGTAAATTAACTCTTGTTTCCTGCTGACCATAGCCACATTTATATGAATGAGCTGCATACTCCTTAATGTTTACATCATGTTTGCTGCTTAATATATTGACATCCTACTGTATGTATTATTTATGCTTCATAGCAGTACTATAAGAGGCTGAATTGATCTTTACTTAATAGATTCTTTGCTTAAAAGATTCTGGGTATATTCCAGAGGAATGTGTTTAATAGAATGTACTTTGCTAAAATAGAAGTTGGCGCAGTGATAAAGTGCTCACCCTCTCATCCGGAGATCGCGAGTTCGATTCCCGGGTGATGCAGTAACCTCTCGCAGCCGGAGCTCTAGAGAGAGTTGATTGGCCGAGTTCTCTCAGAGGGGCGGGATGAGAGGTACTTAGTGCTCCCACATAATCACGGCTCTACAGCCAATCAGGGGTGTCTGTGAGCTCATGCAAGTGGAAGGAGCAGATAGCGCTGTCCTCCGAGTGTGTTACGCTGCTCCCAACAGTGCGTGAGCGAGCAGTTCGAATAGATGCGGTCGGCTGGTGTTGCGTGGTTCGGAGGAAACATGTGATAATCTTCGGCCAACCCAACTGACTGGTAGTAGTAGCCTTAATGTGGGAGAAAAATCCAAACAAAAAAACAAAAAAAGGAGTGGGTTTGTGAGATTGATCAAATTACTAATGTTATTTATAACTGAAGGTTGAGCTGAACTTCAAATAAAGCACAGGGCCCTAATTGCGAATACAGACAGATATTTGTGAGATTTGGTGAAATAAATGGAATTCATGTGAAATATACATCCATCAAAAATAATAATAATAATAATGTCAGAAGATAAATGCACCTGGTCAGAATACACGCCCATGATGGGTTACAGAAAAATTCTGAGACGACTTAAATCAAACTTGTGTCTTTTGATCACAATCTACTTATCATATCATACCTAGGGGCTGTAAAGAGATAATATTCCAAAGTTTTTCTAAAATAAATTTTTCTTCTTTTGAAACTGTAATATCCTGCTGCCCCCTGTGGTCTTAAATAGCAGCAAAACGTTCTACAAAATATTCAATTGATTTTAGTTTTTTCTATGTTGTATTTAAAAGCTGTAATTTAACGTGTGTGCAGTATTGTCAACAACCTGTTGTTAAATAGTTTTACCAAAAAAATAAATAATAAATAATAAATAAATAATTAAATAATGGTAACCTTATATATAATATTAGGAGAATTCATATTGCAGTTCTCTGTCCCACTGGTTTTATTGAAATCACATTGTGTATAATGGACAATTAATAGATAAAGTAGATAAAAGAGATTCTGACCGTCATGTTATAGAAAAGCCAGGGCTTCACTATCAATCTAAAAATGACTCTTTTTAATAATAGATGTGTTCATCAGTGTTAACATTGTTACACTGATGAACATAACTACCTATATTTCCTACAAATGTGTGTATTTATTCAACATATGAAAGCTAATCAAATTAAAATGAAAGGAAAAAGTAAGGCCAGTTTTACCAGAAATATCATAAATGTTTTAGCTAGCAAAGTATTCCACATACTAAAAAGTGAGTGTACCTTCTTTTTTTCTTTTTTTTGGTAAGTTCAAAATCAAACATTTGTAAAAGTTCAGTCTTCGTGAACTACTGTATAGCTGAAACCTCTGGGTGTACTGTATAGGAAGGTTTGTACAACTTTTCTTGTCTGTTCATTGCACATCATATTTTGTTCCAGATTTAGTCTACTTTCAGCTTTAAAACAAGCAGAGCCTCCAGAGATCTCACTGTACATAGCCCTGACCAGGAGTACAGATTACAGTACTACCATCTGCCTTTGTAATGAACCACACCATGCCGCTTTTGTTAGAATGGTTTCTCTGTTTCTATTGTGGCATTCAGGTCTATTCTGAAATAAGCTTGTGTTCTAGCATTTGGACCACAGTATTTATTTCTAGGAGTCAATATTTGAATAGCTTCACCATCTATAAAAACTGAACATCTGTTGGGGCATACATTATTATTTTTTTAATAACTGAACAGAGATCACCAGGCAAAATACCGTTAAGCAGATGTCGTTTTAAAATGACAGATGGAACAATGAGTGGAGGATTGGAGATTTTAAATAGCATCGCTAAAAGGTCAGATCAATTAAGGAGCCTGACTTTCGCTCCCTTAAGACAATTAATGCCTGTGGAAAAAAAAAGTTTCTGGAGGGCACAGAAAAATCACCACGCTTCTGAGAACCAAGGTTTCATTATGTGTAAGGGCCAACTCGTCTGATCTTTCAATCACTGATATGCCTTTTTGCAGTTACCTCTTCTTTAATAATAGCCTTAATTGAGCAAAAGTCACTTCAGAAATCATTTAAGCTTCTTACAGTGGTATGAACTGAGCTATTTAAAATCTGAGCGCAGACTGTACATGAAGAGAATGTTTGGGGATTTGTACATGACAGCTCAAGACATAATTCTTTCAAACAGATGAAATCAGTGTACCAGGTCACAAATCATCGTTTCTATCCTGCTAGCCTAGATTCTCAACCCAGAAGATCCCTCAGGGCTTTTCTTATTGTAGGGTTTTTTTTTTTCCTTTTTTTTTTTTTTAAGAAACAAAAGAACTCCCTTACAACAGGGCTTCTCATAACTATCGGAATCGTGTACTGCTTCAAGTTTTTTGCTGCTCGAACATAACCGACTCATGAAGGGTATGCTAATTAGCCGGTGAAGTTAATTAGGTGTGTTAGATCAGACAAAATAGAGAACTAGAAAGTGAGTGTGGTCTCAAGGAGAGAAATTGAGAATCATGCTCTACACCACAATCTGTCAGCAGTGAAACCACAAGAGGGCAACATTTGCACTGCTTGTGCCTCTACGTTGTCCCTGGGCCTTCTCATTTCCATTTGTGTTGTGCATTTGCATTTGAGGATTAAAAACAGTTCGGTTTGTTCATGTGCATTTAAAACATGCAAACGATGCGTTTTAGAAACAGTGATAAAACTGCTTCCTTTGTGTGTGTGTGTGTGTGTCACCATGAATGTGAATCTTGTCTATGTGGATATTTGTGTACTAATACTTGATACTGCTTTCGACTCCCACAAACAGATGCCTTCATCGTTCCCATGCTCAACAGACATGTTTTAATACTTACACGTAAAACTTTGTAATTTTACAAAAAGAATTACATCTGGTTCTGTTTACATGGGCTAGTCTATAATGTAAGCTTTGTTTTGTCAAAAGACATGTTTTGCCCATTTTGTCACGCTTCTGAGATTTTAAAAAATTCCTTTTCTTGCTAAACACTTTCATTATTTAGGAGTTAAGCATCTGCAGTTTTGCTCAGCTGACTTCTGCAATAAACTTCTGCAATAAACAGATTTTTTTTTATGTGCGAACAGAATTATTCATGAGATAATTCAGTGCACTTTCTTCATTGATCTGTATTTTCTATTGAAGAAGTATTCATTCATCTTGAAATTCATTTAATTAAATTAAAGCCAAAAGGCTGTAACTAAACAGCATGCTGATATTTTCATATATACAGTGTAACATGTGACACAATTCATGTGTTTTACAGCACAAAAAAAAACATTGGACATTAAGTAGTATTGCTAATTTTGCTAATTTTGCTATTTGGTTAGATTTACCTCCTTTTATAATTCTTATTGTATGGTTTAGGTCTGCAGAAAAAAATAGATTTAAATCTTAAATGTTCTTTTTCTAGTTTTTGTATTTCTAAATGATTATTTCAATACTAAATTATTTGAACACCATCTTAAGAACCGGGTGTGGGCAGGAAATGAATAATCAATGTCTGTGTAGGTCTGACTGCTTATCTGTTACAAGGCCTTAAACTCACTGATCACGAACATGCATGAAATATGCTGCAACGATTTATTCATTCGGACGAGTATAATGTCTTACACTGTTCCAACTTCTAATTAAATCCTTTCATGCACTTGTCACAGTTGTACCCAGATACATGGGTGTATGAGAGAAAATGCTTTTTTGGTGTGGTAACCCTTTTACAGCATAATGTGCGCTGCTGATATATGAACAATTTGCTTTTTTCTACAGTATATGTATAATAGATATATATGAAAAAATCTACACTCCACCTTTAATGTGATGTAGCAACCAACAAAGTTCAAGTGGAAAATACAGTTTTGGGGGGAGAAAAAAGAACAAGAATGAAATTACAAAAACCTGATTGCATAAGTGTGCACTTCCCTTTACAACAACTTTCTGCTTGTAATTCTACACACATGTTTTCTTTTTTCTTTTTTTTTTTTTACAAGTTCTACCAATGTTTCTTGCAAAAATGAACCAGATCTATTGAATTATGATGGGATTTTCTTGTGAACAGCTCTCGTCAAGTCATTTCACTGATGTTTGGTAGGATTTACTGTACATCTAGGCTGTTCCAAAACATTTATGTTCTTCTAAACCCGTTCATTTGTTGACCTCTGTTTTATATAATAATAATAATAATAATGTATTATTATTATTATTGTCGACTGTCTTACAGTGGCCAGATTAGTATTTGATGCTGATCTATGATTCCCTTCGCCTTGACTAGAGCCCCAAGAAAAAACAATCCCAGAACATGGTGCTGCCACCACTATGCTGCCTCATAGGTAAGGTGTTTTTAATTGGTTATACACAGTCTTGTTTTTGTGTCAAATCAATGTTTTGGAATCATGCCCAAACATGTTAGATCTTGGTTTCATCAAACCCATTTCACCATATGGTTTGTGGTGTTTTCTTTTTCTTTTTTTTTTTACTCTACTCCATAGCCCAGACATATGTGAATATGTGAGACTGTTGTCACATATGGAGTATACAGTATTTACCAAACTTCTCTGCAGCCTATTATTATTATCTAGAGTTAATGTTGCTCTAGATCTCATGGCAGCCTCTCTGAAAACTTTTCTTCTTGTACATTTTTTATTTGAAGAGACATCCTGTTCTTGGTAATGTCACTGTGGTGCCCCATTTTCTCCTCTTTATTGTCGATGACAGCCTTCATGGTGTTCCATGATGCATCCAATATTTTGGATTTTTTTTTTTTTGCAAGCTCTTTGCAAACCACGAGCAGTCAAATGAAACCGAGAGTATGAAGAAAATCCTGCTGAAACAGCTGATCTTTATTTGTGGTTGATCAGAATTACTTTAGCGATGACAGATGTGTAGTAATTACTTTTGAACATGATTATGAAAATGATCGTTTCATTCTGAGCACAGTCACATGCTCCATTATACAAGGGAGGAGTGCAAGATTTTTTTTCTCTCTCTAAAATGTTTTTATAATTTTTTTCCTTTTATTTTTGTTGATTTGACATTATTTATCATTTTTATTTGTTTGTTTATTTGTTTTTGAATCCCAAAAACCTGAAAAAGTGTAGAGTGGAGTGTGTTGACTTTTTATATCAACTGTATCTCATCAAGTGCCAAGTAACTCATGATCTAGTGTTGAAATAAATTAGATCATTTGTAAGGAGTGCAGAGAGGCAGGCCGGGCTCAGAGTAGTTCAGAGTCCTGCTGTTTGCATTGTCCTTGAGGAAGTCTTGTCCAGATGTTCAAAGGGATTAGAGCATGACCCGTGACCCGGGCCTAATTATCACTTGAATGACAACATGCTGTAGATCAAAAGTTCTCAAGTTCTGTTGGAAAGGTATTGAACAAAAAGTGAGAAAGTGAGAAAGACACATTCTCATGTAATTTGCAGAAGAAAAAAAAACATTCACACCCCCACTAACAGATGTACATTGCATGCACATATGTATAATTGTTGCTCTAATTTGCTCTAGAACATTAGACATTAGAAAGCACACCCAGTGTATTGTATTTCGAAAATTCATTTCATTATTACGATCGTAATACATTGTTTATAAAATCCATTATTACTCATTTCCGTTCACCCACAATGAGATTTCTGTGATGTTTCTAAACTGATTCTTAAGTATATGAACAAGACTATGGTCACCTCACACAGCCTGTATCATTCATAGTTTTTCTTCTAACCCTTCTTCAGAGGGTTTCCTGTCCTCCACACTCATATTTGAGAGGGGGAAAAAAAGAGCTCAAACTGAGCGAATAGCAGTTTGGCTCAAGTGTCGCTCTCTGCACAATCCCAAATCATAAACTCAGTGTGTGTGTGTGTGTGTGTGAGGCACTCAGCCCATGGCTGCTGATTTCACAAAGTAAGATAAAGAGACGAGGGAGAGCGAGAGAGCAGGATATGAAATTCAAGCAATTGTTATAATGAAACGCAGGCTCCTGTTGGCCATTACCTCTGCGATGAAATGATCTATATGACAGAATAGCCTCTGAACGAGCGGAGAGGAGTGTTTATGTGTGGACTGGTGTTAGGGCAGAGTGAGAGAGAGAGAGAGATTGAGTAATACAATGTATTCCTTAAGCGAGACTGAGCCTGTATTGGCGATCATTAAGCTGGCTGAATGAGGCCATTGGCCAGATAATTAAGATATCCACGAGTGCATAAGCAATATTGCACATCACTAACATTTGCCATATCAGTCTACTCTGTTTCTTCCATTTCATGCTTGATTTATTAATGACCTAGAAAGATGCAGAGATTTGAAAATGCAGAAGGAAACAAGTGGAAATTTATACTGAATGTCCACCGAATCTGTATTATTTTTACCCTATATTATAACTATATTGGTATAATATAGTTGCTATGTGTTTTCTAGTGTTTGAAACTACTGCATATTTGCATATGCAAGCTTTATGAAAATGATACAGTCAATAGAATGGTTTTGTTTTAATAAAAGTTTTTTTTTGTAAAAAGTTTATTGCGTTTTGAAATTAATTTAGTTAGTTTTTCTTTACAGCAAAGCTATATATTTTAAAAACTTTTAAAATAATTTACCAGAACTGGCATGAATCTAGTAAGCAGTACTGTAAGTAAAATGTTTTCAGAAGAAATCTGACTGCTTACCTATGCATAATCACACACACACACACACACGCACACACACACACACACAGATAGATAAACATTTAATTAATTTCAAACGGGTCTGGTAATTGAGGACCAATAGTCAATTCGCAAATAAAATAACACTAACTGGCCTGTGTTCACTTTTATTAGATTTATAGTCTTTTATTAGCTGGATCCAAACCTGGGAACACTCCACTACAGGACACCATGCACGTGCATTCACACACTCATGCATGTACAGTATATAGGCATTTTAGCATTTAATCCACAGTGCTGCTACCTAGTGCATATACTGCATTATACCAATCTATCAATCTATCTATCTATCTATCTATCTATCTATCTATCTATCTATCTATATATCTATCTATCTATCTATCTATCTATCTATCTATCTATCTGTCTACACTGTAAAGTTATTAATGCACCTGGCTTAAAGTTATTATGTTCAATTACCCTCAAAATGTATTGTAGGTCAACAAATAATTTTTATTCACATGGTTTGATTGTGTTTTTTAAGCAGGATGAAATATGTGTACATGAAATAAAATCATCAAATGAAAATAATAATTTATCCATTTTCCATACAACTTATCCTGTCTTAGGATGGGGTGCAGAGCACAAGCACACACGTATACATGCTACAGGAAAAACTTGCAAATTGCATCCACTCAAACCAGAATGAGATTCACACAGCCAATAATCAAGGTTTAAGGCCACATATGTTCTCAACATATTTTTATCAATATTTTGTTTACTCTAGTATTATAATATATTTTTTAAATTATAATATATTCTAATTATTTATAATAATTGTATTATGTATGTATGTATGTATGTATGTATGTATGTATGTATGTATCTATCTATCTATCTATCTATCTATCTTGGCATTCCGTTGTCTTGTCTATTAAGCACACTGTTTTCTTTGTTTATTATCCTGAATATTTATTATGTGCTTTTATTTGATATTTTTCACGTTGGTCATATTTGCACCCCATGCAATACCCCTGTATTTTGAGTATCGTGCCATACATATAACCCATATACCTATATTCTAATATATATGGGTTATAAAGAGGAAGGTCCATAAAACCCATTTAAACACTTGGCATAAACACTCATCAGTCATTTTCCTTTTTTTCACAGCCTGAAGGATGTTTTAATTTATCAGAAAAAAACTGAAATTGCAATTCAGTGGTAAGAATATCTCATTTATAAGCTGTAGTCTGAAACACTAGCTTGTGTGTTTTATTGCCCTTTTGGGGCACAGAAGCTTACAGCCTGCGCTCAGCCATCTTTATATCATTGATGATCAGGCAAGCAGACGCTACAGCGACAGGACCTGCGCAATGTTCTGAATTATGAAAGATTATTGTTCTGTGGGGAGTTTACAGCATGTCCCTGGCTAGCTTTTAACTCCAATTTCTTATGCACTTTAGTCATACCTGACCCATGCTGAGTTCTAAGGAGGTTTAGGAGATATAGAAATAGAGTGGAGAAAGAGCATGACGGCATGACTTAAAACAGGTTAATGCTGTCATATTGTCTACAACATGGACCTAACAAAGACTTAGCTATAGGCTTAGGGTATTGCAGTATTAAATGAAATGGTGATGACTATGGAGTCTCTGAAAAATACTGATCATCAGCTAAGGCATTAACACTGAAAATCCAATGCATTAATGGTGCATGTCCATGAGTGAATATGTGCTACAGATAACTGCATGAATACCCGAAATGATTTACATAATTGCACGTAGGCTATGTGTTTTCTAGTGTTTGAAACCACTGCATACTTGCATATGCAAGCGTTATGAAAATTATACAGTCAATAGAATGGGCCTTGTAAATGCAAGTCCTTTGAATTAACAGGGAAAAAGGGAGAGGGGGAGGAGAAAAAAAGAGTCAAACAATAATAATGTTAATGATGTTTTTTTGGCCTGAGGGGAAAGAGAGGCTGGTGTGCCTCAAGAGATGGACTTCACTCACTCACTGGTGAAATGATCTCCAAGCACTGAAGCGGGACGTGCTGGTAAATAACTCACATATGTGATGGGTTAGAGTAAGGTGTAATCGAATCATATGTGTACTTTGGCAGTTCTGTCTGTCTCTCTCACACACTTATACACTTTCTTCCTCACTTTCATGTATAGTTTGTGTTCTATTTGCTAAGAATTACCTTTGAATGTGTGTGTGTTATAAGAGCCAGTGGAGGATATGAACTTGGCTCCTGCACAACTGTACAAGATCCATGATGTGTTGCCTGTGCACCACCCTTGGTTTGGTTGTTAAAGCTATTTAAAAGCTATGGAAATCCAGTTTTCTATGCAAATGGTTCAAGTCCCGCTCAATCTTATAACATTATGAGGAATGTGGATGAAAGAAGGGAAGAAAGAAAAGGTAATGTGTGATGAGAAAAGTTCATAGGAGGAAAAGTGAATAAGAGTTGTAGCCACTTCCTCTCCTTCACCTTTGTCGCCGTGTGTTTTGTTTGTCGTGTGGTCTATACTGTATGTGGGGGGTGATGCTGAGGGAGTAGGACAGCCAGGAAAATGCTCAGACCCTGCAGGAGTCCCGCCCCATGCCCGCCATCCGTCGGCCCTGCGACCAATGGCGCAGCAGGGAAAGCGCCAGCGATTAAAGAAAGCAGGAAAAACACAGAGGAACAGCGATATGCCACTCAGCCAGCCGGAGAGCAAAGCCCTGGCCATATTTCCATGATTAATGACCTCCTCAAAGGGAGAGCTGTTTTGTTCACCATCGTGTTCTATTTATGTTCCTCAGCCCAGCAGCATTTAGTTGGTGTCACATAAAAATGATCCAAACCTTATTATCCCGCTTCTTGTCCTGTTTCTATTATACATCTTCCTTTTGTTTACTTGGTATTCACATTGACACTGGCAACAGTGACACAGGGAGTAAGAATGTTCCTAATTTATTTTTTTTCTGTTTTTTTTTGTTCTGGAGAATGTCAGGGTGAAAAATAATAGAGGCAAGAAAGTGTTGCAGACAGCTAGTCTATTAGTGTTTATGGACTTGGTGATTGCATGATCAATGATATTACCTTTGTATCACTGAGGTGATCAGTTGAGAAAGCATCAGCTGAGACTGAGATAAATTGAAATAAATGACAGCTGTTAAAGGAGTTGACAGTAATACAAACGGCGATACAAAACGCTACACTCGGTGCAAGACTAAACACATTCAGTCGAAGCTAAATAGTGTATTACAAACCCTTGCTGAAAACACAGAACCCAAATGTACACATTTTACATAGTATACATGTATATGAATTCTTCCTCTTCTTCTAATTATTATTATTATTATTATTATTATTATTATTATTATTATTAACTGCCTATTAATTAAGTGATATCACAATAGAGGGAGTGCTGTTGTGCTGAATATCAGCACAGCTGTGATGCGGCTGTAGGTAGGTTATCACAGCCATGCTGATAATCAGCACAATTTCAAGTGTGATACAGTATTGCTTCATACAACAGTTCAACAAGCACCATTTATTATCAACAGATTATGATTTGTTTCTTTACTTAACCAGGTATTTTGCTGCGCTAACACATTTTCAACACGAGACTGGGGGAACTAACTAACTACAAGTGGGGGAGCTGGTTACAGTTAGCGATCGACAATTCGTGTAGTTACCAGAGGTGAAAGTAGTTTTAAATTCTTACTGATACTATGCAGGCAAAAGCTTAGAAGTATAAACAATAGAGATGGCAGACAGTCCTGTAAATCTCTTGTAAAAATATTTCTTATTATATTTCCACTTATTATGCTTTAGAATATCAGATACTTTATTTACATTTAGGCATTTGGCAGACGCTCTTATCCAGAGCGACTTACATTTTTATCTCATTATACATCTGAGCAATTGAGGGTTAAGGGCCTTGCTCAAGGGCCCAACAGTGGCAACTTGGTGGTTGTGGGGTTTGAACCTGGGATCTTCCAAACCATAGTCCAATGCCTTAACCACTGAGCTACCCCTGACTTTACCTTCCAGGTTTCTGGGGTTAAATCTCAAATAGTGTTAAATGGAAAGCTGGTGCGCTTTATACAATCCCTCGTTCCACAAACCAAGTAGTGCCCTTGATCAGGAATTCAGGCTTGTGTTTAAAGTTATGAAACAATTCTCAAACAGTTGGAGCTCACATCATTTGCGGATCATTATCATTATGTTTCTTTGGAAGCATTTAAAAATGAGGATATTACAGTAGGACAAGGTTGCTTATCCATCTCCAGACTCTCAGACATTGATTCGACTGACTAAGCATTTATACCTTGTTACTTTTCACTTACCCTGTACATTACATGGAAAACCAATGAACAGCTTGTTTACATATTTTTCGATATGCCCAAAGATCTCACATGACATCACTGTTGAACTGCTCTCTTGTAAAGTCAATGACTTTTAATTGCTATGCTAACAACGTGGTAACTCAGTGCTTGTTTTTATAATAGTGATGTTTTACAAGATATCTCCTCCACTCTTGCAGTGTTTGAAAGTAATTGCAATGCACAGGAAAGCTAGAGGTTAATGTAGTTCTACTGCTATTTTGCAAACTCATTTATTTACAACATGAGATTAGACAGCTTAAAGATGTAGTACCCTGAGGATTGTACTGAGGGCCGCAGGTGGCTCAGGGGTAGGCTTGCCATGCGGAAGGCCTGGAGTCGTATACCAGCCAATGCCACACACACAGCTACTGGGGAAGCAGGGCATCCTTAAATGCCAGTGCCAAGATTCGATCAAATAGGAGGTTTGTGTCAGGAATCCGGAGTAAAACTCTTTGCGCAAGAGACAAATGTGCTAATAAAAAATAAATAAAAATTAAATGAAATAAATCTCACAACATAACCCAAAAATGTTTTTTAATGTCTCCCCAAAAGCGAAGAACATATAGTGATTTAAGAAAGAGAAAACTATGAGACTTTATAGCACTTTGTGCTATAAACAAATATTTGTTTGTGTTTTATTTGTTTTATGATCAAGTCTCCAAATACTGTAGCATCTCTCAGTCTTACACACACACACACACACACACACACACACACACACACACACACACACACACACACATTGCTTATTCATATTGTATGAGAATATTTTTTCTGACAACTTGAGTAATAGTTTGTATGAGAGCTGGATGTTTTTGACGAGACAAGTCTGCCAGAGTGACACAAATTGCCATTAATAAAAATTTAACGATACATGTTAAATGAAGTTTTTTTGTTAACATGACAGAGAGGAGAGAAAATGGTGTCTGCGATGGGCTTTTGGGGAATAGTGCCATGCTTTTTCATTTTTCTTTGCAAAAAAAGAAGCTGTTTTTGAAGGAAAGGGAGCAAAAGTATCGTGTGTGTGTGTGTGTGTGGGTGTGTGTGTGTGTGTGCGTGTGTGTGTAAATATTATCTTTCTCATGCTCACCTACTTTCTCTAACACACACTGTGACAGCGGTTTATTAAATACTTAGATTGATGATCCACTAGTTGTTTATTTATCCAATGCAAACTTTGATCTGGAACGTCCATTGAGACTTGTATTCCACAGCCAAATACTGTTGCTTATTTTGTTCATTGGCTAGCAGGTGATAAAAACTGTAGTCTGTTCTTGTCTTTTTTTCCTGTGCACTTTTCACCATGCTCACATTTGGTCCAGTTTTAGCTCCATTAAGGATTACTTGCACAGCTGTGAGGCATATTTTCAACTTACAGTAAAAAGAAAGAAAGAAAAAAAAAATCCATCAACAACAACAAATACCCCTTGTGTGTCTTTCCAGGCTCTCTCCTATGCTGAGGTAATTAACCATGCAAGTGTTTAAAGGTGGGATTACACTTGTCTAATTGTGGTGTGTGTTGTCATGGGGACTATCAGCCAATCAGGCGACAAACACTCTTACTTGGCAGTGTTTGGATAAAGCAAAGGCCTGAGCAGATGTCAAGCTCAGATTTATGATGGTGAAACAGATTACACTTGGCAGGAGAATCAATGCTTCGGCCACCCTGGACCAGGCTTATTTTGATAAACAGCTTGGCTAATCTAACCTGCCTCGAATGCATGCAATATTTTTTTTTATCACATAAACAGCTTTTTTCCCCTTCTTGCTATCTTCCTGTGCAACAGAACTTAAAAGGTTAGGTTTTTTATTTTTGGCATTACTCAGAATTCCAAAAGGTTTTAGAATTGAAACATGAGCATCGACACAAATGCTCCCAAAAACATTTTACCAAATAGCACACTTCTTAGGGGCAAAGCCTCAAAAATCCCTTGGATCATAGTTTCAAGTCAGTTCTGTCAGCTTGGGATTCCAGTGGAACAGGGGAATACAGCACCAGTAATATGGGATGGAAGAGCCCTGCCTGGTCTGCACACACATACAGTAAATGCATATTTACTTTAATTGAACTTCTCACAGATCCACTTTCCTGCCCTCTGCACTTACTCAATTAACTGCGAGACAAGCTGAAAACATAGCAGCAAGTCAATAAACCCATATGGCCCCCTTAGGGTGGCACTTTTTTCCCCCGATTGTTGGGACCCACAATAAGCCACTCCAAACAAGCTTTATTACATATCAAGATATGCCTCTAAGATATGGAAGACATGCAGAAGTATCCAGTCTGTGAATGCACTTGTAATCTAACACTTCATTAGCTTGCTTAACTTATGCTGCCACCAAGTCACACTCCAAATGGTAACTGAAAATAAATTACAGATTTCCGTAAAACAAAAACAATTGCTTCTTTTTTTTTTTTTTTTTAACCATCTTCTCTGCTCTTACAGATGGCATTGGTTGTTTGAAGAAAATGGATAAACAAAAAACCAAAGGTTTAAAGATGATTAGACCAAGCAGTATGTGCAGTATGTACTTTTTGTCCATGATGTCTCAGAGTCTGTAGCTTTAGTCAAATACTGCAGTGTTACATACCACCATGAAATAAATGTAATTGTTATATTTATAACCATGGCAGCACAGTGGCTTCGTGGTTAGCAGGGTCGCATCATGCCTCCAGGGCATGGTTCGAATAATTTTTCCCTGGGACAGACTCCAGGCCCCCCACAACCCCACACAGGATAAGAGACCTAGATAATGAATATTTACTGCCATTGACTAATCAATAATAATTAAGCCTTACAACTGTCATAACAGGCCATTTAACTGTTCAAGTCGAAATCCGCAACAGTAGGTTACCCAGTAGTGAATTTCACCACCACCACCATCATCACCTATATATATATATATATATATATATATATATATCATATACAGTAATATCTGAAAACATTTTTCTTTTTTTAAATGATGTAATCAGATAAATGCAATGGAATAAAAGTAAAGCCTCTATATTGCAGTAACAAAGACAGCTTTTGGCATACATTACATTTAATTCTCTCTTTCTCTTCTCATATATTGCTGAACATTGCAGTACATATGGCAACCCTAAGGGGGTCAGTGGGAAGCTCTCACTCCCACCCCATGATGCTTTACTGTTACAAGCTTTTAAGGAACCCTGTTATTCTGAGATCATCCTCCTCCTATTAATACTGAATGTAAATGAAATAGTTTGGAAAAGAAATGTGTGCTCGCATTCTTATGCACAAATATGGTATGAAATCCTTCCATAAGCAAAGGGTGCTTAAAGTGCTTATGAGTACAGTACATAGTTTGCATTTGTAGATTTTCCGACCCAAATGGATGATACTTATTCCAATCAGTAGCATATTTCACCAAATACGGGCCCTAACATTACTTTGGTATAGCCATGTTCTGAGGGCAGTGCCATTTGATCTACTTTATAGCTATTACTGTACATATAACCTAAAAACTGTCAATAAATAATTACATACATTACATTACATACATACATGAACAAAAACCTCTTCAATTTTCAAACTCACTACTCCCACTACCCACTACTCAATGCCTTATCAGATGACAACAGCATTTCCTCTAGGTTCTCATTCTCATCTTGTTTGCTCACTTCATTCATGCATCATATTTGTTCTTTTCTCCCCACTAAACAAGAGAAGAATTACTAGGTTCCACCTCAAAGGCTTGAAAATATTACCTTAATTTCCATTATAAAGTACTTTGGCTATGACTGGCATCTTTGAACACAGCAGGGACCCAGAGCCCAGCGCACTAGCCCATCATTATATGCCTCCACCTCAGACGATCAGATACAGTGCCTAAAAAAGAGAACACTGAATGGTGCGCATCCTGTATCGACCTGTTTGCTGAATATCACAGTAGATTCTTTTCTGATGTATTTATAATGGTCTTATTAAAAGCACTTTTGATGTGAAGAATCAACAGTGACACATGAACCTGCTACCTAGTTTGCATCCATTGCATAGACTAATTAGGCCTGTTTTCTCTAAAAGTAAGAGATAGTGTAGTGATAGTGTTTGGGTTAGGGGGATGCTGTGGTTCATGACTGTTCTTTTATGTCTTTTTTTAGGGTTTTGTTTTCATTTTTGAATTTGACTTCCTTGACACTACACATCATGAAATCCTAAATTAAATATATTCTATTTGATATAGAAACATCATTTAAATAGTTTCACTCTGGATGAATGATTGAACTCTAGCCATTGATGGATGTTTACTTATTTTTGGAAATGCTAACATGTCTTAGAAATTCATGCCAAAAAAAAAAACAAAAAAAAACAGCTCAAGAATTTAGGCCTAGTCCATGTGGAAAATTGAAAACAATATTTCTTTTCCATTTACTTTTCCGTCAGCACTAATACAGCAAAAAATTTTTTAATTAATTAAGAATTTTTGTTGTGTTGTTGTTCATGATGTTGAAACAAAGAAAATGACAGACATACTGTGGGAACATCCAGCATGAGGTTTGTTTCCACATTTCAGTGTAGATAGGAAATATTTAAGATGTGGTTACTGTAAAACACAAAAATGGAGTTTTCCTACTCACCAGAGGACTAGACCTCAGTGTGAACAGGGTTCAAATCTGGGGACTTTTGTTTAAACGGTAGTCTGTCTTAAATCAAATTTGAATTGCATACAAGTGCATTACCATGGGTCTCGGTTGTTTTAAGTTTTCCATCTCTGGACACCAACTGTGAAATTTGCCACTCGTAATGTGAGTACAGTGTAAAAGTAATCAGCACCAAATTCCACAACACTCATTCTGTGCAAAAATGCCACATTCCAAACCATGTGGCTAGTTCCAGCCTCAGTTACTTACATTGTACTCACATTCTGGGTGACAAATTTCACCGGTTGGTTTGCAGAGCAGGAAATCTTATAACAACCAAGGTCTATTGTAGTGTACTTACTGTATATGCACCTCAATTTAGTTTTAAGACAAGGATGAAGAAAATCTAAATGGATACTACTTTAAAGACGTCACAATTGACAAGTAATAACTCACAAGCAATCCATAGGCCAAAGCTTGCAGTAATGTTTTTCAGAAACAGCTTTTCTTAAATCCCAAAACTGGAATGAGGCAGTTACAAATTTATGCTACAAGTTAGGTTACAAACATGTAAAAGGAGACTCTTATTTTTGAAAGTGCAAATAAATTGTAAAGTGCAAAGTTAGTGTTGGCTATGTTTCAGAGTGTACAGGGATAAAAATTTATTGACAATACATATTCAATCATTTAGAGTTACATTCTGCCTTCTACTACCTTCTGTCCTACAACTGGTAGTACTTACTCATGAGCAATCCACCAGTTTAACAATTTATAAATTGTTCACACGATTGTGGCAGCTGGAGCATAATAGTGGCGTCACTGTATATTATTTTTTGTCGTACTTATTTTGCAACAAATCATTTTGTTAGATTTTCATCTCAACTTGGTTTGTAAATTGGTTTCTCTTGACTGTTGAATTTCATCTTGGTTTATGTAATACCTTGTGAAATCTGTCAGTGATGTCTGGCAATGGTATAACAATAGTGTATTTGTGTGCGCATGTGTGCTTTCTATCATCCATTGATTCTACATAAGGGATGCATTACGAGCAAAGAAATATTATTATGTATAATCAGGATCTTTCCTTAAAATGTCTAGGGACTGTTCACACTTGTTTTAGAGCTGGATCCTTAAGTGCATTTTAAAGGCCTGCTGACATATTGCATGTTTGTGACTTGATAATTTGTAGAAAGCCATTTTGCTTTTACAGCTGATCGATTAATGTTTGTCATAATGGCAACATATGTAATATGTCTTCCTTTTCAGTTTGTTATGAACTATAAGACATGGGACAATAGAAAGGGAACATTATCACATACTGCATCATCAAAGTCATTTTTAATGCAAACTTATAGCTACAC
This sequence comes from Clarias pachynema, assembly GCA_030014365.1. Lineage (NCBI taxonomy): Eukaryota > Metazoa > Chordata > Actinopteri > Siluriformes > Clariidae > Clarias > Clarias pachynema. The sequence continues at coordinate 24,214,828 of JAQMYL010000036.1, forward strand.
AGAACATCCAACAACAGTTAGAGGCTGGAATTAGTTCTAAATATAACATACTGTAAACATGACCTGAAACATAATTAAAGTCTTAGACATAAAGTAAGAAGCAACTTTTGGCCATATAGTGTATGAATATTTGGAGCACTAAACAGGTTCTAATCACATTACTGTACAGTCCTAGTTTATACGTTTGTTAATATTTTGCAGTGTCAGTCCACCTTGGGTGAGAGCTTTGATGGTATTGGTGTAAATTAATTAAGTGAAATTCTACTGCCTTTATTTTTTTACGATAGCAAAAAAGAGGTCATCATAATTTTACTGTATGTCACTGTTTTTTTTTTTATAGTATTTTTTTTTTTTTTTATAATTTTTTTTTAATAAGCTTCCATCATATCTGTTATACTACCAACACAGACTGTGATATACATCATTAACTTGTACATGACCAGTTTGACATGCAAAAACCAATAAATACCCTTTTTTGTCAAGTTATTTTCCTCTGGCACCCAAGACTGTCTGTAATGAAATGTTTAGTTTAAAAACTGCTACTTACTCTTCTTTTAGAAATTTTAAATTTTCATGTTTTAAACAGACCACAAATCGGAGTAGTCAAATTTCTTAGCAAAAGTGGACGCATCATGAAAAGTCAATCACATCCATCCTTTCAGCCATACGATCAGTGAAGGAAAACTACCAGCTATGCAAATCACTGGCTGTTGTGAGTTAATGGATGCATTTAATGGATTTTTGGAGAATGGTGAAGCCAAGAAAAAGGACGTTTGCATTGTGTTTGCCCTTGCAGTTACCGTAGCATTAATTAACTACAGGTATGCGTCACTTAACATTCACAGCCTGTGAAATAGGGCATTATGCAGTTTGGGTGTTGCACAAACACCATATAATACATTGTGTGGGATACTGTTTCAATTCCAAATCAACATTCTTACCTCTTTTACTCCTGTACTCAGTACTACTGCAATAAGGTGCATAATGTGATGCATGTCACAGTCATATTTTTTGAAGGAAAAATTAGCAGAGAGATAATGTTACAACACTCTGAAGACCTGCAAACTTTGAGTTCAAGTGACATGAAATAGAAATGCTATGTGCCTGAAGTTGTTGTGTTTGCTACCTGGTTATGTGTGCTACTCCGAATTTCAACATTTTTTTCCTTGAAATAATTTGTTGCCAGTGACCTACTAAAGAAATCATAATCAATGCATGGGTTTGCTATACATTTTTTCTCAACTAACTCAGCATATTGTTGAAACAAGTTGCATATTAAATATAATGATGGCAAACACAACTACAGGCTTATTTACTGTAGCATTTTACAAAAGCTCACAAACTTTACACCATACAGTATAACATAAAGAATTGTAGCATTTTTGCTTTTTATTACCCTTGTAACTCAAATATTATCTGTTTGCAACACTTCTTGCTTCATTTAAAAAAAAAAACTTTTTTTTTTTTTTTTAATTGCTGTCAAATTGTTCACATAATATTTGTTATATGCATTGTGAGTGACTCAGTCGTTCCAGAAGGAATCTGCAAACTTTACCAAGTAAGTCCAATTCCTGTGTATAAGGAATCAGTCATCAGACCCTGCAATACTCTCTGGCATCAAGGTGATGATAGGAAGATGATCAAGAGGCAAATGAAGCATTGACCCAGGCTTAAGAAGACATCTATAGTCCTACACTATGACAAGATCCAAAGCTGGTTCAGAAGTAAGTACAAATAGCCTTTGGAAGGACTACATGGAAGTTCTTGAATAGAACCACAGGACCACAGCCACAATTTGTGAATGCCCATTAACTTAAGGTGCAGAAGAGTTTATGGCATCAACATGGCCAGCATGTGAAGGGTCAACAAGGAGGTCACAGACAGAGGTTGGAGGTAACTAAGTCAGTTTAGTTTTATAAGTGGATACTTTTAACTTTGACTCCACTACATATTACAACAAATATTTGTACTTTCTGCTCCACTACATTTCCGCATGGCATTGCTTACATAACCACCGCGGTACAGTAATATTGCCACCTGCTGTCTATTATAATTACATGATTTGACTTCTCTAATCAAGTTGCAGGTGTTTGAAATTAGAAGTGGAGATTGTTGGAGATAGCAATGAAACATCTTATTCACAGTTAGTAAGCCTAGATAGACAGACAGGCAGACAGACAGTGTGTGTGTGTGTGCGCTTGTTTTTTCCTCGTGTGTAATTTGTAATGATCAGAAATACAGGTCAACCTAATTGCTACAGACAGAAGCACATTCGAAATGTTAGACAGCATTGTCTTAATAGGCTTTCCTGCATCTGATTCCACGAAGTGTTGAAGCATTTCAGCAATTAACTGACATTTGTGCAGTTTTTATTCACAAGAATAAGAAACAAAAACATCATAGGCTAGCATCTGCAAATAACAACTACTGGTTTAATAATTCATTCTGTCAGTTGGATCTGGTTTTGACTTTAAAATAATCTCTAGATCACTTAAAAATACTTCTTTATTTCCAGAAGTCTATATCTTGAACTTGAGTGATAAAATCAGTTTCGGTTTACACACACACAGTGCATTTTTCCATGCGTTGTGTTGTTGATCATTCAGTCTAATGAGAACCTTAGGACTAATAAGACTGCAGTCTTGTTTTTTAGTTGTTGTTTTTTTTCTTTCAAAAATTGCAAATCCAAGCTGCCTTAGCCATAATGAAGCCCCAGTACTCATATATTAAGCGCACATCATGTGATGAGACTTGTTTAATTCAGAACCCCAGCTGCTGCTTTGTTTTCTTTGATTCCTGTCTAGAAATGCCGATACGAGCTTATTTTCATTCAGGCACATGACTGACATCCACAGTTACACTTGGAGTGGGTCTGTTTCTCTTGGCAACCGCTGAACTTCAGACTGTGCCCCACATTAAACCCTTATGTCAGTCTCTTTTTATTGCTTTTTTTTTTTCTTCATAAGGCCAACAGGTTATTAAATGTAAGACACTCACGTCTAATTGGCACATTCACTTTGCAGGCATATTTAATGGAACAAACTTTTGGCTCACAAAATCATCTGTTTTTCACCTTGAAAACTAGTTGTCCATATACAAGCAAACTTGGGCCCTGACCAAAAAAAGCATTTTGCTTGGCAAGCCACTATCTAGCCCTGTGTGCTACTGCCTTCAGCTGTAGTAGTCATAAACCAGAAGCAAATATTCACTCTTCATGAATCCCAGCACATGGAATTACCAAACTAGACAATTTATAAACCGGTCTTCGCTCTCCACCCGAGCATGGATACCTGTTTCAAATTATAACTGTTTAAAAGTTAAAAGACATCTTCAAATGTGCTGAGAACTTTCTCTGACAATTTTTCCATCCATATTTCTGCAAACCGTAAACATCATTATCCCATCTGCAGAGAGTTTAAGAAAATGTTGCAGACAGAGGTTATTTAAACATAATAAGTCAGGAAAAATGTCAAGGAACAATTTGGAAACGGCAACAAAGGGGAGTGGAGGGGATATTATTTGCTTTACAGAACGTTATCAGAGGCATTACATTCATAATCATTTCAGGGACACGACCAATGGCCAACAGATACAGTATACAGGACAAATTACTCGCGAAGATGTCAAGGTTGTAATCTATTACATGAAAGAACTTTTTCAATATCAAAGCTAAAAAAAATGCTGCGATTACATTAAGATTTCTGTCTGTGAATATAAATAACACATATTGTCTTTTTGTGTGTACTGTACATACTCTTAATTATTTAAAACATACATTCCACAATATCCAATCTACAGTAGTGTCCAAGACATTATTTTCCTTTTTAATTGTGAAATCCCTGACTGCAGCAGAACATTTAAAACATGAATAAAGGAAGCGTAGCAGGAGAATGATGCAAAAGCAGAAGTATTTTGAGAGTTAGGAGAAGGACAGGATAAGGAGAGAGAGAGCAAACTTTGCAGTTCACTAGAGGAGAAAGATATGAGACATCTCCTTGTCTCTCTACCTCAGCCTGGTTTACCTTATGTGTGAACAGCATCCAAAAGTCAGATGGAGTTTATTCCAGGATTATTGTATACAGGTATATATATATATATATATAGTGAGTATACAGGTAAGTACTCTGACCAGGCTGAGAATTCACCTTGGTCTAACAGGTTACTACTGTAGCTCCCAAAACACAGATGGACTTTTTTATCTTTTGCTACAGTAGCTGCTACATTGTTTTGATTAAACTGAATGAGATCTACAGTATTTTTATTTTTTTTTTTACATAAAGATTTTGTCATCACTCAGTTGCTAACTGAAGCAATATAAAGTAGCTCAATTCACTGTCAGGTTGTGCAATGCCAGTGACTGGGTTCATTTTAGAAATACCAGAAAAATCGTCCAATATGCAGAATCTAGCCAACTGTATTTGTAACTTCTTAGAACAGGTTTACAACAAACCAAATATAAGCTTATTTCTAGTCAAATGTTACTGTAGTAAAAATGCTAGCACAAAATATCTTCTTTTGTTCACAGACAATTTTGCTAGTTTTTGAGGATTTATTTTTTGAAAGAAGCAAAATATACATATATAATTAGCAATATATAATATACACTACCGTTCAAAAGTTTTAGAACACTTGCAAATTTCTTTGTTTATGTTTAGTGATTTATTTTCTACATTCTACAACAATACTGGGGATTTCAAAACTAT
>JAQMYL010000036.1:24219759-24280828 GCA_030014365.1 Clarias pachynema
CCTGAAAAATGACCAATTAACAGCACCTCAGATTAGAGGCATTATGAAGTCTTTACAGAGCAGAAGTAGCAGACACAACTCAATATCAACTGTTCAAAGGAGATTAATGCATTTTTTGGACGCCTTCAGCATTCGATCATGGAGTTAGAAAGTGACCCCAAACTTTTGAACGGTAGTGTATATTAGTATATACTGTATATACTGTATACACATATATATATATATATATATATATATATATATATATATACATGTACCTGTGTGTGTGTTTCTCTTTTCTAAGGAAAACTCTAAGGATACTGAAAATTTCTTAAAGAGAATCATTACTGGTGATGAGACATGGCTTCATTACTACAAGCCTGAGAGTAAATGGAGTATAAAAAGGAAACATCCTCAATTGCAGATCAAGAGAAAGTTCAAAAGTCAAACATCAGCTGAAAAATTTATGCTTACCGTTTTCTCAAGGGCTGGAATATTATCAGGAAAAAGGTTCAACAATCAACAGAGCTACAGTAAGATGTTTATTAATGAACTGAAACTTTGGATTAAACACAGAGGACTGCTATCCAAGGGCGTTGTGATCTTTCATGGCAATGCACATCTGCACACCTCTGCCCACTCTGTCGACACTCTGCAAAAACTTCATTTTGAGGAGTTAAAGCATCCTCCCTATAGTTCTGAGAGAGTTATACATGCGTCTGATTTGCAATGTTACACTGGAACCTAACTGGCACCTTTAAGGAATGCAGAAAGGTCCTAATAACTTCATACAGAGAATGTTTGAATGGAACTACTGTAAATGCAAACCTCATGAAAGTCCCTAAATGTAAAGGGGATGCCCCCTGTTGGCGGGGCTGTTATAAAGTGTGCCTGCTGAAGTCAACGTGTAGAAACAACTCGAATCCTGAAGATCGGTAGTTCCAACTAAAACATCAGGTCCAGATGAACTGCATTTCTACAAACATGAAATAGTTTTCTCATTTAAAGTTTGAAATTAGGGCCATATCTAAATAAAAGTAATGTTTCTGCAAAAATCATTTCAAACAAAACACTAGTTAATTATGGCCTAAAGCCATAAGCTTTGATGCCTTGTCTTCTCTCTCTCTCTCTCTCTCTGCTTTGTTCTTCTCCTGGTTGTGTTTTTCTACAGGGTTAAGGTTGACTTGCCCTGTGGCTCTCCTCAGGAATCTTCTGCTTCTTTGCTCCAGAAACAGAATTATGATTCTACGTATTAACCCATTAAACTAGCAAGCATACGATACATTCTTCGTTCCCATAACAACACAACAAGAACATAGTTTTTTACTGTAGTAATTAAATAATTCATCGTAGGCTTTTAACATTATACTTCAAGATGAATTATAGATTAATAAACAGAGTTTGGCTTTTGGCTTTTTTGTGGTTTGTATAATGAATTTTTTTTTATTTTATTATTTTTTTTAGAATATCCATGCCATATTATAAACTGTTGACGTAATTTATCATTAGTGATTATAATCTTTTTGCTTTTTTGTTAATTTGGCTTTACATTTGTTTGTTTTTATTGTTGAGTCAAATCTGTTTCCATTATTTTATACAGGCCACTTTAAAAAAAAAAGTTGCAAATCCTCATCACTTTCTAGATATTCGTACCTCATTCATCAATGTATTTTTAATGTCCACTCAAATGAAATACATATGTATGCACTTAAGAGTGAAAGGTCATCCTTTAAACCAGTAGTAGAGTTATAAACTGCAACAAGAGCATTACTAATTCCAGTTGGCATTCTGACTTTGTTTTGATAAATCAACGCTATACTGTAGCTCTCGCAATACAATGTATGATTGGCAAATGTTGCAATAAGCAAACCACTTAAGCATCACTAATGTTGCTACTGACATTCATGTATAACCAGATATGGTGTCTTGCAAATAGAGCTTACTTACACACAGCTACAGCCACAAATATAAACATGCAACCATACACACACATAGCCTGTAATTGTTTTAACTCATGCTCTTTAAAGCTGCACCCTCACCCATGTAATAGGCTCCTGGTCTCCTGTCCACAATCATGTGTTTCCCATCACCAGCAAGTTTGTGGTTCCCTTCCTAATTTTGCAGGACTGGAAAAAGCGAGCTAATATGCTGTGATCCACAGAATAGGCTTTGATGCAGGACCTTTCACAAATACACCCCCCACCCTAGTGCCATATGGTTTGCATTCATCTCTTAATTTATTAGCTATAAATGTCTGTTAGATTTTAAACTGGGCCAACATATGTAAAGCCAGACCTGGAAAACAGAAGGCCTCAGAGAGCAGTTTGTGGTGCGGTGTGATGATTATATTTCCTTTTTATTTATTTTTTATTCATGCATAATTTTATTCACTCAGCACAAATTGTAGATCCCAACAAGCACTCAGGCTGGTTGAAAATAAAAGCCTATATACAGAGATAAGCCAAACACGTAAATACACACCTAAAAGACACCTAAAAAACACATGAAACAACAATACATGATGCATCCTTACTAGGTGGGCCAAAGACACAAACATAAGCTAAAATTTTAAAAGAAAATGGATTAGATTTATTACACAGGACAACTGACAGCTGAGGTCATTTTTCCTGTTGCGTGAAGAGATACCCTTTGTGGAAGGGATGATCTTTGGACTTTCCTGACAAGTGTGGAAAGGATTCTGTGGATTATTTATACCGCTTCATATTTAGGCTTGAAGAAGACATTAAGTGAGGGAAGGGTAGCTCAGGTGGCCAGTGCTCTAGGTTGTTGGTTTGGGGATCTGAAGATCTGGGTTTGAGCCCTGTTGTTGGTGAGTTGCCACACCCCATACTACTCAGCCACTGGATGCCAGTCCCAAGCCTGGATAAAATGGGAGGGCTGTGTCAGGAAGGGCATCCGGCATAAAACCTCTGTGGATTAATGGTCCACTCTTGGGGAACAGCAGTGGCAGAAAAGCATACACATTCTCATTGACTCCTAAATTAAAAGTTAATTATTTGTTTTGGTGTAAAAACATCTTAGAAATCATCTGATCGTATTTGCATAATATTAAGACACACCACCAGATGATTTTCATTATGATTCTACACAAAAACACATTCAATTAAAAGAGGGGGTATGAACTTTTACAAATGACTGTAAATATTAGGATTTAAACCTACACAACAGCCAAATTATAATTTTAAATAATGGAATTTTTCTATATTTACAAGTATCTACTAGTAACCTGATATTATGGACAGAGTCACAGGTCTCCTCTCATTTTATTTGCACACTGAGTGCAAGTGTGAGTGTGCTTTTCTTACTGATGAGCATTTTTGTGCTGAGTTTAGCTAGATACTTTTATATACAGCTAGACACTATTCTCATATGCAGATGCTCATGCTTAGCTGTTTATCTCATTGTTTTCCTTCCAAGTCAGTTCTATATTTTAATGCTCGACTGTTCATTCTCAGACATTCTCTGCCAATTAGCTGTCTAGTGGAGCTTGATGCTAATCCATGGAGTAGTACACCCTTGGCATACCACATACTGTTAATTGCTGAACCTGGATTCATGTTATTTCACAGCTCTTTGTTTGTCAGTAGATATACCTTTCGTACAAATATCCATTTTTCCCTAAAATTGGGTTGAATTGCTCCCATATTTAATGCTGTAATAAGTGTAGGGAAAGATAATATGCAATTGTAACTTGTCAAACTGCAATCTACTCATGATTTGACCATTTGTGGAATTTAAAAGAAATGGGTAACACGGTGGCTTATGGGTCTGCACTGTCGCCTTGCACTTCCAGGTTCTGAGTTTGATTCCCGTCTTGGGTCTGTGTGCATGGAGAAAGCGGTATAGACAATGAGACAGTCTAAAAAAATTGTCAAAAAGCATATGTTAAACCATATGACAATTAATAAAATAATTACTATTCAGATTTTCCTGCAAAATGAATAATAATACTTAACATCGTGTTATTTCATATTGGTTTATGCTAGCTACAGTACATGGTTAGGCTAACTACAAATCATGTCATGCACCTTGCATAACAAACCCAAACCATGAAGCAAGACATCAAAACCAGGTCAGGAAGGAATCAGGTGATTAGCAAACATGGTATAATGGTAACATGGCATGGCAAATCCTGAAAATTACACATTAGGTAAACAAAAGTGATCAAAACCAGAATGCAAGTAGAAGAATATTCAATTGCAATGTACTTTACAGCACAGTGAAATTTCTTCTTCACATATCCCAATTAGGAAACTGGGGTCAGAGCGCAGGGTCTGCCAGCTTACAGCGCCCCTGGAGCAGATAGGGTTAAGGGCCTTGCTCAAGTTCTCAACAGTGGCAACTTGGCGATGCTGGGGCTCGAACCTCCGACCTACCGATCAGTAACCCAGTAACCCACAGCCTTAACCGACTGAGCCACCACTGCCACTGAATGAAAGCCTTGGTAAGTTCAAATTTTGCAGCATCTTAAAATCCATGTTGGATTCTGTAAAATCCAGTGACGCTGCCACTTTAAAATATGCAAGACTTGCACTCATTCAGCCTGTGTTGTAATGTCTCGGGAGCAAAGATCAGCAACAGCGCTGTGATTTGACCATCTTAAGAAAGCTCTGTCTGGCACAAACATCTCCTGCCATGAATGCACAGTGATGCTTATTTCAATTCAATATGCTTACAGTATATCCCACAGCTGAATCCTGCCACAAGCAACTCAATCTACACACCAAAACGAAGACCTAGTGCAATCTTCAAAGCAAACAAGAAAACCATGGAACAGCCTAGATGCATTAAGGGCATGGTTGCTAACATGGCTCAGTTCAAATCAATGATCTAAGAAATAAGACTCTTGCGTTAAGGACACAAACCTCTAACCATAGCATTCCTGAGCTCAGTGGCTGTTAAGTGGCCAGTCATCCTAGGCTAGGGTTTGGTTCTGCCCCTGGTCCTGTCTGGTTCAGTATATATGTGCCCTGTCCTGGCTCATACTGTATACAGTACTGTAGGTAAACATGACTAAGCCAGTTTGGGACATATGAAACACTAGTCGCAGTCAATAGATTTGTACTGTTAACAGTCTGGTGTGGCATGCACTGGCAATATTCTGTCATGGTGGCGTGGTGCTTAGGGCATGGTGACATCCAGGGTTGAGGGTTTGATTCCTGCCTTGGGTCTGTGTATGTGGAGTATGTGAAGCATGTTTTCCCCATGTTTGGTGGGATTCCTCTGGGTGTTCTGATTTCCTACCACAGTCCAAAACAGGTTATGCTAATTGGCATTTACAAATTCCTGCAATGGATTGGTCTCATGCCCTGAGCTTTCAGGGTTCCTGTAACCCTGTGTTACTAGCATTGGAGAGTCCCTCACACTTTTGTAACAGGACACCTTGACCAAAATATGGGCCAACTATTTGTTCAAATGGTATATTTGCTTTGCTAGACTTAAGCAAAAAATCTTTGCTACATACAAACTATAGATCTGCTACAGACACTTGGATTTTTTTCAAGGCTCAATTCCTTATCAGACAAAAACAAATTTGGTTCTAGTGTGGTTAATGGTAATTGTCCATTTTCCATTTCCTGGAACCTAGCATGATAGATTTTTTTCAAGGGTAACAGACCTGTCCTGTGATGGCCACAAGGATCATGATCTTGCCATACTTGGACAATGTGCTCCATTGTGCCCTCATTAAAGAGCAGAATACATTCATCCTTCTCTCACATATTGGGTTGGACTTATGATTCAAGATTCAATTCATTCAATATTCAAAGAACTTTATTAATCCCAGAGGGAAATTGCTTATACTTGCTTACAATCATTTACAGTCATCATACAGTCATGATGGGCAGAACATAGACAATAATAGATGTCAATAAGCGCCCTAGGATTTGTAATTTAGGTCATAGCCCACATATAGAATACGGTTTACTGTTCCACAGCTTAGGTAGACTTCTAATACCAAGTTTACTCATTTTCAGTTACAGTAGATAGATATAGTACTTCCCGAAGAAAAATTCAGAGAGTTTCTGATCAGTAGTCCAACTCCTTAACCACAGAGCTACCCCTGCCCCATTTGTGGTTATCCTTGTTAGAGTCAGCCAACCAGCTGGCATCACTACTTATTATATTCTTTTAATCCTCTGTGCAAGACTCAGCAACTACACAGCCTTATGTGTGGTTTTCTGATGCTCAGCAACAACCCTATTCTGCTTTAATTAGATGTTATAACACTCTGGCGGCTTCCTCCAAAAGCAGATATCCTGGCCCAGATTGATAATAAATATAAATTAGTTGCCTGTTTCTTAGGCTCTAGCCGCTTGAACTGAGGACTATGTTCGAGCCATGCAGGAGATACTTCTAAAAGCAAGAGCTCCTACAAAATTGTTTTCTAAATGGTCCTCACTATTCATTTTTTGATTCCGACCATGATTTCGACCTCCAGCAGTTGTCAAACAGCAGCACGTTCCTTTCTAACTAATCCCAGTGCCATGAATGGTCTCTCTTTGAGATCATATAAGCTTATTGCTGCATTTTGAAAAGAGAAAGGAGAGCAATGGGTCTCTACCTGCTATGGTGTGGGATCTTCTTGTTGTGCTAACATCTTCTAAATAGCCTTCTTAGTGCTTGTGTGTGATGTTTCCCTTATGTTTATGTCTTTGATCAATGCTTTCCTGCTAACAATAACTTCAGTCAAAAGAGCTGGGAAATTGCATGCCCTGACAGTGAGCTCTGCCTGGGACCTCTGCCTACAGCATTATTCAGATAGCTCCCTTGTATGAACAAAGGTTAGAGCACTAAATGGTGGATGTTGTCACCCTAAGCCATAGATGGACCAGATGCCCAGGTTTTATAGGACCATTCCACACTGCAATTAGCCTCTCCTCCTCATTGGCCTAATGTAGCGATACTCCTGATCTGCTCCTAGCTGGATGCCCCCAGTGCAGCCATCATTTGTACGGCCCGCACAGCATTCATATTTGAGCACATTTAAGGGCCATCATAAGGTGAGTCCTTTTCCTCATGGCATTGCTAATATACAGCTGTTACACACGGTATTGAGCAGCTAGGTGGGATGAAAACGTTGGGAACCTGGGCTGGTTCGAAAAGAATGTTCTACAACTTTATAAAGGTAAGGGTATAGTGGATGATGTATCATGTGTTCATGTTTATAATATTATTCAATATATATTTATTAAATTGCTATTATTCTTATATGTATACAGTAGCATGATAGCAATAATAATGTATGTGTGCAAATGTGTACACGTGTATAGATTCTACCTTTTGTTAATTTTGTATTGAATACTTTTATAGTACTGTGACAAGAGAAATAATTAACCTAAGTACTTACCTCAACCTGATGGTATATAATGCATATACATAATATGTTTATGGTAATAAATACCTACACACACACACACACACACACACACACACACACACACACACACACACACATGCACACTTCCTGGACATTTCCATTTATTTTCATTCAAATTCATCTTTATATTTTTTCTACATTGTATAGATAAGTTATTTTTTTTTAAATATTTCTTATATATTCTTTGAAATATTCTTTATATTTTGTTCTATTTTCTACAGCTAGGTTTCTATAGCTAAACTTATTCTTATTTGATTCCACTATTTATTTATTGTTAATTGTTTTTACATTTTTAAGGTCACGGGCGGTTGTTTAAGCATTTCACTGCATATCGTACTGTGTATGACTGTGTACAGTATGTGACAAATAAAATTTGAATTTGAATTTAATACCTACACTAAATAATTGCACTTAATAATGAAATTCTTTGTTACACCAATAACTCACAAAGAAAAACCTTCATATTGTATTAACATCTTTGCAAAACAAGGATAAGTAACCCCAAAAAATACAATCTCTCTCTCTCTCTCTCTCTCTCTCTCTCTCTCTCTCTCTCTCTTATTCCTCCTGACATCTGTTTGTGAAATACTGTATCTACTAAGCAAATAAATCCTGTCCACAAAAGCAAAGTCATAAAAAAGAACCAAAAAAAAAAGGAAAGAAAGAAATGTGAGTTAATGGCCCTGGGCACCATGTAGTAAATCATTCAGGTCATATTTCAAAAGCAACAATAAACATTTCTCTCTAAAGTGTGCATACACAAACCACAATTAAAAGAAAACCACCGTTGCACCTGAACCTAAACATGTGAAAAAGGAAAGACCTCAGTTATTCACCTGAGGATTTGTGCAGTCTTGGATGTGAGTTTATCATGCAGGGTGCCCAAAAGCTTGGATTTATAGGCATTTTAAATTTACATGAAATTTGATCTTTTTATTTTTATTTTAGACCCCAGATAGTAAACAAAGAATAGAAGACTAAATAGAACCAGACCTACAGTAGTAGTCTATAAGGTGACAATCATCCCTGCACGTAGTAACTGTAACATGTAATCTGTCCTGATACATTAAGAAATGTTCACTGTTCTTGTATTCAGAAGTCAGAAGTTATCAGTTTAAGGATTTGCTGTAATTTAGACTTTTAACTGCATGCTTGCCAATGGATCCAGACTTTTATCCGCCCAGTATAAAACCAGGGCAAAACTACTAAAGGTGTGTCAGTAAAATAAAAGTGTTGAATGGGCCCCTGGAAAAAAAAAACTGTTTGTAATATACAATATAAAAGTTAGGGATGATAGAATAAACTATGAATAGGACATTGTTATAATAGACAGTATATTAAACACTTCAAACACATAACACAAGATATGCCACATGCAAAATGCCACAGGCCAAATTGAGGTATATTGTGATAGTTTACAGAAGCAAACCTAGCGCTAAACATTTTAAACTTATATTAATTAATTAATTAATTTTTTAAAGAAATTAGCACAACACCGATGCCTGTGTTAAAATACGGGGGGGTCAAACTGGGACTTACAGTATGTTTGTGCAGAATAACGGAACACAGTTATGAGAATAAAAACTTCCTTTATACCTCTCTGTACAATCTCCTGCTACATTAATGCACGCATCCCAGTGTTTCACTAATGCCTGAATACCATCAAGGTAGAAAAGTTTTCTACACAAATATTATTTTTTACAAAGACTGCTGCTTCAGTGTTTTACGATCTTTTAACAGATATTCAATAAAAATTGTCAGAATTTAATAAATAAGAATTAAAATTTGAAATAAGAATTGTCAATAAAAGCCTTTGACTCTTATGAAACGCTTGTAATTATACTTCAGTATACCATAGTAACATCTGACAAAAATGTCTAAAAGAAACAACTGAAGCAGCAGACTTTGTGAAAAGTAAAATTTGTTTCATTCTCAAATGATTGTGTGTACAGTTCCCACAGACAGATGCGTCTCTTCCACAAGTTAGTAACATTTTTTTTTTTTCCAAGAATCAGACATACGACTGAGATACCTCAGCTGGAAGGGTCATAAAGAAGACTTACAGTCTTCTTTAAAACATTTCCATCTTTCAAATCTTTTACTACAGCTAAGAGTCTCATCATGGAACTGATGAAGTCTTTTGTAAATGTCAATCAGTTTTATTCCTTCATTCATGACAAATGTAATGACAATCTAAGGTTTGACTTGAACATCCCTTAGACTCAATGTACTGTTGTGTATGTTGTGGTTTCTCAAATTGAACGTAATCATCGTCTTCAAACAGAAAAAGAATGATATCTAATGCTTCTCATATAAGGATTGCAATAGTCAATGTAGTTGGGATAAAATTTCATGTCCTTTTACGAGGACATTTGGGTCTCAAGAGGTTAAACCTTATAGCGCATTTTAGCAGATACTCAAGAAAATTGTCCTTTGTGAATTCTGCTGTTCATTTTACACGATGCTTTCTCAGAAATGCAGAAAGTTTTATTTTCAGTTAATGTACAAACATAATAGCTTATAAATGTGAAGAACCAAAGAAAAAAAATTTCATAACATTAATATCTAAAACATAAACAGGCTCTGGAATTTTATTTCAAACTGCTACATTATCAAGATTACAACCTTATGTCCAAATTTTTAATGTATATTTAGATATGTGCATATACATTATGGAAATAAATAGTTTCAAATGAGATGGATAGTGGTTCTGGCTGGACGTCAGTCATGTGATCAGGGCTGATATAAACATACTCTCCAGGTCTGTCTTGTCTAGATGATAAAAGAGTGGTGAAAGTGCCACATTGATTTTTAGTGTCTTTGAGTTCTCTCTGTCTCTTTGGTAGAGAAGCTGTGTCTATTGACTCTCCCACCTCTTTTGCTTTCTCTTCCGTATGGCCGAATGGCCTTGTCAGGGAGGATTAATTACTGGAGACCAGTGACAAGCTGTCGCTGACAAACTGTGCACTCCAGCTGTAAACAGTAAGGGTGTGGACTGCTTTTGAAACAATGTGTTTATTTAAAAGGTCCACTTCCTGTATGCACTTGACAGCCCTCCCATTAATTTCCCTGGCAGCAACACTGGGTGCAGAAAAAAATCATCATTGTTTAAAAAGAGAAAACACCCAAATAAAAAAAGAGTGTTTTTTTTGTCAGTTCCTCAGAAAGGTCTATGTGTTTGAAAAACTGGAAATTACTGTATTTAAACAGTTGCTGCAAAATAAACCTCTCACTACACCTGTAATTTGTCACTAGAACTGTTTTTCATCTTTACTCACAGCCAGTCACAGATAATTACTGGCTAATGTCGCTGTCTGTACTGAACCACTCTAGATCATTTATAGTAGACGGCTCTGCATATAGTAATTCTGGAGGGTCGAATATCATTCTATGCCTGTACCTTTCTTCATTTCTAGCATTGTTTTAAATAGTTGTGGGTTTGTGAGGTACAGTGCCTTGCAAAAGTATTCATACCCCACAAACGTAAATCTATTTTATTGGGATTTTATGTGATAGACCAACACAATGTGGCACATAATTGTGAAGTGGAAGGAAAATTATACTTTAAAAAAATAAATAAAAATGTGAACAGTGTCGCATTCATTTGTATTCAGCCTCCATTACCCTAACTAAAAATCCAGTGAAACCAACTGCCTTCAAAAGTCACCTAATTAGTAATTAGAGTCCACGTGTATAATTGCCTGGCTAGAAGGTGAACCTGAAGAAAAGCATCCTCACAACATGATGCTGCCACCACCATGTTTCACGATGGAGATGGTGTGCTCGGGGTGTGCAGTGTTTTCTGCCACGCATGCTGTTTTGCATTTAGGCCAGAAAGTTACATTTTGGTCTCATCTAACTACCTTCTTCCACATGTTTGCTGTGTCCCCCACAGAGTTTGTCGCAAACTGCAAATGGTACATCTTAAGCCTTTCTTTCTTTCATCAATGGCTTTTTTCTTGCCACTCTTCCCTAAAGGCCAGTTTTGTGGAGTCCACAATTTATAGTAGTCCTGTGGACAGATTCTCCCACCTGAGCTGTTGATCTATGCAGCTCCTCCAAAGTTATCATGAACCTCTTGGTTGCTTCTCTGATTAATGCGCTCCTTGCCCGGCCTGTCAGTTTAGGTGGACAGCAATGTCTTGGTAGGTTTGCAGTTGTACCATACTCTTTCCATTTTCAAATGATGGATTGAATAATGCTCCATGAGATGTTCAGAGCTTGGGATATTTTTTATAACCTAACCCTGCTTTAAACTTCTCCACAACATCATCCCTGGTGTGATACTTGGGCTTCATGATGCTGTTTATTCACTAATGTTCTCTAACAAACCTCTGAGGGCTTCACAGAACAGCTGTATTTATACTGAGATTTAATTACACACAGGTGGCTTTATTTACTAACTAGGTGACTTCGGAAGGCAATTGGTACCACTGGATTATGTTAGGGGTATAAGAGTAAAGGAGGTTGAATACAAATGCACGGCAGACTTTTCACATTGCTATTTGTAAAACAAATTTGAAAACCATTTATAATTTTCACATAAAATCCCAACATTTTTACATTTTTACAACTTGTGTTAAAGGCAGAACGAACAAGCAATATACTGTAGGATTTTATGGGTAAAGATATGTGAGGTAAAAAATTACAACAAACGAATAAATAAATAAAATGAAACCTTTTGCAGACATGTGACACATGACATCACTCAAATTCCAGAAGTATCATTAACAGCCATTATGAACTACTAAGCATTTGTGTTAATAATTACATTCGAGGTGTATTTCAGACATGAGAAATGTTACCTGATGATTATCTGATTACCTTCTGGATTACTAGATGCAGATAAAAGAGTAACTTAAACTTCTGTTCTGACTTTTTCCAGACTATGCAGTATTTTGTGATGGAATTCCTAACTTATTCAGAAGAGAAACAAGTGTGTGAAAAGTGAAGGAGGTGTTAACTTTGAGTTAAGTTTAATTTGGTTTGATGTGATTATCTCAGACGGTGTACAAATGTGTGATTTCTTCTGGATTTGGTGCCATTTTCTAGCATTAGCATTACTTACAGTATTTATTGTTTCTGTTGCAAATGAGATAATGCTATGGAATATAACGCGCTTTACGCTTCATATGATGTGCAGATAACTAATACTGACATTTCAAGCTTTCTAATTAATAGCTATTTAACTGTTCTGGGGATTTGGGATTGAACCTTGTATCAGTAGTTAGCGTTGTAGCTCGGAACACAACTCAATGTGCTTCCATGGCTTGTTTTGGATGTGGGTTTTGGCACAGCTATACAGCAAGTAACTACCATTTCGGTGTCCAGATGTTGGCGGGACCATGGAGGACAGATGTTGTTATGTCCTGTGCCAAAGGTCTATAGAGGTAAAGCTCTGAATTGCATGTTGTAAAAGCAATTCAAATTCAATATCTTCAATTTTATTTTAATATCTCATTATTTCAGATTCATCTTTGATTATTTCATTATTTTGACTGGACTGAACATTAGCTTATGCTGCTTCATGCTGCAGATGTGAAATGCGTTCATCTGCAATACATCACAATTAAACGGTCAAAATATCTGCTCTAACCGTTATAGAGCATGAGATAATATGTCAAGATAATGACAGGCTGTAACAACACAAAACAAAGAATGATTATTTTTTTAAATAACGCAATATTGAGTCAAATGAATGAGATTATAGCTTGAAATAATCAGTTATTAGTATTCCAATGTAACAATATAATGCCATACTGTAGGAGTTTAACATTTTCTGTAACATTAAACCGATCACACCGGCATGTAGAAGCATGTCGTTCTACTGGACGTTCAGCTGTAACTGCAAGCGCTACTGTAGGTGAGATTTCGGCAGATTGGCTAATTTCACATCTATAATACTTATACGCTAAACTTTTTCCTTAAACCGATTACCAGGCTTAACCCCTGCAAAATGAAACATGCTCATTCCTGAGTCTGACAACTGTGAACAAACATAAAAAGGGTATTAAAAAGCACTAGTGCGACCTATCCTTTGATGCAGCGTCCATGGTATAACAGGTAAACTGGGAGGATGGTGTTTAAGCCCCTCTTTAAGCTTGTTAATCCCTCCCTGCTACAGGCGCAACCTGCTTGGCTAGATCCCTGTCAATCTGTGGCTCGTTTGGATTTACATGCATTCGCTCTACTGCTCACAGCCTCACCGCTTCAGCAGACGAGGGCAAATGTAAACTTTTTTACGCTCCATCCAATCACAGCTGCCTTTGTCCTATGTCTTTCTTTTTTTTTGTGGTGAGTATAAGGATGTACGAGTGTGTGTGTGTGTGTGTGTGTGTGTGTAGGGGGGGGTCTTATTTACAACTAAACACAACTTGCTTATGGAAATTGACTCCTCCGTTTTGTCTAGGTGCCAGGCGCTAAAGGGGGAAAGGGAAGTTCGCTGCATGTTGTATGATAAGCTGGCAGAACCCATCATCCTCCACAAGCAGATAGTGTTCTGTATTTCTGTCATGCCTTTATCATCAACTGAGGTGAAATGAAAACCAGAACTGATTCAAAGGGGTCCATTTAGGAGGATTAACCAATGCCAGCTTCAATTTCAGAGACCATTGGCGTGTCTAGGGAAGGTTTGCCCGGGTTTCACTGGTTCCTGCTTGGCAGCGTGATCAGCCATGAGTACCGCAGGGACTCTATTGATCTCTGAGCCTCTGATTCATTTTGCAAAAACAGTGTTAGAGCGGTCGTGTGGTTCCTGGTCGAGCCAGCTTAGAGAGCTGTGCACCATCCTCACGCTTTCTCGGTCTCAAACCAACTCCCAGTCCCCCCCTCCCAAGACACACACACACACACACACACACACACTCTCTTCCTTTCATAAAGAGGAAGACAGGAAACTAACTGCAGGAAGCAGCAGGATTTGTAAGGAGTCATTAAGGAAGGAGGTGACAGTTCAAATGAGCAGCTTTGAGCTGGTTACAATGCCATGCACAATGCCAAAAGAGAAGGTGCCCATCCCACCACACCTCAAGTGCACCAAGCTACGCCAAGAATCAAGTTACCCACAATGCCATCACAGTCGCATGATGAATGGAACCTCAATACAAACACATGGCTGAAGATTCACTCTCACCAACGTTTATGCTGTGACAATGTGGAGGCCTGTTCTCTTAACGCCTTCAATGCTGAAATGAAAGAAAAGACAAAACAAAAAAAAAAAGACGAAACTTCTTAGGAATAGTTAATATTTGTTAGATGTGACTTCGGATCACAACTAATATTGAAAGTCTTTTAAACTCTCAGGATGGAATTTGTAAAAGATGCAATAACATAAAGATAATTAAACTCTTATTTTTAATATCACTGGGTATTATTGTTAGAAATAGCATTTCAAATGACATGTCACAAGGGAGCAAATATCATTTACAAATCACTAATGACTTGCAAACACTCCTCTAGCCTCGGGTGCAGCGTGCTGTAGTATGCGCAGTATGAGTGCGAGGAGCTGAAATAAGAACCAGTGTGAGGCATTCCGGTTCTCCGGCTTTAAAGCTTCAAGCCTGTTACCCCCCCGCCACCACCACCACCACCACCCTCACCCTCACCACGACCGCGACCAGCACCGCACTTCCACCCCCCATCCCCTTCCTCCTTGTCTTAATTCTCAAAAACCAATCACTCAACAGCTTCTCATTATTATGCGTCACACAGAAGAAGCTCGTTGGTCCTCTAATGGCTTTGTGCTGCTGTTTGTTCTGAATATGCAAATGAGCACCTAAAATATGTACATATCCTGCACTGAGATGGATGAGGTTTTGGTATTAATTATTCAGGAGGCATTATCATTATTAGACTTTGCATCTTCTATTAGGGCAAATATAAAAAAAAATAAAAAATTCCTCACCTCATGCCGGACTGCCTATAATGAGTCATCAATAAAACATTTTCATAATGTCAGGAAGACACAAGTACGCCTGCTTGATCTAATTCCACATCGACTGTCTTGGTCATTAGTTCAATATGGCAGCAACACCATTCTGCTAAATATACTGGGGAAGGGAATAAAGGCCTTGCTTTATCTGACCCGACTATGCATGCGTCAAAAAAGCATTTAATAAATCTGAGAAAAGTCAGTTAAAGCCGTACAGTCTTGATGTGCATCGCATGTCTCGCATTATAGCTGGTTCGATTATATTGCAAATCACGGATTTTCTCCTATTTCTATTTTTAACATATAAGCCCTAAGTCATGTATACCGTATAAGCTGTGAGCATAAAGAACTTATAATCAGACCAAGCACGATCCGGTTCTCGCAAAGTCTCAAACCATAAGATCTGTTCAAGTTCAGAAGAGCTTTGTAATATAGATCCAGTGTAACAGGAAGCCGCTCAGCGGGACCCAGAACGCAGGCAGGGTGTGTCTTTACTGCCGCTGAGACGTAATGCAAATTGTAACTAGTTAAGCACAGCAAAATAATGTGATGCCATGGTCTGATCCACATTGGTATTATAGCGTTAGCATGTGCAAATAATTACATTTCCCTCCTGATACAATTACATTATTTGTTCTGCTTGTATTATACACCAATAAAAGCAAACATGATATTAGAATTCATGACACTTTTCTCATTGCATTATCAATATGTGGAAATAATTGTCTGCTGAGAGATTAAATTACATTATTGTGTATCTTTTTCATGCCTAATAAATAATGATGGATGGCTTTTATTTTCATCACCACCTGCAACCATTTTGTCTTCTTCCCTGAATGTTAAAAATGAAAAAAGAAAAGAAAAAAAAAGATAAAGGATGGAATAGGAGGTGGGCGTTGTCTGTGGCATAGAAAGGGAAAAAAGACAAGATAAAGCTGAGGGAGTTAGATCGTCGAAGATTCACAAACTCTTAGGTCTTCATGTTTGTACCTGTCAGGATGCGCGCTGCTTCTGAGGAGTGACAAATAGAATTGTATTTATTTATTAGATTAGTCACAGGCACAAATCACTCACAGCTCTATCGTTATTGCTATTATTATTATTATCATTATGATTATGATTATTGCAGGTTGTTGTAGCGGGTTACAAATATGCCTTGAAGCCTAAGATTTGATATTCCTCACTAGTCAACCCAACATCCTTTATTTACCTTTTCTAAGTAACTCGCTTGGCTTTTGTATTACTTATGTGAGATAAATGTATCGACGGCACCCGGAGGTCTCCGGAGCCACGCTTTGTGCCTGCGTACTGTATAAATAATAGCATCAATACTTTGCTGAGTGACAGCGAGATCTATCAGTGAGTGGCCCACTAGCCATCGCAACTCACACGCTAACCCCTTAGATTAGCGCCTACACAGTGGCATTTTGTTCTCCTACAATTCCAATAGATCCCCCCACACACACACACACACACTCAAACCGCCCCCCCTTACACTGGCTCAATTTTAATCAGTGCATTTGCACATTAAGATAAGAGAATTGATGAGTTACCAGTCTTCAGTCTGCTAGAAGCTTGATGTTTAATTGCCTTCTCTTCCCCCCCTCCACTTTTCTGCCAACCTCCCACGCACCTTAATAGTCAATAACATTCCCTTCAAACTCCTACTGCGTTTGATGCAATTGTTGGCATGCTGTTATGAGAGATAAAACAACATAAGAACATTTATAGTCCAAGTTAATTGGCATCAGAGAGCGAGGGGAAAAAACAGATTAGTGTTATAACTTCATAACTTCTAAAGTCATGGCTTGTGCACAGCTAGGCATTAGACCATTGTAAGATTTACATTTTAATGAAATATTTGAATAAGTGCTTGAAATTCACTCTAGCAGGTCTCTAGTCCCTAAAACCAACATTTCATGTTTGTGTTTTTTTTTTTTTTTTGAATGGCAGTGTCAGGGAAATTAACATGCCAGTCATACAGATTAAAGGAGGATCAGTGTAAAGTCAGACTCCGCTTCAATCAAAGGTTAACTGCAGGTAAACAGCGGTCATGACATATTTTAATGACTTTTTTCTTCTCCCCTCATTGCTTTTTCTCTCACCGAGGAAACAGTTTAAATCCGTGGTGAATTAAGGGAAAGACATGCAGCAACACTGAGATCGTGTTGTACGAATGTGCTTCTTTAGGACCTTTATTGATGAAGCTGTTAAGGGGTGTGCAAGGAAAAATATGGTTTTGCTGATTTCAAATTAGCTTTTGCATGTTTAAATGGTAAATGTATTATTATTATTATTATTATTATTATTATTATTATTATATGCATGTGTCCTTTGTAAAATGAAAAAGATAAAAAACAAGTGCATAGGTGTTAATGCATGGTGACATAAAGCAGTGAGATTTGTAATTATTCATGTCTGTAGCATCACCTAAATTATTCAGAAATGCTTCTTTAAACGTGGTGTGTGTAAAAGGAATTAACCCGGATGGTTTTCAAAAATACATTAATATAAAGATGCTTAAGGCACCTGCTTTTAAATGTGTATAAATCATTTTAAACCACTGGTATGCTGTGCATTAGGGCTGAATAGATCATTTATGTTTCAAAAATGAATGACACTGAATGACATTATTTCGACATATTGCGATTGCGATTTAAAGTGTGATATTTAATTATTAAATGTACTGATTTGTATTCAAACATAGGTATGTACACTTATGGCACAGATGATCTCATTAAGAGATGTTTACTAATAATTATTTTTCAACGCAAATACTTTAATTATTGACAAGCTCTACATCAATTCCTGACTATGTGTTTATTACCTGTAATTAACTGCAGACTTTTGCGATTAAATAATTGTACAGGTCCTTTTTTTATGCGATTAATTGTGCAGCACTAGTGTGCGATAGTGCTTGTTTACAATAGCCTTAAATTTACACGTAAAGCAAAAGTACTCATCTGATTAGCAGTAAATAAAAACGGCTGAAATCCAGTCTGCCCTGTTTCACCTGTTTCATCAAATGGATGTTACCAGGAATTTCATTTATTTCTTTACGCTTTTATTCAATCTACACAGACATGCAGTAATGTGGGAAATTTGGGGGCAATCAAGATTCAGTTGTTAATAAATGATCAATAATTTGGTGTCTGTTTCCAGATTCTCAGCTATCAGTCCGTCAGTCCGTCAGTCCGTCCACCTTCAAACTACCAACAATCCAGCCTCTTTGAAAATCAGGCCTTTCTTTTTGAATTCTCACTTCTAGGATTAAACATGAGTCGACTCATGTTTGACTCATTTGTTAAGTCGTAACAAATGTTAAAACTCTGGGTATCTATTTACTTTCTGCATGTCTGTGTAGATGCTACTTGCAGAGATGCATGTTTGCGTAATATCTGCCAGCGTACTCGAGCTGCATCTCTGTGGGGGTTGAGGAGCAGTGACAGGCAATCTTTTCAACAGCAGGTGCTAATTGAAACAAAACAAGGTCTGATTAGCGCAGCGTCTGGCAACCAATGAGCCAAACAGTGCTTGCTACACAAAATTAAAAAAAAAAAGGCCTCCAAACATAAGAGGCCCTGAAATAAAGTGGTCATCATTTAATTAACAGAACGTGTTTTAATTACTGGCTAATCCAAGCAGCAGTGTGTGTCAAATTAACTGATGTGCTAAGTGCCTGTTTGCAATATCAGAAAACAGACAAATAATTGGAATCTAATTGCAGCCAGGTCTATTGCATGCCAGCGCCCGCAGCAGGCCATCTTAATAAACAAAGTCCTTTTTTTTTTTTTTTTTTTGTGTGTAATCTATTCTGAACCCTTGAATAACAAATGCTGCTGCCTTTGCTAATTGCTATGCTTCAATGTTGGGGATTTGCCAGCTCTGACTATTAAAACGAGACTCTTGTGTGGATTGCTGTTACATTGCGTTGCTTTAATTAAAATGAAATGAGAAACAGAAATAGAGTTTTGTGACTGCAACTCAGTATATGTAAATAAGATAATGCACTCATTGGCAAGTGCAATTGAATAACAGGAAGTTAACATGAAGTCCGCTTCATGTTCATGAAACACAAGGCATTTTTCAAAAATCTTTTTTATCTTGACGTTTATGTTTGCAAACGGGTGAGCAAATGGTGCAAACGTTTTAAGGAAGGCTGTATGTCCGTGAATGGAAATTCTGGTTGAGGTGGCTCGGAGACCACTGCAGTCATTCCGGTCAACATTTAGTGAGTGAATCGGCTGATCTTTGAAAATCAACAGGTACAGTAACTTGTCAGCAACTTGCAAAAGACAGACTTCTGTCTGTGGGAACTGTACACACACAATCATTCACAAACACCATTCACACACTACAGGAACTCTGAGCTGGGAGTTATTGCCACATGTCTCGTACAGTCCTGAACACCCACCCAGTCATTTCCACATGTCTGGGCCATTAAAGAAGTTCTTGGGAGGCCAGCGGTTCAGACGGGAAGCAGTCAGTTCAATCAACTTTCTACTGTACGTTGATGTTATCCAAGCAATAGTGAAACACTGGGATAAGAGAAATATAGAGATATAAAGGTAGTTTTTACACTCATAACTGTGTTCTGTTATTCGGCACAATTTATACAATTTGAACAATAACGTGTGTGATTTTCTGAAATTAAGTATTTCCATGAAGATAATATTAGCAATAATATTAATTCATCTGAAAAGTCGTGTCGTACAACTTCATGTAATATCATGAGAAATTACTAAAAGTATTGACTTGTTAAACTGTGAGGTTGTGCAGAACACTGTGTCATATAATACACAGTGACAGTTGCGTTAAAATATGATAAAAGTTAAACAATTATTTATAGGACATTAGAAATTATTAGACGTAGAAATTAAAAACAGAAATATAAGAAATCACACATTTATAAGTCATAAAAAATGCCTACAAAGAATCATAGCAATTTTGGGAACAAATCAGTGCGCAGTTATAATGAATTATGAATGTGAGAAAGCGCTCTCTCTGGTTTTTGATTATTTTTGGCGGCTCCCACCAGGATGTAGCGCAACGTGCTTAAGAATGAGTTTTATTAAAACATCAAAGAATTCTTATTATAACTTCATCTCATTGCATCATTTATTACTCATTGTTATACTGAAATCTGCATTGCGGCACAGTAGCTCAGCGGTTTGCATTGTCACATCTTCTCCCTGTGTTTGGTGGGTTTCCTCCAGGAACTCCAGTTTCCTCACACATTACAAAACACTGATTGGCATTTTCAAAATGCCTGTAGTGCATGATTGGGTGTGTGTGTGATGGATTGGCACACCATCCAGGGTGTACCACACTCTGTGCCCTGGGATAGGCTCCAGGTCCCCGTGAACCTACACAGGATAAATCGTATAGCTAATGGGGGGATGAAAGCTGCATGATGCCACTCGATCAGATCTCAACCCGTATCAGTAATAATCCACATAGTACAATGTCTTTCCAAAGAGCACTGTATGCACGTTTTCACAGGACAGCAAAAAGCCAGTTCACTCCTGCAAGATGATTCCACACAGGTACCAATGGCAGATATACCCGAGCTGAAAAGCCAAGTGAAATATCAGCAGTTAAAAAGGCCATCAATGATTTTTATATTGTTTCCTTTAAATCCTGCCTTTGAGTGGCTTTAATTAATAATAACCTTGATGGCATTTATATGTTGAGCACGGAGATAAGCCCGAAACAATTTATGTCACCCAAAGCTTTTTAACGAATCAATGCGACTATTTGTAATTGCTTGTTTCACAAGATTAAAAGTGCTTAAGCCTGATCTCTGTCTGCTGTTTAGTGGCTGCACACGACCTCGCACTTTCTTTCCGTCATAAAAAGTGACTCGTCATCATCAGCGTTTATCTCCATCCAGAAATCCATATCGCTAATATTTTGGGAATTTTAATGCAGTCACGATTTATAGCTGTTCGAACGCAGTTACCTAAATTGCCAGTGGGAGGGATGTTTAACTGTCTCTTTAATTACAGGAGAATTTAATGCACAAGCAGAGCCGTGGCTGCCGCAGCCGCTCCGTGCACATGACTGGCAGAGCCTGCATTTGGAGGCCAGTTCCACTGACCAGCCTCCAATCCTCAGCGCGCACACGGACATACGCATCATGGAGAACTGTTCTTAATTTCGTGTCTACATGCTTCTCCTTCCAAGTGATTTTCATAAGCTTTCGAGAATGTGCAAATGACCATTTCGAGAAACAGCCGTGAACAACCAGTGTTTTTATTGCATTTTCTTTTTTATTATTGAATGTTCCAGTCAGTCACTGAGACCGGATTTAACATGATAGTCTGCATAAAACATGAGAGTGAACGAGGGATTACAGACTGATGAAGCAGGTGATGAGAAAAATCTGTTCTCTAACAAAAAATAAATAAAATTAAAAAAAAGACAGCCTTGATAGATCTGTTGGGTCACTCGTGGTTTTTCCTTCACTGTACCTTTAATGATGGGAGATTGTAGAACATCACATACAAAATAAAAACTAAAGGAAATGGAAGCAGGATTTGAAAGTGTGTGATGGGAGTGATCTCAGAATGCATTCTTAACCATGCACGCATGAGATTGAGGGACTTTTGCATCTTCTGATATTTACTGTGCTTGGGTTTAGATAGAAAATTTTGAAAAAATAATAGTGAAAATAAAAAATATATATAAATCAGTACTGTTAAATACTAAAATCAGGAAAAAAAATTTTCACTACGATTTGTCCTGAAGGAATTTGAAAAATAAATGGGCTTAAAGGAACAACAAAAAAAGTCTTGGCACTGTATGTGTATTTTTTTCCCCTCCTGTTTTATGTCAGTTATTCAGTACACCCCAGTATCTTACTGAGCACATCAGCTCTGCACGCTATGATTTTAGGAATAAGAGTATTTTTCATTTTTCATTCGACGCAACACACCTGTCTGCTAGGAGCTTCTTATACAGACCAGACCACCCGAGCAGGCAGATGCTGGACCACTAAACATCGACGTATCAAAAACAACTTGGCACAAGGAAAGGAAAGAAGAAGAAGAAAAAGAAAAAAAAGCTTAGGTCATTCTAAAAAAGGCTTAGCCACGTCTGTTTTCTATTTAACAGTTTTCAAAATCCAAAAATGAGTAATTATCCCCAACCCTCATCCCACCTTCTCTCGTTCTTTGTGTCAAAGCCCGGGTTACTATTGCAGCACTTTGCTATTCCAATACATACAGCAGTTTGTCATTGCTTTGTTTCTTTTTTTTAATAGTCAGTACAAAGCAGTTCAAATGATAAAGCAAACATGGCATTACAAACATTTTTGTTCTTTTAAAGAAAAAAAAAAATCCACAAGAAAGCACACACGGAGAACATGTTGTATGTACAACCTATGGGAATAAAAGCCCACACGAGCGAAGCTGTCTAAGACGTGCCTCCAAAAAAGTGAGAGAAAGATTTGTGACTTTTCATTAGGAAAAAAAGGCCTGAGGTTTGGATTGGTTTAAAAAAAAAATGAGACCTTCACAATAAGTTTTTTTTTTTTTTTTTTTTGCATTTTAAAATCCCTTTTTTTCTTTAAAACTCTTTCTTAAAATATCATTTGCTACAGTTTTGAGACTAAACATGCAGGACGTACGACTAAGTGCAACAGAGTGAAATGGTATCTTTTTTTTCTCTTTGTTTAATCATTCCCTATAGGACTGAACTGAGGTATGCGTACTAACAGTTTTCTCATGCTGCTTCGCTTTAGTAATGTCGAGCTACACATGCGGAAGATGATCTTATCTACCTGCTTATCCCCTTCTCCCTCGTTACCGCCAAGAGATTTGGATTAGCGCACGATCAGCGCACGTCCTTTAACACTCTGACTGCTTTCAGCCCGTCGACAGCTGCCCGGCTCTTGTGGTTTAATTTCTATCGATCAAACATTTCCAAACAATTTTGTCTATAATAAATGCATGGCTGAGATTATTATAATAAAAAAAAAAACAAGAAAAAAAAAAACTGCCATTAAAGTACCTTGTACCAGCTTATTAGTTGACAGGAGTGTTTGGTTTTTAATATAAAAACAAAGTTGATATAAAAAGTAGACTTAAAACACAATCATAAAGCATTTGTAATGTTTAACAACAAAAAAAAAGGATTCACATAATAAGTGGCATACAATCTTATCAGAGGATTTAAACAACCCTAAAACAACAAGAAAAAAAAAAAAAACACATACTGTAAGTATTGTGTTATTTAAATCTTTTCCCCATCCTGTGTATCAGTTACTGCCATCTACTTACCCCAGCTAAAACACTCTCTTTTATTTGAAGCTCAGCTCGGCACAGAGAGAACAGTGCTATATGATATGATATAGTATTGTGTTTATCCCAATCTCTGGCTATTCTCACCCATTTGGTCACGAAAAAAAAAAGATAAAAAAGACCTTGCATCTTCCCCTTAAACAACCCCTTTGGCTTTTAAACTTCAGCAATGTTGAACAGCTCACTTGTTTTAAACTGTTCTGTTCCCTCTTCTGCATCATATGGGGAGGATATTTGGACTTGTTTTGCTATTGCATGGAACATAGAACTTTTTTATTTTTTAAACTCCTCATTTATCTTTGGTAGTCACAGGTAACAGACAACTCAAAAACAGAAAAAAATATATAAGCGATAATAAAACTGAAATAATAAATTAAAAAAGTGGTTGGTTGCAGTCATAAATCAACACGCAAAAATAAAACAATAATAATTTGCTTAAGCCGCTCCGAATTTGCTTCTTGGTGTTGCACATTGGAAACATTTTCTTTTTGGATGAGACCGCAGGCAGCTGGAAATGAGAGTGGCTGCTTATTGCTGTCCAGCACCCCCCCCACACACACCCCTGATGTCCCCTCAACACGTCCCTCCCGCATCCCCCGCCCCCCATCCCTGACACTGTACCGTGGATGTTTTTAATGTGAGCCTGAAATTGACTTCATACTGGTTTCCAAGGTAATGTGGCAGGAAACATGTGGTCATAGTGGGCTGCCCCCGATGCTGTAATGCTTAGTGGTCATGGCTTCTAATGCCAACTGTGGCTTGTAATCCCTTAAACCTTTTTATCTCATGTGTAATTACTAACAACTGCTAATAAGAGAGGGAGTGGGCTGATCATTGATGTGGGCAAACAAGACATTAAAACAACAGGGAATGCACTTTAAAGTCCTCTAGCCTTAACCAGACGGTCCATAAATTACAGAATGGGGGGGGAGTAAAAAAAATTATCTCTGCTGCTGCTTCGTTCTATTCTGACATTTAATTTTTTTTCCCCCGTTCGCACCAGTGTTTTGATCAGTGATTCGGTTGCAGCTAGCACACACAGCGACGAAAGGGGATTTCAGAAGGTATTTCATAAGGACAAGTCGTAACCTGCGTCGATTTCTCTGTCATTCATTCCCTTGTGAAAATTAAACTTCATTGATGCGTGGAGAGAGCCTTCATTACGACGAGTGCATATGCAGATGGACTCTGTGTATGTGTGTGTGTGTGTGTGTGTGTGAGAGAGAGAGAGAGCGAAAGCACAATGTGACAGTGTGATGGTGATCTGAAATGTGGAATAAATGACGGAAAAATACTACATGGTATATTTGACATTCTGTTTCCCATTAAATAATGGAAAGGAAAAAGAGAAATGAAACATCACGGAAAGAAACTATACACATTCATCATCGAGTGCAGATCGTACAGAATCTCTACAACAATGGGCATGAGGTCTGATCAGGTACAGAGAAACAAAGTCAAACAATATCACAAGTAAGAGCATAGGACGATCAGGGGGACAAAAAAAATAAAAATAAAACAAAACAAACGTGGTATTATTTGCCATCAAAACGTCAGACTGAGTTTAGAGGCAACACTGAGGTTGGAAGCAACCCATGCTGATTTGAAGGCAGTGTCATTGAACTGAAATCACGTACAGCCGCGCCCACGTGCTCTGCGTTCGTGTCCGTTTGGGGGCTAACGATTCAAGTGTGCACTCTTGTGTAGTTTGTAAATCAGTGTTGAACTTCGAAGGGGCAAAGTTGCAGTCTTTTCTCTGCGTGTGTTTTTTTTTTTCTGGTTGGTGTCCACTCTGGTTTCAGTGCCACCATGCCAGGCGATGTGAAAGAGTAGTCCCCCAGTACCAAATGGCTCCTTTAATGGACGCAAGTAGAAATTACGTGCTTGATCTTGTCTTTAACCCAAAAAGTAAAAACAACTGAAAAATACTCCCAAATGGAACAGTTTTTTCGTTTCTTACCTCATGTGTATCTCATGATTAATGGCACTAAGAGTAAATTGGAATTTTTATTTTATTTTTATTTTTTCAATAGCTGTCAACAAAAGGGACTGAGAATCCAGTCGAACTTGCTAGGTTGGGAGTGGTCTCACAGATGATTTCAGTTTAAGTTTGGCCCCTTTGGACTGGACCCGGAGGAAAGCAGCCTTACAGCATGTCCTCGTTCCCATGGTCGTCCTCATAATCTCTATGGTGATCAAAGTCTGGACTGTGATTGGCTGTCACTAAAGAGAGCGGCCCTTCGTGCTCCTCCGGGTCCAGTGGTTCTTCTTTAACGCTGATGTGATGCCTGCACATGGAGAGAACACACACAAACACATGAAACAAACCAGGTTTAATATATTCTAGCATATTAAACCACAAAATTTTTGTCCTCAACTGTAATTATACACTATGACTTGGGAAAAAACACAGAGCAAGAAAATATTATTAAGTCATTTTAATTAAACGCTAACAGAGTGCTCTTGATAACTTCAGTTCCCTTTCTGCTTTTCCACCATCAGGGAAACGTTAGAGCTTTATTTTCCACAACTACTAACAACAAGGGTATTCACTCAGAATTGATAAATGAGGGAGATTAACAATGCGTGACATGGAGAGGAGAGAATGGACTCTGGCGACTGAAAGGCATAGAGAGAGAAAGAAAGAGACAGAGAGAGAAATTTTGAGAGAGAGAGAGAGAGAGGGCCGCCTGTCAGGCTCCCAGTGGCGTTAGATCAGCACCGCTGTGTGTTCCTCTTCCCACTCGTTAACATGCCCAACCTGTGAGGCGGGTCCCAAGAGGACGACCTTGCACGAGGTTCCGTCATTAATCAACTTCAAGCTGGTAAAAAAGAAAAAAGAAAAAAAAAAAAAAAAGAAAAACAACACGGAAAGCAGACAGCGACACGCACGCTTTAAATACGCACAAAATTAATGCGCCTCCTTACCACAGTGTCAATAAGGGAGGAAAAAAGTGCTGGCAGGGAAGTGAGAGAGAAAAGGCGGAGGCGGATTGGGGTTGGCGAGAAGGCTCGACACAAACGCCGGGTGATAAGAAACAGGGCCCTTACGAGAATAATAACACTGTCAGTCGTAAACAAGGAAAAACACGAATCCCCCTCCCCTTTCACCCCCCAACCCTGCAGCCCACAGTCTGGGCAAGGGATTCTCCAAAGAGATGAGATCTGCCAAATGCTCATTGTTGAAACACTGCGGGGACAGCGAGCCAGAGCGCTAGTGCTGACTGGTGTAGAGAGGAGGAAGAAAAAAAAAAAAGAAAAAAAAATGGAACATTAAGAACAGCTGTAGGAGAATCTCTAAATTAATCAGTGTTTCGAGCGCACTGTAAACTGTGTTTCTTTGGTACGGCACGTTTGCCAAGTGTTAATTAGTGATAAACTGATATTTTTTCTTTCATCTTCTTCCCGACAATTTGGGTTAAGAAAAAAAAATTCTCCTTCAAGATGCAAACAGTTTGAGCTTTGCGTAGCCAGAGTCACTAAGGAAGCAACACGCTGCTTTGCATTACTTGACCCTGTAACTACAGCTGGATCTGGCAAAAAAAAAAAAAAAAGTCTAAACTCTTGTCATAATGGTCAGTATGATTTTACTTAGTATTATTAATAATAATATAAAACCTGTCTGGCTTCCCTTGTACCAGTGTAATGGAAAACAGATATACATAGGGGACTGTTTCTAATGGCATACAAAGCACATCTGGCATGGGCTATAGAACATTTATCAAAATATCATACATGCTTTTATAACGTGTCAAAGTAATTTTTTCAGCTAATTATTTTATTTGACGAGTGCATTAAAAAAAAAAAAAAGACAAGAAAGTCGTTAAAGGCAGGCAGCCTTGAGGCTAACATACACATCCTGTTGTTTCTATCCTGCGAAGGAGCTGTGCCTGCAGCGACGCCCCCAATCATCAGCACTAGCACTTTTCCACCCCTGTATCTCCATAATGTCATTACAGCATTGTTCGTTTGTTAAAAGCATTGCTGAAATTGTTGTCCTATTCCTGGACATGATAGACTCCTATTCCTGGACAGGTTAGACTAACTGATTAACTGTGTGAAAGTTTTGGACAATTTTGAACACGTTTTTTTTTTTTTTTAACTCTATGAGACACATTGTGAGTCTATCTTTAATGGAAAAGAGCTCCATATTCACAGTTTTTGTAAATATTTAATGAATATCGAGGTAATCATTTTGGGGCAACACAACCCAGGACAGTATATATTTCTGTCACATAATAAAGGAGAGTTTATAAACCGGGTGAAACTTGAAACAACAGAAAGAGAGAGAGAGAGAGAGAGAGAGAGAGAGAGAGAGAGATAGAAAGAGACCCTTTTATGATCCATCCCAGACTGAGAATTTTCCGAAAGGTGGAGTTCCCGTTCTCATTTTGCATCTGAGCAGAATTAAACCTATCACATTGAGGTACTAAATGTTTCTGCATAATTGTTTGAAACATTAATTAAATCCTGTGCATTTTAAATCTGTGGCACGTATATACACTACACGTTGCAAAGGTCTTGAGTCAGCCCTCATTTCTTCACATTTTGCTTCCACTGAGCCAGACCTTATTGTGCTTCTTTATTATTTCTCCAGGCTTCCTGAAGGACTGTTTTGGCTCTCAGTTTTGGCAATTTTTGGTTCTCATTTTCAGTCCAGTCGCTCCACCTGACCAGTTTTAGAAGAATGTCTCGTTATTTGTTAAGCTGCACAGTGACCTACTGTATGAATCATTCAAAATATTAAAAACATCCAACATAAAGCATGAACCCGTGACAAGTAGGTGCAAATGATGACAGATGATCAGGCCAGTGATTAGTTTAGTGGTGATGCTGAATGCTGAGTGGTTTGAACAGTGGAGAGGGGAAATGAGGTCGCTGCTGAGGCTGTTAAAGTTCATAAACAACCTATTTTTAAATGGTATCTTTAGGCACTATGAAACCTGTTGCAGTAACAAAATGTCTTTCCCTTTCTTTACTACATCACTTAATTTAATTTAATATGAAGAAATAAGTGGTGGCTCAAGACTTTTGCACAGAACTGTAAATACATACATGAACATGTACAGTACTGTATGTTCTCACACACAGTGAGGGGTTAAAAGGGTAAAACACTCACATAGCTGGAAGAGGGGAGCGCCCAGGACTGCTGTCACTACCGTTGCTATGGTCCATGGCCCCATTCATCTCCTCTCGGATAGCGTGGGCAAGCGAGTTAAGAGTGGGGCTTCCAATGGAAGCGGTAGTGTATAGAGGTATGCTGTTTTCTGCCATTGAAGCCTTGGGGGAAAAAAGTACAGGCATAATGTAAGAATGAGGATGAGGAGCTACAGTGATTTACTTGATATGTTACATGAGTAATGCTGGTGTAAATGCTATATAACACATCGGTATTAAAGGACAGGCATCTGGGTGATGGGGTAGGCAATATGGAAAAAAAAATCTCATGAATTTTCAGGACATTTCTACCCAATATCATCAAATAAAGGCTTCCCCAGATACTGCTAATAAAGCATCAGTGTTGTCTTTAAAAATCATAGTTGTGAATAACACGTTATAACAAAATGTTAATATTTCTCTTGTTCCTGAGCAGAAAGTATTCTAAATTGCTTATGCCTAAAATAAATGGAAAATACCTGTTTGTCTCTTCAAACTTTGGATAATAACCTGGGCGTGGATAATGAAATTTTAAAATATACCAATTTCCCAGAACATTTCAGGTAGATTCAGTGCTGAGTAGCTGATTTTTCTTGAACATTTAAGAAGTTTCATGAACTTTTTCAAGAACTTTTCACAGTAATATACAGTATATACTTTACAAAATAGATTCATCAGAATCATATCAGATTCTTTTGTGTGTCAATTTGTAAATCACCACACAGACTTCAAAATCAATAAAAAAATAAAATAAAGAAAATGAAAAATGAAAAAAAAAGAAATAAAATATTTCAGGTGGTAATATGTTGCAGTTCCTGTATAATCCTACAGGTGGTATGCTCTAAACTGTTGACACATTTGTAGGGGGATACAGCATTCTTTTTGGAAGGTAAGATTGTTTAAAATTATATCACAATCTAAAAAGTTATAATAATAATAATAATAATAATAAATTGGAATATTTTTAAAACTGTGATTCTAACAGAATTCAATTCGATTTGGCATCTAGGTATTGTGGTCATATTGTATCGGCTGGTCCCTGGTGATTTCCATCCCTAGTATATACAGGGGCTCACCAACCAATCAGTTTAGTTCTAGCTGCCTAATTGAACACATCAGAGAGGCATCAAGAAGCTGTGAGCATGTGGATGTGGCCAATTTATCAAGACACAAACAAAAAGGTACTCTGTGTGACAGCTAAAATGTATAAAGCCTACAAGGCATATTTCAGCATATTGATCTCTAACATGATGTGAGACTATATTACCGGGCTGATATGTTAAAAGTGATTACTATTACTATTAATGTTACTTGAAAAACTACTCACTTCTAAACATATTTGTTCATTTTTGTGTAACATATGTTGTGATATTCAATATGCTGTTTTATTCAGGACCTATGCAAATAAAAATATTTTAAAAACGGCTTGTTATTTTTTTTATTTCTAAATATCACTATCCGCATCACAAAAGCAAAATTTGAAGGCAATATAATGATGGGCATTTTAATTTGTTATTAATAATAGTAATAATAATAATAATAATAATAATAATAATTTAAAAAAGTTTTTAAAAAGTAACATGCTATCCAGACGCAAAATGGTGTTACTGTATATAGTGTCATTAGTTTGATGCTTTATTTTATGTATACTGAAACAAATTAATATTAAACAAAAAAAGATTAAAAAATGCAATGTTTAAACATTAAACAAAAATTTTATTTAAAAATAAACCCATAATATTTCAGCAAAATGCATCATGCTTTATCACTATATTGATCCTAATATCATAATATCCTAATATCGCTCAGCCCTATTGTGAGATTTACCTGGAAGCTAGCTGGGAGGACAGGACCGTATCCCAAACTTGTCTGAATGTTTTTCACTAGAGAAGGACTCCTGTAAAAACAGAGAACTCTTTAAAAGAGATAAACTGATAAAAGTCACCTACACATGAGTGTGAACATGCAGCTGTTGATAAATCACTCACACACAGGTTGCCAATGACTGACTCACAGTAGTACTTGAACTGTGTGTAGATTCATGACTCACATTAAGACAGCAATGCCCAATAAAAGTAACACAAAATCAATACCCACAAATGTATTGCTGCTCTATTTATGTGACTGATCTCAACAGACTTATGCATTGCAGATTACACTCATTTAGCCTGGTAAATCATTTCAGAGAAGAAAAGGACATAAATGTGACCAATTCAAGGCTACACACAGGTGCCACATTTAAGCAAAGCATGAAGGGATATTGTTGGAAGGAGGAGGGTGGGGGAGGGAAGGGGCAATCCTTACTGTACAAGTAGCTCATCGTAGTCGTTGTCGACAACGTGCTTCCGGGGGCGACCTCGCTGAATGTGGCGGCCCCTTTTAAACTCTTCGTCGTCTACGGTCCAAAAGGACCCAAAGTCATCCTCGACTCTTACAAAGCACTTGTGCAGGGAGAGGTTAGTGCGCACCGCACCCTGGAAAGGGGAGGAGGCACCGAAGGGAGGTAGGGGAGGAGAGGAGCAGCCAGGGCAGATGCAAATGATCAGACAGACAGATGGACAGACAGACAGACAGACAGACAGACAGACAGAAAATGGTCAGGTGAGAAGATTAGAGAATGCATGACGAAACACAAGACATTGTGGGTCCCAGCAAGCAGCTGCAGGTTTAAAGAGATGCACAGCAAAGCTAGCAGTAAGTCAGTTCAGCAGCTCAGCACACAAGACGATGATGATGATGATGATGATGATGATGATACCATTCCCATCAATCAACACCATGAGACAGAAGGATTGGCCGTGCAGGAGAGAGGGGGGATTTGGACCTACCCGCTGATCTTTTGTGGCCTTCTCTTTTGGAACTCTAGCTCATCAACAGTCCATACCGCCCCTTTAACGTTTTCTACTCGCACAAAACACTTGTGAAGACTAAGGTTATGCCGGACTGCGTTCTGCAGTTGGTGTGAAAGAAAAGAAAAGAAAAATCTATCAGCACAAAGAGAAATAAGCCAAATGTAGAGACATACACTGCAATGTTGCAAAATACACTACATATGCCTAAGGTTGCAAAATTGCACTCTAAAGTTCTCATCTGTCAAAGTTAAAAATATTCTTATACTTCCAAACTTTAAAAAAAAATACAAAGGAACCAGTCATCAGGGTGCCAACTGTAATGGACCTCCTTAGAAGGCAAACAAAATTCCAGTGTGCAAAAACATTTAATCAAATAAACACAACTTTTTGGCCTCGTCACTTTGAGCTGTGCTTTCAGCCACATTACAGAACAATGGAGGGAAACCACACAGTTATAACATGCTTTACCGCGTTCATAATTTACCTTTTCATCAGGCCCATTTGTACAGTACACAGCCAATATTTACTAAATAAAGAGCTCAGTGACAAATGGCTTCGCATGGGAGGGCTGTCAGCACTGTGCTTTATCATTTGCTTGTGGTAAAAGTAGGAGATAGTTGATCGTTTCCTGCCTTGATGCAAAGCGGAAACTCTAATGCTTCAGCACTAAAAACATAAAGCAAATAAACAACAACAAAAAAAACCCCAGAACTGACTAAGGATTCCCTTAAAGCTGGTGAAGTGTCCAGAACAAATGTAAAAATATGTTTAAATAGAACCTCTCTCCAGGCACCTTCTGAGGATCGTTAAGCTAAATTATATTTGCGTTCGCGAAAACACATTTTTCCCCTAAGGATAAAAAGCCAAATGGAAACAGCAGAGCTCATTGTTTTGGTAAAGTGACTGAAACGCAATGAAAGGTTTCAGATAATCTAATGGTTAGAACCTATTAGCCTTTAAGTATATTATTTATCTTGTGATCTTTCCTCGGTGTGAGTGTTTCAGTGTGGGAGCTGGCAGTTATAACGACAAAGTGCCTCCATGGCAGAGCCGTCAGGGAGCGCTGGAGCACGGATTGAAAGAGGTCAAAGCTACTATCACAGCCAGTCCTTCTCACACGTTCAAGTTTCATTCACTTTCTATCTTAATTTCACATCCTGTTTCTTTATCTCCTTTTGCCTTTATTCTGTCCATATCTGTGTGCACGTACCGCATATGCTACATTTTCCACACCCACACAAAATGAACTTAACCTTTGAACAATTAACATCTGAATTTGGAATTGTCCTTCTTTTCATAACTATACTCAAAAATTTGGACATAATGAAATACTTAAAGTACATTTTATCAGACCAATAACCTGAGAGCGGAATAAGAGATTACCTTCCAGGTAGCTGCATTCCGCCTGAAATATGCAAACATTCGTGTGAACCAGTTGTATATCTCGTTTAGTGTTAGCTGTTTTTCTGGTGACTCAATTATCGCCTGGAAAAAAAAGAACACACACACACACAAATGCTGATAAGCACGATTTGTTTTCCATTTCCTTTACAGGCGTGGATTTAAACAAAGGGAGATGCGTGGCCCTTTAATGGAGCATGTAAAACAGTCCTCTACTGCTCCACTCTCTGCTACTTTGTTTACCGAATGCTTCTGGTGCGGCCTCATTCAAATGCATCCATTTGAATACACCCTTTCCTGCTAAGCAACTAGAACAAGTGAAAACTATTTTACTGGGGACAGATTACAGGGCGCCAATTATCGCCCTGCCCAGATTAATGCTTGTGCAATGGCAGATTAGCGTCTGGCTCTGATAATTGACTGGGCATCTTAAAGATTTTCCATCCCCGCTGTTGTGGGAAATGAATTTCCTAATAATCACATAGGCTGTGATGCTTCATCAAAAGCAATTGTTATACTGTATATGAGCTTCTTCTATTTTTTTTTTTCCCTTTTACACACCCTGCTCTCAGACACCATTGTGCTCAGTGCAGATGGGTCGAAATTGTATTTGAAATTTTAACAGCATTTGTTGGAAGGAGAAAAACAGGGAACAAATGTGTCCATGCTGAAAATAGCATGCAGATGGATTCTAGACAAATGCATTTATAGAGTAAGGCTGAATTAAATCAGAAGAGCAGATATGCTTTGGTGTACATTGTGCAACACGCTCTTACCTGGCGTATTAATGACGCGTATGTGAAAGGAGGACGCACGTCTGTGTTCATGTAGAACTCCTTGTTTTGGCCTATATCTGTTACAGAGATACATTGAGAAATAGATATACAGGTACACACAATTCACACCACCACCAATATAACAGTTCGACAACCAATACATATACAAAAGCTGAGTAGATTTAAAACAATACTAATACTTTAAATGCTAATAAAGAACTGTATAGTTAGAGCCACACGCCCTGTGTGTATATGATCAGTGAGCTACCTGGCGATATGGGCATGCTGTATTTGTCTGAGTAGCGCCGGCGGATGGGTCCGACGCTGTGCAGGCTGGTGGGTGTGATGACCGAGTGGGTTTGAGAGAGCGGTGTAAGCGGGGTGGTGGGTGTGGTTGGGGTTTGAGGCAGGCTGAGGGGGGGCGATGCTCCGGGAGCTGTCTTGGACAGTGTGGCATTGGAAACCAGGTTGAGCTGAAAGGCACAAAAAAAAAAAGAAGGATTGGACTGATGCGTTAATCACTGCCTGCCTAATTGCACTTACACCCTTGAATCAACCTCTGGAGCACTGAGGTGTCTGGGTGGCACATTGGTTCACAAATGTTAGTAAAGACAAACAGCCTTATTCCACCTCTGCCATTTTTCATCTTTCCGGCTGTGAACCAGACATACATTCAGTGTTTTACTCTGTCTTAGAGATTCATCCCCCCCTTCTTCATTCAAGTTGTCCTTTTGAATCTTACTATCTGACAGAGTTTGTTTTCCCACCACTGAGAGGCGTCTAATAAGCTAAAGATGAAGAGGCCAAACTGAACTAATTACAGGCTGCATCTGTATTAGAAGCATCCTAATTAGTGGCTACTTATGGAGGGGATATCATGATTAAATTGTGTATTCGAGTGACCCTCAGCATGAACGGGCTGGATAAAAGATAGGTGGAGAACGTTCTGGAGAAAGAGTTCCCTTTTTTATGCAGTAGAAACAAAAGATTTATAAAGAGGTATTAAGTAATAATGACTATAATAAACTAATTAAGCAGGGAGCTCTAAGTGGTGAAGAGATTCTCCTGGCAGCTGTGCTCCTCTTTCACTAGAGTGGAAAATGCAAGCCTGACCTGCTGCTCCTGTTATTAATCTGTGTGTGTGTGTGCGTGTGTGTGTCTGTGTGTGCAGTGCAGCTGATGACACAAATACATATTTCCATACCAAACTGTTTTAATTGCTAATTTGCCAAAGGAGGCCATGGTTTTAAATTAAACATGATTACTGTGTGGTGTGTGATGAGGAAAGGGGAGAAAGGCAGAGAGAGAGAGAGAGAGAGAGAGAGACAGACAGAGAGAAAACCCCGATTTTCAGTTGTCTGGGTCATAAATGGTTGCATTTGTGCTAACAAATTAATGAAATGTCAACCCTGTCAATTGCTTTCACATATCAGATGTCAGAATTTTTACAATGTGATGCTGTCATTGTGAATGAGGGGCAAGGCAGGTTAACGTCAACAGACAGTGGTTTATACATCCCAGTGTCTACCCCGCTGCTCCAAATCTACCCCTCCTGCCTCATCTCCACCCCCTACCTTCAGCACACACATCTAGCACAATTATCCCACAGCCTATTAACACTCATTATTATACTGATGTGCCACTTGATGGACACGTATATAATAAAGAAATCCAGAAGGCTGTCGCAGGCCAGCTTCCCTATGGCTGCTTCTGTGCCTGTACTCGCTTACAGTGCAGGAAGGGGCAAGGGTTATTTTGCTGTTTAAATGACGGGACGTTGTTCGTTTGCACTGATACTGTATGTGCAGCCACATCAAGAAAGGAAATTCAACTGGCAGTTGTATGTAACTGACAAAAGTAATAAGAAAGATTTATTGTAGGAGAAAAAAAACATATATTTTCCTCCCATTATTTACACACTTCTCACACAGAGATTTGTACATATTTGTTGTACAAATCATTTGTTCTTTGTGTATCTTGTGTCTGAGAACAGATCTTTATAGCTTGTATGTCATTGCTATTCCCTTGTTTTCTATGTTGAAGATGCTTGACGATAGGCCAGACAGATGTGCCATGGCCTACTCTTTGTTTCTTTCACCTTTTCAGTACTTTCCAGCACACTCCTAAAATGAGACCTCAGACAGAAAGCAATTAGGTAGTCATTTGTAATTTAATTATATTGCCTTTAACTCATCAAGCTACTACAAAACAAACAAACATACCAACTAAGCAAAAATCTCTTAATTATGGATCATGGAAAGGTCACATTTTTTAAAAATAAAAATGTATGTACTTATCGTAAACACACAGATACACCAATAAACAGGCTTAGAGACATTTCCCTACATATCACTGATCTACTCATCTGCATGTCTATCATCAGTATAACGGGATGTGGCAATGAACTAACAATGCTATCGGTATCCCAGACCACATTTCTTTCACCGTGTGTCCGGGCACCTGCTAATCAATCAATGTGGCAGCAGTGCAATGCAAAAACTCATGCAAAACTTTACAACTGTACAACTGTAGTGAGCAGAAAAGAATCACAGAATGCACATGTACATACAGAGTGCTTAGTTTCATGTCAGTCTCCTGTCCTCGGCTGAGAAAAGAGGACTGTAATGTGATCTTCTAGTCCTGTAGTACATTCACCTCAAGGTTTTATACATTGGTGGTTATACAAAGGTGGTTTTCCCCTTTGATTAGTCAACAGAATCAATCATACACAAAAACACATGCGCTTGCTCCAAAAACACATGCGATGATGTCACCAACTAATTGACAATTACATCTGTTATAATCAAATTTTGGTCAGTGATTTTAATCAATTGATTATATATAATACGGTGATTATTTGTTATTCCCCTATTGCCATGTGATTGGCGGATTGGATATTTGCAATAGGAAATGTACTTAAGTACATATTTCATGCACCTGTACTTTACATGAGTATTTTTTTATTAGTTAGTGGATACTTTTACTCCACTACATCCTACAACAAATATCTGTACTTTCTACTTTGCTACATACAGTAGTATAGGGTTACATAATTATAGCAGTGTGTAGCATCTGAAGTGGTAATATCTCCACCTGCTGACTATTACATATAATTGGGCGAGCTACCTTCCCTCTGTAAAACATTCAATTATGTACGTAGCAGGTGTTTGAAAGCAGAAGCAGGGTCGGTTTCGGACAGCGACTAAAACAATGTGTTCCATTTTTGGAAGCAGAGAGAGGACTCTTGCTTAGTCTGACCTAATGGCTACCGTGAGCCATGACAACCTCGGTAGTTTTGATACTTAATTAATTTATACTTTAACTGTTTTGTAATATTTTACCTGACATATCTCTACATTTCTACATCAAGTACAGGGTTATCGTACTTTGTCTACCACTATTAGTGATCAATAGTGCAGGTACAGTAGCCTGTTTAAGTGCATATACATAACATTAGTGTTTAATGCTTTTACAAATCTTGCACTATATAGTCTAGAG
The DNA here is from genome assembly GCA_030014365.1 of Clarias pachynema. Taxonomy (NCBI): domain Eukaryota; kingdom Metazoa; phylum Chordata; class Actinopteri; order Siluriformes; family Clariidae; genus Clarias; species Clarias pachynema. The sequence continues at coordinate 24,257,055 of JAQMYL010000036.1, forward strand.
TGTTTCTAGTAGTACTGTAAGTAGGATTCACTACTCAACACTACTGAAAGGCAAGTGAAATTCAGCATGCTAGTAAACTTTAAACTTTCTTATGCTTGTTTCTGCAAAGCAAGACATATTTATTAATTATGACTGTATGATTTGAACTTTACCTTTAGAAGAAAAAATATCCATAAAAAAAAATCAGTTACATTCAAGGATTTCTATTTATGCCTGCTCGGCATTATCTTTTGACTTTATAAGAGATGTCGCACTGATGAAAATGCAATTTACTTTCCAATTAACGAAGGACATGATGAAGAAGATAAACAAGGAAACAAGCGGGAGGGTTGTTACTTACGGGCTGTGGGGTGGGTTTAGGCTCTGTGGACTTGACATGTAGGTGGGTCATCATGGCTTGCAGTCGTTCTTTGTCTTTTGATAACTGTAATGAAGAAAATACAGAAAGGACATTAATTTAAAGTACAAACCAGCTACCGTTTTCAAAAAGCTATTTTTTTCTCTCTCTTTTTATTATTTTTTTGTTCCACACAAAATAAAAAACAAATCCTTACAAGATAACCATGTGTCAGGTTTGCACATACAGCCTGCATATGTACTGTATGTCATTCTGTCTTTAAATACAGAATAATGGCCTATCACAGAAATCCTCATAATCAGAAATATAGTTACTGAAATAACCGATCACCCAAACGACTCCTCTCTGACCACTGTGTTGTTGTCTTCCAATCTTATAATGGACACCTGTACTTATTATGGAAGTAGAAAGACCTGCAACAGCTAAGCACTGTCTGTGACACACCCGTAAACAAACTACAGCTTTTCTCTTCTTTTCTGTGAATGCTTGACGATGTTTGAACTGCTGTGCGGGGACCTTTGAATAGGCCGCATTGCTGGGTAAGCACGGATAAACAGACACATAAAGTGTACGAACGCAATGATGAATCGACTGATTGTTCGTGTTTTATTCGCTTTGATGCCTATGGGGGGGATGTGTTAGGAGCTGCACTGCTCTTATGTTCCAGGGTTGTGTCAGTCCCTCGTTCTTGCTAATCTGCTCTAATGGAACATCACCTTCTCGTCCCTGAATACATGCATAACTAATATCCTTATGCATATACATTAGCTGCCATTACAACTGCTGGTGCAAAAAAAAAAAAAAACAAAGAAAAAAAACACTCAACGTATGTATTAATCAGCAGAAGTGGTATTTACTGAAGAGATGCTTAAAATGCGCGTTTTTCCATAAAAACCGAGCATTATTAATAGCATGGCCATCACTGAATGTTTTATTGGGCCACCAAATAGTTAAAAGTCATAAATGACTTTAAAACCCAGTAAAATTCAAAATGTAATTATCTTTGGACTAAGGCCCCAGGCTTCCCATATATCTTTGGCTGGCTGTCATGCATACATAACACATTTTTAATGACTGGTTACTCACAAATGTACAAAATAATTTCATTTTTGTTTCCTGCACTTTCCCTCCCCACATGTCTGAGCCACTGGTCAGAGAGAATGAGAGATTGAGGTGGTGGGGGGCAGGGAGGAGGCCGACGGAGATGAACTGAAGAGGAGCATGAAAGGAGATGAGTGAGTGAAAGTGGCAGGGTACCTGCAGTTCCAGCTGCTGCACTACTTGCATCTGTACCCGGCACTGAGCCGTACTCCGGTCGTCTAACGCATGCTCGTTATTCAGATGCCTAGGGAGAGAGAGAGAGAGAGAAAGAGAGAAAGAGAGAGAGAAGCATGACATTTTACAGCTGACTATTAAACATTTGATAAAACTTTCGCAGTCAAATACTGAATTACATTTTTCACATGCACCACGGTACAATCATCTCTTTCTCTGTATTGGTAAAGACAAAATGGACCAGAGTAAACGCATACTAAAATGAAAAATAAAAGTGTGAAAATTTCAAATCCAAATAAGTTTGCTAACACATAAAAAAAAAGTAGCACAGGGCATTTTTATGCAGTGACCTTATCTATTCTCTGAGAAAATACAGACTCTGAATCCTGCTGTCCTGCAACACTCATCGCCTTTTCAAAATGTAAATGGAATCTACTTAGTTTGGGTGGTTTTTCCAGTTAATTATGTCATTGAGATGAAGAGGAACCAAATGAAGCTAGGAGAAAAAGCCAAAGGACAACAAGGAGAAAAGAGATGAAATCTGTAATAAACTTGAATTATGAATATAATTACACATGATTATTTTATACTGCCAAGATCTTCTTCTACTCCAGACACCCACCACCCCCCCGCCCACCACATTTATAACTAATCTAAATAAGTAGCCGGCCCCACCAAGTCCTTCGCTTTCCTCCTTTTTTGTGGTGATTTATATAAAATGAGGAGATAAGGTTTTTTGCCAGTGAAGGAAATATGATTGGAGGATTTTTATCAGGCTCTGCATGAATTACAGGTTGGAAAAAAAAATGCTTATGCAGGGGCATTTCATTAATCATTTAATCATAAGCCGGGCAGGATGTTTGAACCGATTTCACAAATACCCTTTCGTTTCGCTACTTCATTATGCCCGCTAATGGATCCAATATATTATATATATCATAAATTATATCACATCGCTGCTGACCATGTAGGTCACTATCACCAGATGGGGCTCGCGGAGCTGAACAGCGGCGATGTTGGAGGGAAAGGAACCACAATTCACATGTCGGGCTCTGTCTTCTTTTCCAGTGCACCCATTCTTGGCATTTATTGCTAATCTGAAGAGCAGGAACGATGTCCGCAACCAAAGCGGAGATGGCTCAATCGATCTCAAAGCAGGCAGGGACAAGTTGGTAGTGTCACTGCTGCAGATGTTAAACAAATCACTTTTCCTGTTTAGACTCTTTAACACATACAGTAAGTAAAGGTTTAAACCCAGCGGGTCGGAGTGAGCTTGATGCAAAAGTTGATTGTTTTTCAGTTACAGGACATCTCAAAGTGATTTGTACCTTGTATAACACTGAGATTTAAATCCTGTCAAACTTTTTAATCGTTTATATCTTCAGGAATAAACAACAGACAAGACAGTTACTTATATTAGCAACATGATAGCAGCTATAATTCAGAGATCACTCACCGGCGTGTCTTTTTTTCTTCCTGTTGAACTTTTATAAATGATAAATAAATGCCATTTAAAATTTAAAGCCAATTTAAAACTTAGCTTAATGTAGATTGTCCTCATTACAAGTCTCTGTGTATTCACTGTTAATATAGAAATGATAACATATTAAAGCAAGTGCATTAACATAAACCTAGTATTTAAATTATAACCAGCACTACTGATTTCTTCCTGTTAAAGTAAACTAATCATTTCTGACCAATCATAATAGAAAAGATATAAACAAGAAGTGGCTGTTGTTTGTTCTTGCTTTTTGTATATTTTTTTAAAACTATGCAGGTAAGGTTTTTTTTTCTTCTTTTTTTCTTTAAACATCCATCCAAAAATCACACCTTAAAAAGCGAGACGGAGCAACGTGACACGCTTGCGAATCCGCAGTTCATAAAAGCAGAAGCGGCGTCTCCTCTCCCTTTCATCCTTTGTTACACTGGATGATTCCCCCCCCCCTCCTCCTCCCCCTTCCTCTTTCCCTTCTAATGACATGTAGAGTAAGAGTGCATAATTAATAGGAAATGAAATATTCAAATGGCCCTTAAATCAGCCTCTCAGAAGAGCGTCTGGACACGAGGAAATCTACGTGCACAATTGACAGCGGGAGGGACTACCAGCGTTGGCATGTGTCACTTTCCGGACCTCGAGCGCAGGAGTTTTTATAAAGCTTCCTGGCAGGATGACAGTCTCTAATGTAAATTGCCACAATAAAACAAGTTAAATAGACATTGCTTAAACAGTCAGCATTTTATGTGTCATTGAGACAGCCTGTCCTCTTATTGCATGCTTGATAATATAGTGAAGGAGTGTTGGTGTCAGCCACACGGAGGGAACAGCTATCACAACAATCTCTGGGCAAACTAGAGATAACTTTCATTGTTTGTTGTTCCTATGGACGTGTAGACATTTACTTGTGCAAATACAGTATGTCCTCCAGGAAGAAGAAAAGAAAACAACAACGTAGGATCACGTAATCATTTATTTTGTCATATTTTATTTGACAATAAGACTAAGAATTGGTGTTGTTTGGATGGGTTTGTGTTGTCTGTAACTGCTCAGAATTGAGTAAATAGCCTTTGTGTGCTTGAGGGTAAGAAAGCCTTCACGCTCTATTACTATATTAAAATGTATGTTGACTGAATCTATTTTTTATGCAAACTACCAAGTTCTTTAGTAAATATATCAGGTCTAAAGTCAACATAGATTTTGAGAAACGTGAATAACATATGTGCAGAGCTCCCTGTCTGCCTCATTGTTTTAATATGACATGGGACCATGACAAAAAGAAAAATAAAATAAAACTGTTCTCACATATTAATTCAGAATACCTTCATACCTAAAATCGTGGAATGCTATTTAAAATAATCACTCAGCAGAGCATAATGATGATCACTTGAATTCACGTACGTATCTCGAGGTTGTATGAAATATTTAAAGGAATCTATTCATTCATATAAAAAAGTTTGACAAAGTATGAGGCTTGTATTCTCTTTACAAAAGAGCTCCTTACTCCCTGTACAACGTTTCGTGCAGTTCCCCAAAACGTGCAGCCCACCTCTCCCTCCAAGCCCTCCTCTCCCAAACAGGAATTAGTCTTTTCATTTGTTTTATTTATTGTGACAGCACAACCAGGTATGCGATATTTTCTCGCACAGACAGAATAAATAACCTCCGGGTTTAAAACAACACCTTGGCCCGATGCTGGTTGTTGCTGTTGGCACAATCTGCAGAGATCTGCTCGCTGTTAGTGCGCCGCTGCTTTTTTTTCCCCACCACGCTCACATACACAGCACAGGTTCTGCTGACTAAATGCTTCTGCCTTCATGCTCCTCGTTCTATCCCTTTAAGGTCAAAGAAGCTTTTCAGTGCCTCTTATCGTCTGACCTGATGTGGTGCTCATCTTTTTTTTTTTTTTTGTTTGTGGTTTTTATTCGCGAATCTTCTGGGCCGTCGAGCAGCAGACTGGAGGAGGCGCATGTGGTAACGTTTAACGGCGTCAAGCGCTAACACCTCCTCTCCGCCGGGTGAACCTTCACCCTGCCTCGCTTTAAACAAAGACAGCTTTTGTGGTGCCTCTACAAGTGTTTTCTTAACATGTTCCAAGCAGTTTAGGGCAAGCAAGTAAAGTAAACAAGATGTTGCCATGATAAAAACACTTGTGAAAACACTGCAGAGTGCACTTGGGTCCTTTTTAAGGAGAGGGAATTTTTTCTTCTTCTTTCCTTCGCCAAGCTCTCAGATGCTAATTCCAGTCATTTTTGTAAACAAATGATGGAGCTATGAACTAAGCCACAGAGAAAGGGGGGGGGGGGGGAGAACGGGAATGGATTAAGCAGGACACTCCGAAGCCTGCTGCAACACATGAGAAACAGGCGCTCGTCTTCCTGTTTAGATATTTGCCGTGTGAAGTGGGAAAAGCACACGTTCCTTTATACTTACGGCTTGAAAGAGTGCAAACGTACTCATTATCACTTTCTTTTGCAGGCTAACGGAAGACAAGAGGAAGATTACGATGTTATGTGCGGTGTGATCAGGAGATACGGTTACAGCTCCATGCACCATACTTTTAAACAGTTTAAAACTGTTTTTAATGAACTTCACTAAGTGGCAGAATCTGACTCTGAAACATGTACAGTAAAACACTTAAAGGGGCATGGAGGGAAAAAAAAGGAGGATAAGGAGTAGGACAGCAGTCATGGCCTTGCACCTCCATGTGCAACATTACATGCAACTTTTTAAGCTTTAATAATGTGGCTTGATGCATAATCTTTAATGTGCTGTTAATATGCTGCCTGATTTTTACATTATGCCACTACTAGTGCTGAGTACTAAAATCACTACTAAAATCTCTCTCGCTCTCTCTCTCTCTCTCTCTCTCTCTCTCTCTATATATATATATATATATATATATATGGGTGTGTGTATGTCTCACATGACATGCTTGGAGCGCACGGCCTTAACATAAGGGCAGAAGGTAAAAGAGACAGCTGTGGTAGACGTTTGTGTCATCGGCGTGCTAGGACTTGAGCTGCTAAGCCGTAGGATTCGTGTGCTAACAGATTGCCACTATAATCGGCGTTGACTCGCTTTGTTCAGCTGAAACCTGTGTACACAGTTCTTACATGCACTTAAGTGTGATCTTGTCTCACTTTAACAATCAGTTGTAAGTGTAAGAAAAAAAAAAAGCAGAAGAAGGAAACAGAGGGCCCCTTTCTCTGTCCGCTCAGCAAAGACAAGGGCAAACCTGCAGTGCTCTTGTGGTGCGGCCTGCTGCAGATAAACATGCCTCTCTTGTTTGTTTGGGACAAAGTGGTAGAAATCACCATGGGAACAGCACTTATCGCATACACACACACACACACACACGGAGGGTCCACCTGTAGCGTGGCTGAATAGCCAAATGAAAGGGGGGCGCAGGAGAAAGGAGAGGTGCTATTGAAGAACACAGTGTACTAGTGCGATACGACTGGCTTCACCTTCAGAACTTTTGAAGACGTGTGTGTGCACGTGTGTGTTCATGTTAGAGCAGAGATTTCGTCCTTACTTGAGGAAAGAGTGGAAGTCGTCGAACACTGCTTCACATCCCGGCCATTTACACACGCCGTGCGCGTAGAGGGGGTGACTGTGGTGCGTGTGATCATCCAGTGCCGAGCTGTAGACAGACAAACACTTCGAAATTAATAACAAGAACACAGATTCAGACAATAAGACCTAGTCTGTAGTCATGTCTGCATATCCACAATGCAATAGAAAGTTTTTGATGATACAATTAGTTTCAGGTCACACTGTGTGCGCAGATACACACCTCAGTGCCCTAGCACTGACTTGAACGTGGAGCCTGACCTCCAGAGGAAGTGTACAATCATGTGATCCTGGCTTTCTGACCAGATGCAACCTGTGGCCTATCAGGGACTCCGAGTCAATCAATAGCTAATTCTGGCTCTCTGCTGATGCGCATGGTAGCGTGCTTTGATAGGGCCAGCGAGGAGCTCTCAGAAACAGCGTGTCCTTTCAGCTCTGACTGCTGAACCATGATCCCTCCATCCACCTGGAGCAGCCTGCCTTTCCCACAACAGGAAGCGTCTCAATCCAGCTGGCCAGCGCCCACCGAGTGCAAACAGTAAACACGCTCCACCTGCTATCAATTTATCTGCCCGCTGAGAGACGGCAACGGCCTGGCTGAGCGAGAGAAAACTCAACACTAATTTTCCTCTACTGAAATATTTTTGAGAGAGTCGTATGACTTGTGTCTGCCAGGACTGTAGAATATGTGACTATTACTAAAACCAGTTTACACCATGTTAAACCACGGCGCTGCTGAGTTCATGAATCGTGTGTCGGTCGAAAGATAATAAATAAATTTCCCAATAGAGCACGGCTCTCGCAACAGGTCAGGCTGTAAAATAAACATAAATAATATGCTCGCATTAATGCAACTATTCCCATGTTATCTGATTAATTTGATTATTTACGCTGATTAATATGTTGGATGGTTTGCATAATCTACGCCTCATCTAATACTTATTTACGGGCATTTTGTAACAGTCAAAGAGTTTCCCACCACATGATAGAGGGTTACCAGATTCTGTTATGGATGTGACATTAAACGGCCAAACCTTTATGAGGGAGTAGAGGTTTTCTACAAACTGTGAATTTTAAAGCCAATCGCTGAAATCATTACAATTGTACCATGAAAGAGACTTGAATAAACTTAAAAAGGCTAGATTTGAAAATGTTTGTCATTTTTTGGGAATTTTTTTTATTTTTAGAATTAAGTAAAAAAAATAATAAAAATCACTTTTAAAAGTAAACAAACAAACATTTTTTTTTAAAGTTGAATAAAGTGCTAAGTTCATTCTCTCATTATTGGCCATAACAATCAGTTTTATAATTTATGGAATCGATCAGGCCTAGCATAAATGTTAATAATAATAATAATAATAATAATAATAGCATTTTATTTATACAGCACTTTTAAAGACACTCAAAGCTTTACATACATCACTACTACAATAATACTAAACTATGCTGAATTGCAAGCTGATTAACATCCTGGGAAACATCTTTTCATTGGTTCTCGCCTTCCAAAGCTGATTCTTATGTACAATACCGCCGGCCTTCTATGGCAAAAATTATTTGTGGTGAAACAGTAACAGATAAACTGTCGCGACACATCAGAAAACCAAGCCGCTGAGCAGGAATTTTCTTTATCATCTGTTTGAGCCATCAGTGTAACATCATCTCTCAGCAAACCACATCCCTTCACTAATCAGCGCAACGGCCTTCGACAACATGCATGCAAGTTTTCTTTTCCCACCTTTCTAATAACTACTAACTATCGTTAAAAAATGATTACATTCTCCAGCAGTATTATTCCTCCCTAAGACAAACCAATAAACCCAGCTTCAGCTAATGTCAGAGTTTTAATACTACCTTGTATAATTAGTTACTTGCGTAAGAGTTAACAAGCAATAATTGAAGCATTTAGGAATGTTTTTAGCCTACTTCTTATCCTTTAACAGAAATCAGAAATATGTCCGTTTTTAAATTCAATGATGAATTATGCATACACATTAAGACCTCAGTTTTGATATGGCTAATAAATAGACGGCGCGAGATATATTCTAATGACTTTTTAACAAGGACCAGGGAAAAGTCCATCTGGCGCACATAGAGGCGATTTTTAATTTAAAGACACCCTCGTTTTTAATTCTCCTTCGCATGTTGCTTAATTTAGCACTAAAACCATATTGAACAGCAGAGTGCTTCAGGACTTCAGAGAGGCAAATGATGACAAAAGTGGTTTGTGTTAAGTAACTAAATTGTGGGAAATGGCAAAATTTAAAGAGCGGAACATTAGGGGTAATAGAGGACTGGGAATTTTGGGATTAGGGGAGGGTCCTCGCAATGACGACCCCGTTTCAGTCCAGCAGTCTAAAAGCAGCCCTCGCACCGCTTCAGCTGTGTTAAATTTGACTTGTCTCCAGGCAGGTCTATTATAGTCAAGCAGCCTCGGGGACACAACGACACGACCTCTAACGAGCTTTTTACTTCCGTGTGGCAAATCACGTCATCTGCTTACTGCTTACACCGTGGGTCAAAAAGACACCCAGTGAAGTGAAGCAGATTTCAGGCAGCGTGCTGAAGCTACGGTCAAACACGAGCCGAGCTGGAACGCACTTCCGACATGTGTGAAATTCGAGGATGCGTAAATGTCTAAACGCTTACCGTATAAAATGTTGCCGGGTCACGTTACATTATTGTAAATCAATAAAGTAACACAGCTCATGCTATGCTTATAGGTTTATGACTTATAAAAAAGACAGCAATTGGAAACACCTTACAGTTACACCAGTGATACAGGATCTGGGGCTGAGCTTACACAAGAAATTGCTTTTAGTCAAAACATAATTTGTATCATTTTTTTCCAGGCGAGAAAAAAAAATCCCACAAACCCCAATGAGCCCTTTATCCAATTCCCCCAACCCCCGACTCAATTCTCACTAAGACTCGCCCCTAAAATGATTTAATTATCATTTTCAGAGTGGAAGATCAATTAAAGGGGAGAGACGGCAGGGAAAAGGGGACTGCTATCTGATTATTTATCTCTTTAACAAATTCGCTGAGCTGCACGTCCCCTGAGCGTCCTTTTCCTGATGCATGCTGGGAGGGGAAAAAAAAAGTAGAACAACAAGGGCAACATTTTTGTCTCAGTTTTGTTTCTGGGTTTTGGAATGTCCTCTTGAATTTCTTTCCCCATCCTTTCTCTTTCTAAATAAGATAAGTATCTCAGCGTAGGTTTGCACAGGTCCGTGCAGCTGTTGGCCCCTTATCGGAGTGCTGATGGGTCAGATGGACTGACACGTTGAAGGCTTTTATCATATTTGGGTGTGTGTGAGTGCCTCGTCTCCACGGCCGGCACCACTGGGAGAGCAGCGAGGCTGCTAAAAGCAGGAGCTGGCCGCATCTAAAACGTGTGCTGAGCGATTGGATTTCTTCTCCTTTCCTTTAAGACGGAAGTGAAAAGCAAGCGAACGACGCCTGTGGATGCACTTAAGGTTTTAGTTGCAGGCGTCGCAGTGACTGGCCAGATTTTTATATGACACATGAACCTAACTACATGGTACTTAACGGGCCGAGAGGAAAACGATCCGGGCAGGACTGGAGGGAGCAGGTCCACCAACTCAGTGCCTGCTGGCTGTTGCATGACATGAAAAAAAATAATAAAAAAAAGTCAAAAGCTCATCAGGATGTAGAAGAGGACATATTTTTCTGTTTGTGAACAAGTCTTTATAAATCACCTGAACTAACTCCTACTGGGTTCAGCTAAGGTTTAGAGAGTTTAAGATCTCAGTCTCATTGCCTAAAGTTAAAGCAGATGGAATAACTTGAAGCATGTTATTGCATCATTCCACACAAACAAACAAAAATGCAACACTCCGCCAAAGAGCAGAGGTACTGTAGTAATCACGTTCTATAAATCGCCCTAACGAGTTTTAGCGTGATCATGATGTTTTGTTAACGCCGTCTCTCCACGGTGCTCTCTTTGGACAGAAATGGTGAGTGAGCGAGTGCGGGAGACAAGCGAGAGAGCGATCACCTGCTCGCTCTTCTGACAGATCTGAGATGCTCGCTGCATATTCAGCCGGCAGAGCGCCTTCTTCATGCTGCCCTGCGCTAAACTGCTGTTGACGTCTTCTTTAATCTCCGACGGCACGTGTCGGGGAGAGAGAGTGAGGGAGAGAGGGAGAGAGCCTTTACTCCCGTCTTCTCCAATGCTTCAAAGAAGGCTCAGCTTCTAGAGCTCCTATAGCTTGTGAACAGCCTTTCTGTTCCCCCTATTTATTTATTTATTTATTTATTTGATTGTTTATTGTTTGTGTAAGAAAAATGCAAAAAAAAAGCAAGCTGTTTAGATTTATAGCACAACTCTGACTGTAGTGCCGACCAATATCCGAATTATTCATATCTATGTGCATTTCTGTATTTCTGGAGTAATAACTATTTCACAGGTGGACATTTATAGAATCTAAGATTGATAATAAACGTATTAATAATTCACTGTTATACGAAAGCAATAATAGTGAAAGATATTTTGGGAGCTGTTTAACCTTTACAGAAGGAGGCTCGGTCATGGGCGATGCTTCAGAATACAGGGCTTCTCTGTAACACGAAGAGTTTTTTATTTTTATTTTTTTTATCTTATGATCTTCAAGAGATAAAAAAAAGAGAGAGAGCCTCACAGAGGTTAGTTTATAACTGCAACAATGTAAGCGATACCAGGAAGTAAAAAAAGATGACATCATAAATTCACAAATTAGGACTGGTAATCGTTAAGTAAAGACCTACAGTATCTCCATGCTGCTGATTATTGTCCTATAACGACACACCTGTGCGCAGTAATGGCTGGTTAGTGAACACGTGTGTTAGTGTGTACTGTGAAAATCCTTCTTATTCACTGTACACTGTAATAAATAAATGAGTCTACGAGGAAAGTCTGGAGCCTCGGCCATTGTGACATTGCCTTCAGTTCCCTTCACTTAACCTGAAAATGGGATTGTGCGAACTTCCCTCTCATTTCAGCCAGGCCTGGATTTGAAGTATTAACTTGTGTTTTTCATTTGAATCACTTTCACAGGTTGTGAACAGCCGAACATGAACGCGCGTGTGTGTGTGTGTGTGTGTGTGTGAGAGAGAGAGAGAGAAAGAGCGAGGGAACGAATGAGCTCACGTCGCCTTGAGGCTTCTCACAAGCAGTTCAGGGATCAGGCCTCGGCAGATAAAAACAAGTGAACGCGTTACACGCCAAATTAATTTCTTCCTCAAAGACACAGCGACGTTTTTCCAAATAAATCACGATGTCAGGATGATGTCAAGCCTTTGCATAAAGAACCTTTCCAACCTTCAGAAACGATGGCCTGCGCCCTTACAGCGCTAAAATACAAAATAGATGCCTGTTTGTTGTTTTTTTGTTTTATTCCTTGTCTCTTCTTATTTAACCTCTGATTTAACTTGGAGCTACAATTATGACAGTACCAGACCTGAAGTAATCAAAAAAAGTGTTTCGAGGTTAATTCAAGTCTTACTTAACAAACAGAAGTCAGACCACATGGCTGTGTATTCATGAGTACTTTGAGTCAAACACAAACAGTGAAGTCTATCGACGTAAGCTGGTAATTAATAAGGAAGTGGGCCTATTCCCATTGCAGTAATCTAGCTGCAGAAATAGCCACGGACTCCCAGGTGTTCGCTTCCCCTCCCTGAAGACTGAATTGGCCTGCAGAGCTTGTGCCCTTAATGAAAAGAGTGAGGTACTTACTAACGACAAATTAATAGTTACTAGGCCAAGCCTTATGGGTAGCTGTCCATCAAAATGCGCTTCCCCTGAAGGCTCTGCAATCTTGAACGTGGAAACAAGTAGAGTCTGTTTGCTTTAGTCAAAGACGGCAGGAAAGAGGTGGCAAATGCTAATGTGTTTCCCTAACAAAAAAAATATACCAAGAAAAAGAATCAAATGAAAACGCCCACTGCCTCAAGAAGATATCTATCTATAACTCTGCTATTTTAGTCTGGCTTGGGTCAGGACACATGGTACCCAGATGTTTACACTGAACTTTAGGTTTTATTAAAGCCAGCTGTGAAAGACAGAACAGGTTATTAGCGTGAAGAGAAAAATAACCAGCTCAAGTAACTGTAACGTGTCTCAGTGGTAAACGTAAAGGTTGCAAGGCTCCTTATGGGGGAAAAAAAAAAAAACACGCCTCTCATTACGACCGACAGTAATAAGCTCTCTTACCTCTCTCGCTTGAGCACGTGGCTGCTGTACTGGCCGTTTGTCGTGACGTGCTGGTTGAGGAGGCTGCTTTTGGGAGGCACGGGGGAGGCGGAGGACAGGTCCAGTCCGCGGTGGCCGTTGTTGCTGGCGCTGTTCTCCTCCTTCACGTGCATGCCCGTCACCTCTTTCCACAGCTGCTGCAGCTCAGCTGGAATCACGCCTGCCACAAAACAAATTGGATAATTAAATCAATTAATGGGCTAATCCACTTCCACTCATGCTGTAATTAAATAAAAAAAAAAACAAGCGGCTGAGTAAACAAAGGAGCGTATTAATTAGGAATTGTTCCACTACAAGCGAGCGTCAGGAGATGCGCTCGTACCGCGCACTCTCTCTCTCTCTCGATTTCACTGAGCGTGTTTGTGTATTCTTGTGCATTTCATGCATAAAGTAAATAATTAACATACATACAAGGCGTGAAATCTGAATTATCCTCTGAGACACGGGAGCAAGTTCACAGTAGCACGTTTTTAACACGTTAAAACAATCGTTCACAGAGAAAAAATGGAGAGAGCAGAAAAGCGGACAGGAAACAAAAAGCCCCTGGGGTAATATTCTGAAAAGCACGTTAATGTGCAAAATACTTAAAGCTCTGCACTGCCTAATTGACACACATATACACACACACATAACTTAAACTGCATTTAAAAATGTCCCACTGATGTTCTATTTTTTGTCCTGACCAGCACACACACACACACACGCACACACGCACACACACACACACACACATACACACACCTCTTTGTACCATTAAATCGCTGCCCATGACCAAGTTAAATGTGACTGAACTGAGATGCCGCATTAACAATAGCTAGTGATTCATATATATATATATATATATATATATATACACACACACATACATATGTTCGTACCCAGTGATTAGCTGGAGACCTGTGTGTACTTGGAGCTAAAAAATAAAGGGCAAGAAGATTTGCAAGACGATCCCATTGCCTATTAATTGAATCGATTTTCAAAATATAAAGGAAGATGATTTACCCTTTGCTTATCTGAATTATTGGGTAAATTTTTATTTCCTGTCTTTAATCAGCCTCTCTCTTTCTTGGCAGATGCCATAACTGTTCCCGTTTAATTGTGATACACGCACGGACCAGAAATGCTTAGTCTTAATTTATTCCTTTTGTGGCAAAATAACTGGCGAGTTGAAGACCTCAATGCGATCAGCAGAAAATATTTTGAATTTGATAAGCTACTAAAGATTTTAATTATGTCGGTAATGGAGAACAGTGGGCTAATGAGGCGAGGAAAGCTCTGGAGAGACAGAGAGAGAGAGAGAGAGACAGAGACACTAAGAACTGTGAAATGAGTCTGAGAGTACTGCTGTAAATTCACTCGAGATCGTTTGCATATCAAAGAGCCAGCAGAAATGATTGTGGGACCAATCAATAACCTTTCCACGTTCTGAGAAACATCTTTGTGCTGCCGTGGATACCGGGTGTGTCCTTTTGCTGCTCTTTTTTTTTTTGCCACCCCTGCTCGGCCGTTATTCACGTGGTGCATCTGAGATATTGTTGCGAATGCGAACATGCATCGCTTCACATGATTGTGCTTTTCGGTGTGTGTGTGTGTGTGTGTATTTTTTTCCCCCATCGTTAGTGTTTGTAATAGCTGATGGTGAAGGTAATCAGTAAGCGAAGGTCACAGTCATAGTGTGTCCTGGGTTTTGCCTGCACTTCGACAGCGTGGTGTGTATTTTTAGAGGATGTCTTTGACACTATGGGCCTCTTCTCCTGACCCCGCCTTCCCTCCTGCTACCCTTCTTTCTTTCTGTGTTTATTGCCCCTTTTTTCAGTCAACCTGATCCATTTATAATTCCACCTGTGTATTAATCATCCAGCGTCTAAGCTTTTTTGCCACTGGCCAAATAATCTCATCCCAACCTCGGTTTGTGCGCAAAACCACCGCAACAATCTGATTAACCCCTTACCATTATTCAATAACCCAGTTCCTGAAGAATACATGGCATCCTGTATTTAATATAAACCCAGTTCCTGACCCTGAATTCATCTTTTTTTTTTTTAGCCCCGGATTACTGCGTCTATGGTGGTTGGCCATTTTTCAGACTAACCTCTTCCCACTCCTTTTGCTCATTAGAGGCCAAAAGATACACAGCCCTCGTTTTAAAAAATGTATGTCCGCGCCAGGCTTGATTGATTACCAGTGGTGCGACTACATTTTTACCGCGGCAGGTAGCGGCGACGTGCCTGGACGAGGGAGCACTGTTCCCTCTTTCAACCTTTCCCGTCCTTGTACCTCCCCATACTCCCTGTGACCCTGTTCAAGCGAGCAGAAAGTTGATTTAAGGATCATAACCGCATCAGTCGCCAACCATCATCATCATCGGCAGGCAAAAAAATGACCCGGTGGCTCTGGCTGTGTAAAGTGGCCGGCTGTGCCGTTTTTTTTGTGCCGTGCTACAGTGCTCTATTGGGGGCCCAATGTGACACAACTATTAGTTTGTTGTTCCATCAGGCGAAGACCTTCACCACCTCCCCTCGCTTACGTGTCTCTGATCGCCGTGTCTTTCATATGCAGCCCTTAGGCCTAAAATATATTCCTCTCTGAATGCTACAGGAGCTATTAAAGCACTGCCACGCTGCTGAATGATCAATCAACGACAGGACTCGTTCACTGGCTCCGTATTAACGGCAAATTTGTCTTGTTGCCGTCCCATGGCCCTTTCCTGGACAACTAAACTGATGGGAGGCGGGGGGATGAGAGCTGGCTTTGGCTCGGGGAGCGTGTACACACACGGTGCAATGAAAGGCAGGTAATAGAGTGGAAGGGGCTATGACACACGCGCACACACCTCGCAGAAGCACCTGGGAGAACATGGCTAATGCAGGTGTCTGACTGAGTGAGCAGGTCAGACATCATTTCCTTCCCTCTCCATCTCTTTCTCTCCCCAGTTATTCTCTTACGCTCCTTTACCCCTAAAGTGATGTTTAAGATGTTTCCACTGTTTTTCAGTCTTCTGCTCATACACATATATATGTTTTAACCTTTTCCAATTTAAAGGTGTGAATCTCAAAAGACGGTGAATAAGTGCTCCATGAGCGACGCTCATGCGGAATCAAACTTTCAGCCATACTGTATTCATGGCGGTAAATAAAGTACACGAGTGTTTGGGTGGTAGAAGTTTTATTTTTATATTAGATGAGAAATGCTCGTTATGTTGCTTGACTGTCTCAAAGCTTGTTTTTAAAAGGCGCTAAAGTTAAAGTAAGTTTTTTTTAGATGCCATTCAAATGAATCCAGACACCAGATTAAATGAAAACTTATTGATGAAAAACAAGTGCACAGACACTTTCACGCTTTCACGCACTCACAACCTGACGTCAGGGAGGTCTTGGTACCGCAAGTGAGACACTGTTATTAATTGGGCGATAACGAGAGATGATACTTTTCTGCTAGTTGGACTGCATCTAACAACACCAACAGCTGTTCAGACGAGGTGTTTGGCAACAATAAAAAAGGAGCAGGAATGAAGGGGGAGAGAGAAAGAAAAAAGAGAAGGACAGAGAGGGACATCATACACAGCTGACAAAACTTCCAGGCTAAACTTTACTGGACGTTTGATTTTTCAGTGAAAGACAAAAAGCGCAGAAATGACAAAGCTATAAAATCTCAATAAAACCTTTACAGAAAGTGATGTCAGAATTTCTTGTCCCGATTTCTTCCAAAAGCACTTTATTTCGCTGCATGTGTACCACTATTATTAGATGATTATAAAAAAATAATAATAGAGGTTTGAATAGAGGAGGAAACGTCTGCTATCTCAACACACGTTGGCTTGCACATGAGAAGCTTTAACTCATCACTCATATGGCAGCGCTAACTACTTTTGCTGAACATTGAACAGATTAGATCTCGGCCTCTGGAAAGGCTGGCCTGCTGAAGCATGAACAAGTCTGCTGGGGTGTGAAAGCAAAAAGGTCATCAATAACTTCAAACAGTGAGGCAGAAAATGTGGCAAATAGGCCAGGTCTCTCTTTCTCTTTATTTGTTTCACACAAACACACACGGAGCAGTTTCAATTGTAGGCACAATTGATTCGTACCGTCCCTGGGAACAAGTGCTCCCCCTCGACACTCCCCCTGCTGGCCAGAGTTCACATTATTATTATTATTATTATTATTATTTTTATTATTATTGTCTGTCCTCTTTTACAATTTTGTACTTATGCTCTCCAATACAGCAGGTGACAGTATATGCATCTAGGTCGTTTGCAAGCCGCCAGTAAATACGGTGAGAAGATGAGAACGATGAACTCAACCTTCATGCTATGGCTAATATTATTAGCATTTCAGAAGAAAATATGTCAAAAACATTGCTCTGGTGTTTGAAACATCATACTGTAAGTCTATATAGAGACGTCTAGGAACGGTGTGTGGCTGCTACTTAAGAAATTCCCCTCTGGATATAATCTAGCTTTCTCGCATCTTAACTCTTAGAGATATGAACAATGTAAATATAACTTTTCCTTTTATATATTCATTTGTCCTTCATATGCAGTCATAAGAGCAAATATTTAAATACCGTTCATCATCCACATACTTACATGTAAACAAATAATAATAAAAAACAATATTGTGTAAAATTCAATCTTCAAGCCATATATGTTGAAAATAACCGAAAAAGTATTGAGAACTAATAGGAGCCTGGGTCAGTATCCTGAACCAGACATTACACTGCCATGACTAGGTGAAAAGCATTCTGGGCACTCATTTTTTTTTTTTTAACAGTGCCCCGAACAAACAATAACAAGACTGCACAAATACTCTGTTTGCATATTACCTAAGCAACTCCACCTCGTCCTCCCTTTCTCGCCTTATCTTACTAAGAGGTTGTTTGTTTTAGGCAGAGAGAGAGAGAGAGAGAGAGAGAGAGAGAGAGAGAGAGGGGAAAGAGGATTGGGGGAGGGAATTTAACCAACCTTATATGAAAGAGCTTTTGTGACTCTGTAGCTGCTCCTTGAGAAAATATTACAGGGGGTGTATAATGAAATAAACTTCCTGGCAAAACAAGTATTGACTCAGCGTGTGCTTGTGAAAGTAGGGGCTTGGCCACGGTTCACTCAGGGGAAGCTGGGAAACAACGCACCTGGTGTGCTTTCACCTTGGAACGGAGCCAGCGGAGGATAAGGAGTGACAGAGAGGAGGATGAGAGGGGGCGTGCGTGGGGAGGGGGCCGAGTCGTGGCTCGGTGGATTTAAGTTAAGGTTAGAATAAGAGGTGAGATAAGTTACAATAAACAGATCCTATACTGGTCATAGGGTGTGTGTGTGTGTGTGTGTGTGTGTGTGTGTATGAAATGGAATCTGATTAAATAAAATTTTATTTTTATTTCTCCTCATTAACGTCTAACGTTAAGATACAGAAAGACAAGGCATATATATTGGATGGATAGGTGTGTGAGATTGTGAGCGTGTGTATGATGACTGTGTGTGTGTCTTCTTACCCTGAGTTAGAGAGTGCAGAGGCAGATTCTGGTTAGTCTGGATGGACAGCAGGCCTTGTCTTTGTAGACTGAGCAGGTGCTGCTGCTGCAGCTGCTGAACCTGAAGGAGCTGCTGCTGAAACGCCAACTGCTGCGCAGAAACCTAGAGAGAGAGAGAGAGAGAGAGAGGAGTGGGACATTGAGACAACAGAATACAAATCATTCTTACACACACACACACACACACACACACACACACACACACACACGGCAGGTACATGCCTTCTTCTCTTAATTAACTCTGAGTTGTGACAAACAATGAAACAACATAGTTAATCATTCATAATAAGAACCACAGGATTTTAATTACAGCCATTCATAATTCAGTGAACACGCGTGCAACCGAAAGTAAGCCTTTATCATCTGCCGTATCAAAGCTCAGATCCCAGGAAACAAACGGCTCGCTGCCTTCCTTTTAGAGACATGAAGGTGGGGGGGGACGGTACAGGGCTTTGGGGTGGCTGGCATCAGAGTATTATCTAGAAACCTCATAGCACACTATACTGCTGCGCCTCGGGTATTACTTTGAGTCGTGCAGTACATCATTCACTTTTTTTTTTTTTTAACAAGTATGTAAGAGGAACAGAACTATACTCGGCACACCGGCGAAACACATCCATCTCTATTATTACTCTGTGCTGATTATATATTTTTTAAGGAGTGCAGAAATAAAAATCTCGTTAAATAATTGAACCTGTGGCAAACATTAATCGGGTCTCATAGCTGTACACCGTTCGAGCTCAGAGCAGAGAAGCGTAGCGATGGGAGCGACCTCACAGGGTGAGATGTTTTCTAGGTGCCGGAGAAGAATTCTTTTTTTATTTAATTTTTCGAGGAGACCTGTGAGGTATGTTCGGGGCACAGCTGGAGAGGAAAATGGATGGAACATAATGTGGTGAGGTGAAAAGAAAAGAAAAAAATTATAATATGAAGAGACAGTGGAGAGAAATAGAGCAAGAGAGGTAGAAAAGAGTGAGAGAAAGACAAACAAGATGAAATGATCAAACTATGATTAGCGCTGCATTAAAACAAACAGATGACGTCATTGCGATAAGAGAGAGGGAGTGAAGGGTTTAATACTAAACACTCGACAGTCCGTTTCTCGTTAAGTGTTCGCAAACTGACAGAAGCACAATGCTGGAAATATTCAGAGATCAGGGTCAGCATTGTGTATGAGCATGTGTGTGTGTGTGTGTGTGTGTGTGTGTGCGTGTGTGTGAGTGTGGGTGGGCATTAAAGTACACCTCTTGCTGCTGCCAAGCTGTGTACCGCACCCTCTTCCCAAACACAGGATGCGCTGCTGTGTTTACTGCTCCCGATTGAAGGCAAACAAAAAAGGTCTCGCTACACCGTGGAGGCCGGGTCACACAGGAGACCCGGAGCAAACTGAACACTCCTGATAAAACATGCTCGCTCGCTTGCTCTCTCTCTCTTTCTCTCTCTCTGTGTGCAACAGTCAACGGTGTTGTTTAAAGAAAAATGCGGTAAAAGGAATTTAGGCTGTGTTTAAAATTGGAATTTGAGAAAACAAATTCAATCACATCTAAGGACAAAAAAAAATTATAATAAAAAAGAAAACTAATCTTCTTCCTAAATGACTTGTTTAAATGAGTTTGAGGGTTGAACGGTAAATCACACAGTTAGTAAGACATTAGAATGTAATTCTCATATTCAATACTGTATGGAAGAGCTCCCTTTCCCTAAACACACACACACACACACACACACACACACACACACACACACTTTCCTAACAGTGTCCCAGCAGAGCACATGAGGGCTTAACACCAAATGGCACATAAAGGCGGGGTAAAGAACGCAGACGAACGTAACACAAAGTGACGCTGGAGGACCCTTTCATTGTCTCGACTCTGATATGAAGGTAAAGATCTTTGAGGGGAAAAAAACCCTCAAATGTCTTTAAAATGAAAGCGAGGCACAAAGCAACGACAGGGGGTTATTGTGCCGAGGCCCCACGGGAGGGAGTCGCACAGCGATTCTTCTTGTCTTTTGATGGCGGCACAAGAAATCCAAATGGATAGAAGAAAGAGGAGAGAAGAAGAGAGGGAGAGAAAATATCAGCAAGACGAACAAGCCTCTTGAGGGCTGCATCAATTTCCTCTGATCAAACATAATGCGCCTCAAAAAAAAAATGGTGTTTCTTTTTTTTTTTTTTCTCCATTCGCTGTTCCCCATTCAGCTGATCAATTGTAGCTTTTTGCTATGTCAACTTCACCCTCCTCCCCTCTGCCCTATCCTCAGAGAGCGAGCGGGAGAGAAAAGAAAGAGAATGACATCTCTTATCAGAAACATGAGAAACAGCCCTGTCACATTGATTTATGGAAGTGAAGCAGCATAACTTGTCCAAACTGAAGGCCCTGGTTCATTAATTAGCAGGCCTGGGGACTTTGATGTTACTGTGTCTGTGTATGTGTGTGCGTGTGTGTGTGTGTGAATGCATGTGCATGCTTGTGTGTGCCTTTTTTTTTTTTTTTTAATTTATGCACTCGGAAAGTGAACGTGACTGTCAGAGGGGAAAAGTAAAAGTCTGAGAATCCTGGATTGCCTTTGAACCGCTTCTGACCAAGCAATAATCAGTTCTTTTGTCTGGAGCGAAGCCTGTATCCACTAGTCATTAACACAGAGCCACTGTAATTGAGACCAGGCTCGAACTTGAAGAAAGAGTCTGGCACTGAAAGAGAGAGAGAGAGAGAGAGAGAAAGAGAGAGAGAGAGAGAGATGCAGAGACAAAAAGGAAAAAGCAAAAGGGAGAGGAAACAAGTCCCAAAGATAGCTCGCTATTAACATGGCTCCTCTGCTGCTATTTCCATGTTTATTAAACCGGTAGCCTCTTCAAAGTGATACAGGCTCTAATCCCTCTCTTTCTCTCTTTTTTTGATTTGGTTTTGGAGAAATGGACTAAAAAAATATCTAAAGTTCATTTCCTGAGAAAGGGAAAAAAAACAAAAAACGAAAGGAATGGCATTAAAGCCCATACCTGTCCATGAAGCAGGTGTTCTAAAGAGCTAATGGCAGGCATATGTGTACGAGCATGCATGTGTGTGTCTGTGTGTGTGTGTGTGTGTGTGTGTGTGTGTGTGTGTGTGTGTGTGAGAAGTGATGTCGGAATACCTCCTTGCTTTGCTGCTTGCTGCCATGTTGTTGTTGGAAGAGTTGGAGATGGAGCTGTTCTTGCTGCTTCTTATAGAAGTCCTGAAGTTGCTGCTACACACACCCACACACCCACACACCCACCCACACACCCACACACACACACACACACACACACACACACACACACACAGACAAACACAAAGACAAACACAAAGACACACACATGCAAATATGTGATTAAAACCTCTGAGTTCCACAATTGCCGCAGTGAGACAGAGAATGGAGAAGGTTTGTAGAGGACAGTAAAATATCCTGATCTACAGCAATATACTTAATTTCTCAAACATTTTGGTGCCAAGGACACCTTTAACATCAACACATAAAAAAAGAGTTTTTTTTTGTGCGGTGATATCTTGGATATTTACTCAAGTCGCTGAGATTTCTATTTCAACGCGTTTTTGTTGGAATCGAATTTTGATTGAATTGATGTTGGTTTTGATTTTGTTTTTTTCTTTGAATTTTCAGCTGGTTTTGATCTTTGATTAAACCAATTTAAGTGACCCGTCAAACAGGCCGACGACTATAAGAGCTCTAATGTAATTCTACTTTTTTTTTTTTTTTTGAGGGATTTGAGTTGGACTTTTTACAGGTTTTGTAAAACCTGCTTGTCTTGGGATTTCTGTACGAAATAACAATAAACCTCAGTGTTTAGTGTAAAGCCTCAAGTCTAGTCTGCGCTGAAGTCTTCTACTGTACCTGCTGTAACATCAGGGCCTGTTGCTGCTGCAAGAGGATTTGGAGCTGCTGAGGGCTCAGGACCTGCTGCTGGAGTATTTGCTGCATTTGCTGAGGAGTTATCACCTGCGGGGTCATCATAGCCACTGACACTGGCACCTGCACAACACACACACACACACACACACACACACACACACTTCAAGTGAGTATCATTGATAGGAGATCAAAAGCTCACACACAGTTATCACTACAGTAAGTCTATACTGTGCTCTTTGGTTAAATGTATTTGTATTGTGAGATAATAAGACTACTGACACAGCAGCTCACAGGACACACACACACACACACACACACACACACACACACACACACACACACACAATCAGCACAACACAATGCCCTGCTCCAATAACAAAGCTCTTCTTGCTTATATACAGTATTATATTATATATTCTTCCTATTTAATTACATTTTATTATATCGATTAAAAATCTATCGAAGAATCAAAGAAATGGGGACAAATCTTTCACTGTGACAGACTGCAAAGTGCCAAAAATTAGATTTCCTTCAGGACGCCCGGAGATAGAAGCCAAGATATGAAGAAATATGAGGCTCTGGCTAAAGACGTTTTAGAAAATAACAGTCGCGATAACACCGTGACCGACAGAGCTAAAGAGGTGGGATAGTGGAGTGTGAGCGGAGAGCAGTGTGATGTGTGGTGACATTGAGAGGATCCTCGTACACAGCCGACAGGGACCCTTAATTGCCGGAGAGACTCTGTGTAATCAGTGTGTGTGTGTGTGTGTGTGTGTGTGTGTACATGATGCCATTAAAAGCTTCTCCTTGCAACATTTGGTACAAACAAGATGTAGATGAACTCAAGAGCATTTCACATTTGCCACTGATAACACACCATGTGATCCTCCGTGTGTGTGTGTGTGTGTGTGTGTGTGTGTGTTTGGGCGTGCGTGTGTGTGGTGCTTGCTTTGCCTCAGCTTAATGGGCCAGACGTTAGGGTGACAGCTTTCACCAAGGTTACCCCAACTGTATGCGTGGATCATAGCAGATGACACGGCTTGGAACGTTCTGGAAAATGTAATTGAGGTCTTGTTTGTCGTCCGCCTGCATAAATATGGCCTAATTTGCCTGGCTTTAAAGGAATATAACACAAACAAACCACCTTTAATGAATGCCTTGCACATCTCCAGCGCTACAAAGGGCAGAGGTGTCGAAGCAGAAGAGTCACTCGATGCGTAAACACACGGCTGCTCTGACAGCCAACACAACATGGCTAAAGGGCAAATGTGGCAAAACAGAAGGAACACATTGCTAGCCACTAACTTATCATGTAAGCACGGATTTTTTTTTCACACACACACACATACACACACACACACACACACACACACACACACACACACACACACACACACACACACACA
>JAQMYL010000036.1:24289460-24301894 GCA_030014365.1 Clarias pachynema
ATACACACACACACACACACATATATACACACACACACACACATATATATATACACACACACACACACATATATATACACACACACACACACACACACACACATACGCACATACATACCCATTTGAAAGTCTGGCCACACCTGCTCAAAGAATGGATTTCTTCATATAGGTTTACAGTATAATAATAATAAAATAATAATAATAATAATAATACAGAAATTAACAATATGAAGAAAATATAACAGGTACTAAACTCACTATTTAGAAAGATTTCAAATGTACAGTAGGTCTGTGTAAAAAATGTCTTCTGAACAATGAAAATACATGAAAAGGGTTTTTTGTTAACCTCATGTACATCTTGTAAATATAACAACTGGACTAATATTAAAGAAAGAAGCCGGGATAATAAGCGCTCTGTTTTCTTGTGTTCTCCCTTTAGTGACCAACTTGTACAGCTCCGATCTTTACAACAACCGATGACACAAACCAGCCAAACCGTTGGGTTTTTCGCAATACAATATTAAAATCATAGTTTTCTCGGCGAGCCGTTTGCTGACGGGACCAGAAACTGAAGTTCGGCTTTCTTCAAGTTCTCGCTCACCTGTGGTTTTCGCTTAGTCAAACCAGGAGGTTTTTTTTCTTCTTTTCTTTTTCTTTTTTGCTCAGTGCCGTACAGGATAAATTGGGTGGGTGGGGAAATTTTGTTTGCCTCATTACAATGTGATTGATTCATAGCGTGCACGTTATTGACTCATATGCTATTTTTGGAAGCCTTATCAAAAAAAATAAATAAAAAATTCCTATTTTTAAGAGAAAAAATGTAATAAAAATCCACATGCCACCATATTTGAAAAAGAAGTTCAGACAGCATTAATAGATAGATAGATAAATAGACAGACAGAAATTCAGATGCACGCTTTGACATTTTGTACAACAGGACTCAAGTCAGTAGGAGCTCACTGTTGTATTATGGACAAACTATTCTATGATTTGGGGTACATTCCTGGCCTGTTGATGATAAGTATATTTATTCTAAATTTTTTCTTGAAAATTATCATATTTTACCGGCAATTGACGATTTCCTTGTTTCAAAATAATAAGAGTTAAGAAAAAGTATTTAAAATTTTATTTCAAAATACAAAAAATTATATTTTTAAATTGAGTTTCTCATTTAAACAAGTTAAATATATCAAGTGACCCGCATCACTTGATCTCTTTCTTCTCTGTGGCTTTCATTTTACACACACTGTGGTAAATCTTCTTTCAGTTTTTGAAATGTTATATCGATAATAGCTCATTGTCACTGAGTATACTAACTGACCGTCTGCTGTGCTACCTACACTGTTATGATGAAAATTCTTTATGATTTTAATTTAATTATTTGTTCAAATATAATGTTCATCTTTTGATTAAAACAAGACGTAGGCGAGTCCTACCACTGAAATTATGAAGCAAAAAAAGGAAAAAACCACATCAGAGTTAAGAAAAATATAGTGTATAGTGTTAAGAAAAATAAAAAACAATGTTACCGGATAGTGTACATAATCATTTCGAGAAAACTATTTACTGTATATTAAAGGTTAGCATCTCGCAGATATGTTGCACTGAATAAATTTATTAATCTGAATCACTATTTATTCTCATGAGAAAAAAAAACTGTTTTTGCACTTGAAATGTTCTCCGAATTATAGAATGACAAACCAAACACCATAAGTCAGGATGTTTAACGCGTGCAGTGATGACTGTTCGCTAATATTTTCGTCTACTGACAGCTGGCAACCTCAGGGGATGTACTACTGACAGGAAAAAGTGATCACGGAAAAAAAAACAGAAACACACAAACACACATAGTGAGAGCTGCAATGACAAAGTGACAGACAGTAGTGATCAAACAAGAATAGTTTTTTTTTTTCTCTCTTTATGTGTGTTTGAAACACCCTACTTAACCATGACCTGTGACTGTGTCACACCCACAAACCTCCTTGAACAACAGCTGGTATTTCGGTCGCAAGTATCTCAACTAACCTCTGCCAGCCATCTGATCCGTTTCACTATACAATCACATCCGACACTCCCTTAAACACACAACACCCTGTTAGCCAGATAAACACCTGTGTATATCTATTCACAAATGGCCCCTGGAGCACAGACAAAAATCGCTCTTACAAACGGGGACGCTCTTTGTGTAGAGTGGCAGGACAAACGCAGCGGTACTTGAGGAAAGAACAGAAGTGGTGGGGTGTTAGGAGATATGCGTTATTGGAACGCTGCGGGAAGAAATCATTACGGATGAAATGAAAAGGTCTTGAGAATGGCACTGCGACTTTAAGAGGCGACAGTAATCTGATGGTGATCTGAGTGTGAGATGACTTTTTGCCGATAGAGGCGTCCAGAACAGTCCCTGATGTGCCGCTCGCATTAAGCGTAATGCGTTGGTACAATGTGACAAGGCTAAACAATGAGCGGGGAAATGATGCGCTGGTACAGTCCCAGATGGAGCGCTCGGGGAAAGTGTCACTGGGATGTTGAGAGGAGATGTACAATACACTCAAATGTGCACCCAAAACACATGTTTGTCTTCTGAGGGACTAAGAACTGGTGTACTACATCCAACCATAACCCTAAGGGTCTTCTCAGAAATGAAAAAGCAAACCTGCGAAATTCTTATTTCTTCTTAACCATTAAAAGACACTCACTGAAATACGTCGAAATTCAAAATTTCAAAATCCAAGATTTGTGTGATATTTTTCAAAAATTTTAATTGCTGTCATTTTTATTTTTCACATCTTGTATTTTTAAAAATAGTAAAAAAAAACACAGGAAGTTAAAGGCAGATTTTAAGGGTTCAGACCACCCAAATTTCTTCTACGTATTAAAGTATTTTTAAAAAAAAATATCCCCATGTGATTTCATTATTAGTCAATCATTTATTCATTTTCTATACCTCTTATACTGTACAGGGCCGTAGGGGTCTGGAGCCTATCCAAGGGGACACCATGGACAGGGTGCCAATCCATCGCAGGGCAAACACAACACACATACACACACTCTATGGGCCAAATTACCCTAATCGCATGTCTTTGGACTGTGGGAAGAAACAGGAGTATCCGGAGGAAACCCACCAAGCACGAGGAGTACATGCAAACTCCACACACACAGACCTGAGGCGGGAATCGCACCCTCAACCCTGGAAGTGTGCTTATTATTATTATTATTTTAGATTTTTGTTATAACATCCCCTACAGGATGCTATGCTGTCTGCCAATCTGTGAGTAGTTTAGAGCACACCTCCTATAGGAT
Organism: Clarias pachynema; assembly: GCA_030014365.1. Classification (NCBI taxonomy): domain Eukaryota; kingdom Metazoa; phylum Chordata; class Actinopteri; order Siluriformes; family Clariidae; genus Clarias; species Clarias pachynema. Next base: position 24,292,761 of record JAQMYL010000036.1, read on the forward strand.
AAAAAAAATAATAAGTAAAAGTCAGTGTGCCGATACATGAAACACCACACAAAGAAATCGAGATGTATAACTGAATCGACCCCCCATCTCTAGTTTCTATTGTATATCTGTGCTTTGGATGCCTTCATTCAGAAATGAAGCTTCTGGTCTCTATTCAGAAATGGACGATTAACATTAAAAGATTAAAAAATGTCATAAATACCAAGTAAAAATGGGATAGGTCAACTTGCATTATACGGATCAAGATCAGCCCTGTTATGTCATTCTTTTAACTTTCTTTCCTCGTATCCTCTCGCCGGCCTCTCCTCAGCTGGACTGAGTAAGTCGGTGCTGCTGGATCTGTCTGGAAGCTCTGGCCCAGCTCCAGAGAACCCCAGCAAACCGCACTGCTAATGGCTTACAGATTGCAGCACCGTGGTGTACATGTGTCAGGACAATGCCATGGGTCTATGACAAAAAAGAATAGAGTAAAAAAAAAAAGGACTGAGTCAGGCCACAGCACCGTGTCATGTAGCGCTCTATAAAGAAGTGTGTGTGGGAGGGTGCGGTAAATATACTCGGTTTCCATCTTCATGAAAGGACATTATCATTTGACCCCACTTGGCCTGGTGGAAACTCTATATGGTCATGAAAGACAGAGACCACCGTCAGAGTGTAACTGCCGGGAAAATATATAGATGTTAGTTTGCTAAAATAGCCATTTGTAAATGACATTTGCTGAGGGAAAAAATCATCACATTGCCAATTGCAGCCTTTTTCGCCTACAAATATGAATGCAATATGCACTGTACTGCAAATCATTTTGCCTTCACTCAGGAAGGAAGTCATAAAACCTCATTTATAAAAAAAAAAAAAAGGGGAAAATTTTTTTTTTTATTTGCTTTTCCTGGTTTTCAGGTGTACCAGTATCCAGGAGACAAGAAGAGCTAAGAATAACTTATTTATAAAGGCTCCTTATTGTTTATCTTTATGTTCATGTAAAAATGGAAAGCTTCATGCAAGATTTTGTGCACATGCTTGAGAGACAGTTGCCAAAAGTAATGCATACAACGTGCTGCACTTTGACTAAAGCAACAAACCGCTCCTGTCTTAGCATGGATACCTACACGTACAGTACACAGGCCTGTTCTTTAATTCTCTAGACCAACCATGAAAAGCCCATGCTCATGTACAGTAGGAACGTCAGGACTGCTGTCAGGTAAATTTATAAAAGAGAAGTTCATATTCAATCATGTAAAAAAAAATATTTAAAAAAATACAGAAAAATGACCATTATTCCAAACTGGGATAAGCTGAGTGTTTTTCACCGGAAGTGGTCTCCCTCCCGTCAATGGAACGTCATCAACGCAGCTGCGTGTCATATAATCCTCGGTAGGCGCTGCCTGCTTTCCCGCCGCGCCGTGCGGTGCCACGCGGTTAACCGTGCTGTCTTTCTCGACTCTTTCTTTTTTTGCTTTCTCTTCTTCCCCCTCTTCTTTCTCCTCGTTCCATGGAGAGGGTGGACTATCAACGAGGGTCTGCAAGTGTTGTTTCTAATTACCTATTTCTCCACTCCTGATCCTGTGGCGGGCATAATTAGTTACCTGGGGCTGCAATCCAATTTGAAGTGATGACAAGAGAGTGATCCATGAAAAAGTAATAAGTTAAATCCAATTTCAGACTGCCTCTAATTAAATGCACATGGAACTAATGACTCAAACCCTAGCATTTCGGTGATAACCGTAATTAGCAAAGAGGGAGTTGCACTCGTTTTCTCTCTCTCTCTCACTCTCTATCTCTCTCTCTCTGCTGTAGGTATGGCAGGAATATGCTGTGGATATTTCTTTTAATTACTTGTGTCAGTTTTTTCTGGTAATGTTATCATTTTTGATGAGTCTTGCACGCATCAGTCCGTCAGCCTGTCAGGGTGGAAGCTGTGTGTTAGCATTGTTGAGTAAATTAGTCCAATCAAAAGGGTGACTAGTAACTACAACTTTCAAAAACCTTTTGGAGTGCAACTACCATTTATTTACGCACATTACCCTTACTATGTTAAAGAAAGAATGCCCACGTTGTTTTCCATTTCAAACAGGGTTTAGCACTGGTGCTCTACCGGGGCTGCAGGTACACAGCCTCATGCACAGCAAGCAGCGATGGACTGTGTTCTGACACCTTCCTATCATAGCCACTATTTAGCTAAATACTACATCCTGGTTAGTTTACTGGTTACTTTTCAACACCATTGAAGAAATTCCACTTGTTGACAGGAGCCACTGTTTTGGGACAATCCATGGTATTCATATCACAGCCCCTGAGGAGTAAAGTGCAGTGGTAAAGTGCTCGCCCTATCACCTGGAGATCGCTAGTTTGATTCCCGGGCGATGCTGTAGCTTCTCGCAGCCGGGGGTCTAGAGAGAGCTGATTGGCCGAGCTCTCTCAGCGGGGTTGGATGGGAGGCACTTAGCGCTCTCACATCAATCACGGTTCTACAGCCGGTCATGGGCATCTGTGATCTCACTTAAGTGTAAGGAGCGGATAGCGTTGTTAAGCTGTTATGTCATCCCCAACGGTGTGTGAACGAGCAGGTCTAAAAGACGCAGTGGGCTGGCGTCATGTGGTTCGGAAGTTTCGGCTTTGGCCCTCCCATAGAAGTAGCCTTAATGTGGGAGCTAGTGACGAGTGGGAATTGGAAACGACTAAATTATGGGAAGAAAAAAAAAAATATATATATAAATAAATGGTATTTCATGTCACGCCTCCAGTGGCTATAAGTTATAGCTGATGTGTGAGTATATTTATATATATATATATAAAATTATATTAAAATTGGGATCAAAGTTAAATAAATTTAAAAACTGCCAGTTTGTCAAGTGTATTTGCAAAACCGATTAAGCACAATACTGTTACTAACTATTAAAATGAGATTACTGCATATTTTGGAGACCTTCAGCATTATTTTACAATGTAGAAAGAAATAAAAATCTGAAAAGACCATTGAATTAGAAGGTGTGTCAAATCTTTTGAATGGTAGTGTACAATATACATATTCGTGGATACTGAATAAATGCAGCAAACTTTTTGTGCATTGCTAGAAAATCTTCAAAATCTTATAAATTTTTGTAACATATTGTTCATCAGGGAATATGTGGAATAGTGAAATAATACTCATATCACTTACTCACATTTTCACATATTGTCATATCATCTACTCATAGATGATGCACCCGTTGATCAGATATTGCAGCAACGAAGTATAAGGGAACGTCTCCGGTAAGCCAGGAGGGCACACTGCCAGCTTTAACTTTTATCACCTATCATTGGAATGCCAAGTGTTTAAAGGTGCTCTACCGGGGCTGCAGGTACAGAGGTAAGATATTTTTCTGTCATTTAACATCACATCAGGGATGTACTCTGGCTATTGAGTCACAATGACACAAAATTAGTGACACGTTACACAAGTCTTATGTCCAATTTCTCATGTACTGTATTTTGCGGTTGTTTTTCCAACAAAGCTGGATGGAAAATCTTATTTAAAAAGACATAAAAATAAATGAACACCACATAATATCAAGTAAAATCTTCTTGAATTTAGGCAAATTTAAACAATATTTCTGTTAATTAGATGAATGAATATTACTAAGCTAATTTCTACATATTGGTCTTACATTCTTGACGGACAATTTTGCTTATTTCTTGAAATGGTAAAATTTCTATTCCTCTAAATAATCTTGTAATGTAAAATATCTGCTAACTTTAGAATTACTCGAGACGTCTGCACTTGCTAAGAAAATCTTTAGCGGTGCTGAAGTTTCTCATGCATGTACAGCCAGCGCACATTTTTCTTTCCTTTTTTCAGTTATAAACACACCAGTGCAAACTTGTCTCGATTCTTCAACCCTTAAGGAAATGGAACAGAACACAATGTAAAATGTTGTCTCAAAAACTGAACTGGATAAAAAATTATTAACTTTTTTTTTTCTCCTTTTTTATCTGCTACAGTTCAACAAGCGGGGATTCTCCCATCAAAAATGCACTCATTATATGGATAATTATGTTAGGCTGTTTTATTAAACAGCTTCAGTTTAAGGTCTTAATTAAGTGACTGGTGTATTACCAGGAGACTCTCTAAACAATGTGATGTGCATGGATGATATGAGCAGAACAACAAACCCAATTAAAGCGAAGGTTTAGAACGGCAGAGAGACTCGCATTCATTTGCACTTTTGCCTAACGCAAGGAGAAATGCGATCCCTGAATTATTATTTTTTAGATCAGGCCCATAGATCAAGTCATTTACCGGCTGCTTAGCAACTACACTACACCACGCAGAGAGGACGCATCCTTTGATGGGGTAAAAAAAAAAAAAAAAAAAAACACAGCAAACGCGTGCATGCACAGAGCCAAGCTGTCTCTTCAGTGGCCTGAGTGTCAGGTTGACTGTGGTCTCTGTATTTATTAATAAATTTGAATTTTAAATAGGGCTTGGTGCCTTCTTCTCATGGGTAGAAGGTCCTGGCCACCACAGTCTACTTCTCATGACCTCCAACACACCAGACTTGAAGAAGGTTTTGGTTTGATCCACATCCCGACAAATATGCACACAATGGAAAGGTCAACATAGCCATATTGTATCCATTTCTTTCCCCAAGACACATCATCACAAAGCTTAATAAGGCACTAAAGATGCGTGGTCGTTAAAAAAAAAAAAAAAACCCTCCCACCCTATGGAGACATTATTAGACGTACTCTATAGACGCATATAAGCAGGAGCGTTGGGTATTAATTACCAAATATGCCCTGGAGTCGTTTGCTATTTTTGCTGTGAAACAAACAACACCCTCCTTGTTCAAACAGGGATAAAGATCTGACAGAGAGTGTGTAGAGGAGAAAGAAGAGGCCTGAAACGAGCGCAAATATTGAATCAGACATTGCAAGTTGGACTTGTTTAAAAATGATAGCGGATGGGGAAATAAAGAGGGCCGGATTTGTTTTGCATGACAAAGGCTAGACAAATAGAAGCCCCAGAGCTGAGACTGGGGGTGGGGGTGCGGGGGGGAGAGGAGCACCGCCTGCTCTACAGCGCTTCCTGTTGCTGTTGGTAGGAGGTACAGCTAAAAGCCTGGGGAATAAAAACTTGTAGGGATTCAATGAATGCTTTTATAAGACCAAAAAAATAAACCCATCATAGAATATACTGCTTACTTTTTGAAAACAGGTGGTACTAGTTACATAGTCAAGAAAGCTATCAGATCTGTGAGGTTAGAGGTTACACCCATTCATTCACATTCGTCTTCACACACACACACACACACACACACACACACGCGCGCGCACACGCGCACACACACACGCGCACACACACACACAGTACACACACACACACACAGTACACACGCAGACTCTTGCCAAGAAGCTGAAAACAATCCTAAAAGAGGAATCCGTCAGAAGTGTGTCACAGGCTGCGGTTGATCATGCCATAGTTGCATTTCGAGTGATATCTCTACCAGAGCATGAGCTCATGAGCTGTGTAGTAATGTGCAATCAACAGCCACCGGCCTGCCAAGTTTAATTTCCTGTTTATCTTAAGCAGACTGGTACAATCTGTGCCACAAATAAAATAACACGCACAAAAAGCAAAAAAAAAAAAAAAAAGTGAGCATGCACACTTAAAGTTACAAACATAGATTCACACAGTTTTTTAATTCTTTAGCCATATGTGCCATCTGATCTGTGTCTGGTATTTTCTTTATGTCAAAGCAGTAAAAGTATCACAGGACAAACTGTACTGAACTGAGACTGAACTGTACTTCACATATTAAAAATAAAAAACAAAGAAACTGTCCTACCTGTAATGCAGGCTGCTTCTCGTTGCCTTTGGGAGACTTGATCGTCCCACTTTGCTGCTGCTTTAGAAGGAGATGCCTTGCAACCTGTAGAGCCTGAAAAACAAACAACAAAATAGGTAAAGGAAAAACAGTAAATTTATAGCTTTATATATATATACTGTATATAAAAGCCAAATGACATTGTGTTCTGGGCTGCAACGTAGAGAGCGCAAGAATATCTGCACACTAACGGAGCATTTTGCTCCTCATCCTGAGTGCTTGCTAACAAATTTACATAGTTTCATTTTGTTGCACATGGAGAACAGTAACAAGCTGACAAAGCAAACAGCTGTGGAAAGATGAAAAAAAAAAGGCACACAAAGGGACACAAAATTGATAGTGAGCGAGAGAGCTACACTGTGTTGAAACTAAACACTTATAATAAACAAGGGATATAAATCTTCATTCTAAGCTGTTTAACTTCTTATCCTTATTCTTAGTCTTATTCCTGAATTCTTGACCGAGTCTCAGTTTATAATGCAAATAAAAGCTTTACTGCCGCTCCGAAGTTCTGTTATAGGATGCGGCCTTCTGAGTGGAAAGCAAAATACAGTTGAGTCACATGTTTATTGCTCTGGCTACTCCCTCCGCCCCCGACTCCCACCCCAGCAACAATAAATAATCAAACTTGCCATCCAGTACAAACAAAAGGCAGTGGCTGTGCTGGGAAGAGAGAGGTGTTCTGGTCGAGCAAAAAAAAAAACAAACAAAAAAAAAAAAAAGCACTACCGATACCAAAAAAAGCGAACGCCGCGTTCCCACAGAGTGTCTAGGGTAGATTCACACCTACACCAGAGCAACATCTGAGTAAATAACCAGCTTCATTCTTTCCATTATCCGTGCGCGCACACAAACACACACACACACACAGATGACTCCCCCGATTAAACAAATAGTCGTTGGAACGGCCTAAAAGCCCTGAAACTGCACCTCCGGCGCTGCTCAGCCTCTCTGGTGTGCTGTTTGTTAAGTTTTGCATGTGTGTGTGTGTGTGTGTGTGTGTGCACGAGTACATAGACACATTTTTATTGATTTTTCAAAGTAATGGTCACGCTGGATATTGTAGTAAATCTCATGAAATGGTGCTTTTGCTGGTACCTGCTAACTGTAGCTTTGGAAATGATCTGTAATGAACAACAACCATCACCAAGTGTTCTGGAGAAGGAAAAAAAAAGTTCTGCTCTATAAAGTTGAGAAGAAAAAAAAAGGGGGTTGAAAAGAAAGACGCAAAATGATATGAACACCATTGAGGTGTCACACATCATGAAATCTGAGTGAAGGGCATAGATCGCTTGGCAGTCACACAAAACAAGCATTGGATATGAAGATATGTCAACATGGAGAACACGAATATCGTAGAAAAAAAACGTACAGAAAGTATCCAATAATAAGGTAGATAAAGTAGACGTATATACTGTAAGTGGTCAGGATGGACTGTGTTTTCCAGGTGTGTCACAAGCAACAGTAAGAGTCACTGAGGCAAAATTCCAGTGAAACTATTGGTTAATAAAAGACATTTTCTTACCAATCAATGACATCTAGCTACTTGTTTTTCTGTTGGCGAAAACATTTCACCTGGATAAGTGACGAGTACCAGAAGAAAATGCACAGATGAATAAACTTGCCACCGTATAAACACAGATTTCAGGTGAATACTATTTCCAGTATTTTGTACATTATAGCGAGTCATAAATGCTACAGCCAGACCGTAGATATCGACACAGGTGTTTTATTTAAAGTTTCACTGATAGATAATTAAACAGGGGAAGAAGTGATCATGCATCTGCTCATTCACACAATTATCCAATCAGTTAATCATGCGGTGCATAAACTCAATCAGATACAGGGCAAGAGCTGCAGGTAATGATCACATAAAACATAAACACATCGTCTCAGTGCTTTTGACATGGCGTGGTTGTTGGTGCCAGACGGACTGGTTGCTGATCTCCTTGGGATTTCCACTGCGTTTCAGTTAGCTGATGGGCTACAACAGCAGAAATCCACAAGGTTCAAATCCTGTCAGTGAGAAACTGAGGCTGCAGGGAACATCATCTGGTCTGATGAGTCTTGATTTCGGTTGAGGCACGTGGTGGGCTTAGAAACCGCCACCAACAGCATGGCAACCAACACTCTAGGCTGGTGGATGTGGTGTAATGGTGTGGGGAATTTTTTCTTGGCACAACCAATCAATTATCGCTTGGACACCACAACCTACTGTTATTAATTAATTGAGCATTGTTTCTGGCTATGTATAATCTCTTCATGGCGAGAGTTTAGCATCTTCAAATGGTTGCTTCCAGCATGGGAATGCACTATGTGACAAAGTGAGAGTTGTCTCAAACTGGTTTCAAGGACATAACAATGAGTTCAGTGTTCTTCACATGACGTCTCAATCAGCATAGCAACTTTTTGGGATGTGGCAGAACGGGAAGAACGGGAAATCTGTGACTTGAACCTGCAATTGCCTGAAAATTTTCTCGGTACGTGCACGTCATGATTGGAATGCCTGCTTCATGTCTGAAACGCTGGCCTTCCAAAGAGCTCCTTTAATGGCCCAAACATGTGGGAATGGCTTAGAGCTAGGTCAGGACTGTATGGAGGATGTGGCTATACGTAACTCCATGCTGAGTTCCTGTAATGTGCGAGTGGCATTTGTTATTCATTATGTGTATAGTTCCCATAGACAGATGCATCTCTTCTGCAAGTTGTCAATGAGTTATCTGTCGCTTTTCAAGGATCAAGTATAACACTTGCTGAATATTCACAGGAACAACCGCAGTGGACTTAATTCATGGACAAACGGCCATCTTGAAAATCTTTGTAACACTGAAATGTTTTACTGCGGCTAAGAGTCTCATCACTGTACTGTGCATGAAGCCTGCTCAGCAAATGTCAATCGGTTTCACTCATGAGAAATTTGTCCTGGTTTGACTTGAACGCCCAACATAATTTTGTACCGAATCTCTAGTTCTTAATCTCAAATTTCATTCCTACTTTTAAAAATAGTTTTTAAAGATTACATTGAAGAATCATTCCACCTAGTTTCTCTACAATGGATTTAAAATCTTTAAGTATTGTGAGATGAAACTCTGGTCATATTGGTCAGCCCAATGAGCTGATGTTTAGTCTGAGCCCTTATGAGGTTGATAAACTTGATGCTGACTTGAGGTACTTGGCTAAAACATTCCTCTCTCTCTCTCGCTGTCTCTCTCTTTCTGTGTGTGTGTGTGTGTGTGTGTGTGTGTGTGTGTGTGAGAGAGCGAGAGAGCG
>JAQMYL010000036.1:24303635-24313988 GCA_030014365.1 Clarias pachynema
TATATATATAAACCCACTACTATGTTTTTAGCCATCCAATCCTTTGTCCTTGCATGGTAATAAATGGTTGGTAAGCAAATAAATAAATTAAGCAATCAATTAATAAATGAATATAAAAAAATAAGCTTGAGAAGATTTACACAATAAATGAACTATTGAACCAAAAAAGTCACACTGAACATATTAACTAACTACCTATAATTCACCGCTCTATTCACTAAACAAAACAATCTTTTTACACTATTAGATCTTAATTTTCTTTTTTTTATAACAACAGCTTTACATTAGTTTAAGGCAAAATAATAGAGAGATGCTCCAAGCCTGAGAGAACACATGTCTGGCTGATGTCGACCCAATATACAAAATTACATCAGCGATATGTAGCACGGTGAGCGTTTCTAACTGGCAATATGTCACAAGAGACTTTGAAAACGCCCACCAAACAATGTCTGGATGATGAATCAAAGCTAATACTAAGCATTGTGAAAAACAATACTGATATCTGAAAACAGCTTCTTAATTTTTTCCACCTATCATCATCCACTCAACCACCTGAGCCACCACTGGCCCACTTCCTAAGTTTGTGTCTGTGTGTGTAATGAAGAGACAAGATTGAAGTTAAGAAACTATAATTTTGGACTGAATGCCATCAGAAAGAAGTCAAGGAGGAACACACACAGTAAAAGAAATTAAGGAACAGTAAACAGTAAACATCACAGTCTAGTCAAGACAGCCTGCAGGAGGAAGAAAAAGCAGTGAGCACATTACTTCACCACTGTAGTTTCAATCGTTTTAACTGTTACTTTTAGCCAGATTAAGGGATTTAGTCTTAGGACTGGATCTTATGCTATAGAGAAACTCTTTGTCGCATATTTAATGACAGAAATTTCTAAGCACCTATGTAAGTCACTCTGGCAAAAGCTTACTGTAAATGTGAACGTACATACAGCACTGTTCGCCACGGTCGTCCCATGTCACAAACTGTTTTTTTCTTTTATTTAACATATTTTAATATTGTAAAGATTTCTCACAAAAATAACTGCCAGCTGGTAGATCCAATTAAAGTTTGAGTCATAAAATTCATAACTCTCTGCATATCGTATGTGCGTCACAGTATTCGAGGGCTATGAAGTCGGCTTCTATTTAAATGATTCAGAAATCATTCACTGGAGAACACTTATGATAAGTGCATATATGTTTATGTTTGTGTTTCTCTATAGCATAAGACATTCAAAGACTAAAGCTCTTAATCTGGCTAAAAGAAACAGTTAAAATGATAAAACTTGGTGAAAAAAAGTGACTTAGGATTTGTTTCTTCGAATAATGTGCTCATGCTTTTTCTCCCTTTTGTAGGCTGTCAAGAAGAGAATCTGGACTGTCTCAGCCAGACTGTGAGGTTTACTATTTACTGTTCCTCTGTTTACTCTCACTGCTTGTCTTCCTTCTTGTGTTTTTTGAGTTATTTTTGATGGGATTTAGACTGACATTAAAGTTTCCTAACATCAGTTGTGTCTACTGATTATATACACATGAAGTTTGGAAGTGGGGCAGTGAAGGTTTAGGAGGTTGAGGCTCTGGGTTGCTGATCGAAGGGTCAGGGGTTTGAGCCCCACCACTGGGACAAGGCCCTTAAACTGTGCCCTTTTTCGTGTTGCAAGGGGAAACTGGAGCCACTGGCAGAAAGCTTGGTCACTAGAACTGTTTTTGAATGTCATTATTTTTTTTCCTAATTATTATTCCTAATATTAGCTTTGATTTATCGTCCACATATCGTCCGGTGGATGTTGGCAAAACCCATCAAGCACCACGATGAAACTGGCGCTCATGAGGACCATCCCAGGAAAGCAAGACCTAAAATTGATCTCTGCCGCAGAGGAAAAGTTCATTCAGAATTACAAGTCTCAAAAATCACCAAATTAAAAGCAACTCAGAGCACATAGAGTCATTATGAAGGCTTTACAGAGCATACGTAGCAGACACATCTCAATATTAACTGTTCAGTGGAGATTATTGTATATTACGGATGCCTACTGTATACTGTAGCATTGCTTTACAATGTAGAAAGAAATAAAAATCGAATGGAATTAGAAGGTGTGTCCAAACGTTTGACTGGTAGTGTATGTGTACTGCCAGAGAACGAATCAGACACACTGAATTCTGAAATGAAGGATTTCTATGGTGAACATGAGCTGAGTTTGGTAAGAAACTAGCGTTCGCTAGCTGGGTGCTAATGTAGCACTAAAGTAATCTTAATGCAATCCAGCACACACATACACACATCCCCTCTCTCTCTCTCTCTCTCTCTCTGTGCGTACAATTCTTGCTCCTTTGATCCACCATTCAAAGGTAGCAGTGGGTTTGATAGACATGCTAGGCTAAGAGCAGTTCCAAGCGCTAGCATGACAAACTGCCAAGTGATGACAGGCTGGAGCGTCTGAAAGCAGGTGTAAAGTAAGAAGAACTGTGTGTGTCTGGAATGAGACATACTAGGAGGAACTGCTCAGAGGTGAACAGTAACAGATGACCAGGTTGCAGAAAGAAAGTGAACAAGTCTATCTACGGGAAACAACTAGCTCTCGTCAAGCAAATACATACTGGAAACACTCCAATAAAGTATAAAACTCATGAAAATGCTTCATTAAAGTTAGATAACATTTTAATGTGAGAGAAAAGGTGAGCATGTCTGTTGTCTTTATTATACTGTGCTACAAAAAAAAGAAAAAGAAAAAAAAAACGTGATGATGTATCTTTAAAATCCTTCATTAAAATTCCTGACTAGGATTCTTTGATACCAGGGCCACTCTCTCTTACATAAAACCAACACACACACACACACACACACACACACACACACACACACACACACACACACCCTGAGCCCTCCAGGTATTGCTGATTACATAAACAGCCTCAAGAACCTGAGTCTCTGACAAAGACAACACAATTTGCTCTACTTGTCATTCACAATCTCTCTTTTATATTTTCATCTCAAATAGGCGCCTCCCATTTCACACACTATTCCCTTTTCTGTGTCAACAGCTTTGCCTTAATGCACAGGGCTTTGGCTTTATCGGTGTCAGCTTTTCACGTTGTATTAGCGAGAAGAATCAGAACAGGAGCTTTAGGAACTTGTGTCCAAGGGCAGTTTCTCAGTGATAACGTTGTGACAGAGCTGAGTGCTAGATGTCTTTACATGCATGGTGAGGATTATTTACAGGCTTTAGGGTTCCCTGCTGTTTAAGCCTTGCTCCATCAACTCCACAAATCCGGTGAGAGAGCAGTAGGGGGTGCTCAGTTGCTCAGGTTTTAACACTCCCCTGTACCGTTTCTTTGTGATCGTTGGAGGTAAATATTCCAATAACTGTGAATTTCCTGGGTTAGGATGACTAAGATAAATAAACAAAAACTACCCCTGAAGGATAGACGGTCTGAACCGAAACGAGCTGAAACAAGCAAAAGGTTGAAGCGCAAACGATTATAGATTTCAGTGCTTAATGCGAAGGTGAAACCAGGAGAAAGACAAAAATGTTAGTCTGCTAGACCAAAGCGTCCTTATCTCTGCTTCTATTCACTGTGTGCTCCTCTCAGTGGAAGCAAAGACCTTGAACGTGAAATGGATCCAAACTAATTGAGGGCCTAATTACAGCGAGATGTGCAGCACACGTGAAACCAGATCGCCGTGGCTATGCTGGAGCACAGAAACTGTTTACACAGTGGCCAACGTGTACAAGGCTCTCAGAACCTGTGCGGAGAAATTACAGTGAATATTTTAGCGCTTAATGAAAACATGCTCTTGACACCCGGCAGCATCTTCTCTGACATCAGATTACTGCCTGGCCTAAAAGAGGGTTAAAATATTGGCCTACATCAAGTAAAAACTTTTACAATTGCTGTAATTGGGTTAACTTGTCGTTTTTAAAACCGGGAAGTTAGTGCTGAAACATCAACTTCACAAAAGAAATGTGGTCTGAAAAAAAGGAAGAAAAAAAGCATGAATTAAACATGAATTAAACAACATTGAAATGTTTCGGAAAGTTGCAATGTGGAAAAAAAAATCTAGAGTAGAATCACAATTTAATAGTGAAAGTAAGAGAATTTCTCAAGCTTCATACTCCGGGAGATCGGGCTTTTTGCTCAGCGGCACCTAGACTATGGAATGCTCTTCCAGAGTATCTGAGGACGCCACAGACTGTTGATGATTTTAAATCTGGTCTTAAAACTTATCTGTTTATCAGGGCTTTTGGATTGATATAATTTGTAACACTTTGAGATTTGCTTCAAATATGAAGTGTGCTATAAATAAAATGTATTATTATTATAATTTTATTTTTATTTTTATTATTATTATTAATTTCCATGCAAACTGTGTGACTCAAAGGTCTGGGATTAAACAGCTGTGTGGCCATAAGAAAACCTCTTGTTGGTGATGCTAAATAGAAAAAAAAAAAGTCTTCATGATTGCTAGGGAGCATAAAGAATGGACTTTGGAGCAATGGAAAAATGGTCATGAGGTCTGACGTGTCCGGACTGACCCTACTCCAGCGTGATGCACGTGTCGGTGTAAGATAGGAAGTACATGAAGCGATGCACCCATCATGCACAAATGCCACTGTACAAACCTCTGGAGGCAGTGTTATGATCTGGGGTTGCTTCAGGCTCAGCAATGCTGTGTGGCAATAAAATAAAGTCAGCTGATGACCTGAATGCACTGAATGACCAGGGGAGACCACGAATTAAGCTTTTTCTTTCTTAATAGCACCGGCATATTGTACAATACCGGCAAGGTCTAAAATTGTGCTCCTGTTGCACACATTAATCAAAGCTAAACGCGGTTAAATGCTTATCACTTTGTTATTTTATGTTTGGTCAGGTAGTATATCTTTCAGGTTTAAAAAAGTATTAAAAAGGTCTAAAGAGAGTTTAAGATTCATTTCATGTCATTTCAAAAGCTGGAGTGTTATAAGAGGACAAACACAAATCTCTCTAGTCCTTCTTGGACCTTCCTGGACTGGGTGAGTACATTAGTGTTTCACTCTGCTGAATGGCCGGAAATTCCCTGGCATTTCAACAAATGTGTGATTCGCATAGCATGAAGTTAAGGTCAGATTGTATGAGGACGTAAACAGCTTTCATTACCTAATGAAGCCTCTCAGATACCCGGCGATTATTCAATTATACAGCTTTTCTCCTGGAAATTGTGGCACAACATAACTACATACTGTATGTGTGCTGAATTTGGTTACCCTTTTGTCCACATTTTAAATACACATAACTTTCACTTTCTACTACATACTGTAATAGATACCTATGGTTTCCATAGTTACAACGCGTACACATGGGTTGATTTACTCACCACATGATTGAAGGTTAAAAGTCAATGGAATAAAAAAATTATTTTTTTTCAACAAAGGAAAATATATGCTATGTGTGAACTGATGTGTGATTTTCTATTTACAATAAATAAATAATTTAAATGCAAATTTATCTGAAGAGTCTTTAATTTTGATGCTCAGTGTCAAAAAACGCTGTGCTTTCCTCTTTGTCTGTACCATGACAGGCTAGCACAATGTGTCACTGATTAATGCATATAAAAAAAGCACTAGAAATTAAACAGTAATAGTTGGCAAAATGTCATGTCAAAAGATTCAAATAAACATGGTGGGATGTGTGATTATTGTAAAATAATCAACTTCAAGGTGGTACTGCGTCATACCACTACATCATTTATTTTTTCCCCATAACCGCACAGCCACGGAATGCTCTGCTTCTGACTTTATTCTCATTTATTTACCCACAGTAATCTTTCTCAACTCAAAATGTCTCAACTCTGGTTAAAATCTCCCCTCTTCAAACTAGTACACATTCCAAATCCTATTCCAGCCACTGTGTTAAAACTTGCAATCTTCATCAAGTTTCATCAAGCTATTCCTGCTACTAACTCAATTAACAGCTCTAAAAATGTTTTAGCGTTTCATTTTAATAAGGATTAGTGTGAGGGAGTCATTGCTTACAGTGAATCATATTTTAACTGAAACATATACAAGTCAGAGATTCTTTCTGTGCCATGAGTGGCTAAGCAGCGAGGATCTCAGCTATTTGTATTAATTGAGTTCCCCTCCTCCCTCCCTTTATGCTCATTTTCACATTCAACTGTTATCTGCAATGCAAAACAGGACCGGTCAGATTTCCTCTAAGTATATAATTAATGCTATTTCTAAAAAGCCCTCTTCACATGGAAAACAGGCGCTCGTGCTGAAACCCCACGAATTACGGGCTCACGGAAAACTGCTCTCCATCCGCTGTTTAGACTTCCAAACTAATTCGTGGAGAATACATAAATCAATGGTTTATACCCACTCCAGACCATTACACCACCTTCTCTAAGCTGCACTTTTCAACTGATCTATTAATATTTATGACAACACCAAACATTTCAAATTGCTACGTTTAAACAATATAAAGTTCTGTGTGCAATTACATAAGCTGTGAGCTGACTCCGGGTAAAAACCGACATTTCCCTAAATAGCAGGCGATATCCAGACCTGACAAATGGTTTTCCCTAGGAAGAGAAAAAAAAAAAAGAGAGCGAGAGAGAGAGAGATATCCAATGTGATAATGATGGTGAGAGAGAGAGAGAGAGAGAGAGAGAGAGAGAGAGAGGTGTGGTGTAAAAGGCTGAGTGAGAGTGTTTGTGTATGTGACGGTGCAAGCTGTGGAGTGAAGTTTCTGATAGTGGATAGATTAATAACAAGGGTAAAGAAGGAGTAAACAGGGTACCGCTCTGTGCCTGGTACGGACGTGTGACCCCACAAGGTCAAAGGTCAGCTCAGCTATGTGGCTTCACCGGTTTGATTCCTTGGTGCTGTCTAACAAAAACGGGTTTTCTTTTCACACAGCCGGGTGTTAAAAGGCGTGCACGAGTTCACTTCTAGACACTTACACAAACATGTTTAAAAGGCAAGTCGCGGCGTTTACCCGCAGACACATACATGCACGTCCAAACACACACACACACACCGCATCCTCTAACTTACTCTAGTCTTCTAATAAATGAGCCGAGCTGTTTTCCTCCTGCACCTACGTCTTGTCTGCCGGAGGCGTTATTGAATCGGGATGACGTTTATTAATCCTTTACTGGGCTGTTAAGGCATAAACACCCTTCACAGCGTACTGTCAGTGGCATATTGCCTCGCTCGCACCGGCCCGCTCTTCCACGTCAATTACGCCTCTCGACTTTCAGAGGCGCGGCCTGATGAATCGTCCGTAAAATCCATTCGCATTAATACTCCATTGTGCATCTGCTGCTGACTGTAATTAAAGAAGTAAATGACTCATAAGAAAGGATGCATTAGCTGCAGGGACGGGAGAAAAAAAAAACTAAATAAAGGAGGATAAAGAGCGGGCCGAGACGTACTGAATGGGCTTTTTCATGTTGGAGTGATGCCGTTTTCGTATCGGTGACACTGTGAGATCTACTTTGCAATGTTCTTTAACTAGTGTAATGAGTTTGTACAGTGATAGCTATTTATGAAGATGCCGATATATGAACCCCAACTCGATTTGAGGAGCAGTGAAAGGAAGTGTGGAAAGAATGACAGAAAGAGAGAATGGGGCAAATGGTGTTAAAGGAAGAACAAAGAAATTAAATCAGGAACAATGCAAGCGGATGATCGATGCTTACGCCCAGTGCTCTGTGTTCTTTATGTGCACACTGTGACACACACACACACAGACACACACACATTTCCCTGCCCTTACTTTTTCCTTCCGAACTTGCGCTGCCTGGGGATCCTCACCATTATGCGTTGTGCCAATTTCCGTTGACTGGCTTAAACAGCACAGGTTTGCCAACTGAGCCAAGTATACTGTACAGATGAAGCTCAGGATAGAAAGGAAAAATACGGTCTCTTTTATTTGTATTGCACTTCTCTTTGAAGAATTGCATCAGATTTTTGGTGAGAACAAAATGCTTTTTTTTTTCTTCTTTTATCCAAACATGTAGGGAAAGAGTAATGTGAAAGGATCATTAGGTGTAAAACATTTTTTTCCCTGCATGGAGTCATGTCTCGGCCCTTAGTCAATACTCACATAGCGCCAAGTTGTGGGAAGCTTTTGTAAACATGGCACATTCTTTCTTTGGAGTAATGCTTAGTGTAGAAACAATGAGATACAAGCAACTTGTACCGCATAAGGCAGGGACAAATGATAAACTCAGTAAAAACCTCAGTGTGACACTTGGTTTTTGAAAACGTACATACGAAATGAATATGTCAGTAAAGTAATAGCATACAGTTTTGACCATAAGTTTAAGCCCGCCCTTAGAATTTTTTTTCCTTCTGAACATAGTGATTGTGTCAGAAATGATCTTGACGGCATCATCAGGCGATATTACATTCCACCGATCATCCCTTCATTCCACCGCATTTCGCAGTGTTTTACTGGACAGACAGGTTCTTCACCAGGAAGGATATTCTGTATTCGATATTAGTTCACAATGCAGACATGATATTTGAAAATTCAGGGATTTATTCAGGAACAGAAAGCGGTCTGGGCTGGGATTAAAGGCCACATCGGGGGACGACCATGCCATGAGGAGGACAGCTAGTCGGTCAGCACTTCTCGCAAAATTTACGGGAGTTACATAACAGTGTAAGTAACATAGCTGGCTGTCAATGAATATACTTAATGATAATGAGTTATTATAGATAAAATACCTAAAAAAATTAAACACTTTCCATGATGTGTTTAAACCACAGAGAAGAATGACATGTGACGCTGCATTGGGATAAATCATTTTTGTGTTACAGGACACAAAAGCAAATTAGCTTACAGAACGTTAGAAAATTAGTATATTTAAATTATTTACAAAAGAAATTCATAAAAAAAGTTTTTTCACATGTAGAATTAAAAAACATTAAGACAAAGTTGTTAACTCATGTTTTTCTTTTTTTTTTTTTAAACCAAGAGCCCCTTAACTGCAGGACAGTGGACGTATCTAAAATGGTAGGTTTGGCGCTGAATAGATGGATTTGAGGAGAGCTTTGACAAGGAAAAGGAGTGACTACATGGAAAACTTGTCGAGGGTGTCACGCGTGAGGCACAAGAGAACAACGATAGCGCCGCAGGCAGTATCCAAGGAGACAAGGCGGAATTTCTTCATTTTAGAATATTTTCCTGCATGATAAAGATCAGCGAGAACCAGAAGATCCTGGCGACTTTGCAGAGTGTCCACGAGTGAGTCTACACAGGCTAGGAGAGCACTATGAGGGAAATGTATATAAAAAAAATTACTCACGCAGAGTCTATGGAAAGAATTGACATGTCCATAAATTCTGTAACTTTTTGCTGAGATTGAAGAGAGGATTGTGAAGTTTGAAGAGAGTCTTCTCTGCAAAGTTTCTCACCCAAATCACTCTCTATGAGATTTTTTGTCAGACACTTTTATGTATGAAGTTTTTGCATGTAGCACATTGTTGTTGCACCATCAGCAACAACAAAAAGTCAACAAGTCACTGGTGAATGTTTCAGGTTAGAGAATTTAGTCTTTACATTGCATCTTAAATATAATATCTGAATCTGGCTCACATCAATATTTTGTGCAAAGTACAAGCAATTTATTTCGTCACTGTTTTCTCATACTTGTGTGTTCCTGATTCAAATGCATATGTATCTGACATGGGAACCAAATTTGGTCTATTTTTGTCTTGTGTTTTACTAGGATTAGGAGTTAATTTCTTCCTTTGAAAAAACTAGGAATAAAAGCCCTCAGGGGTCACGAACTCAAACACAGGACTAAACATTCAGCTCAGATCACCAACGTGTCCTACTCGCCCATTTGAACAGACTTCAACAGTCCGTGATCTGGAGATAACTGTTGACTAAAATGCAATGACGACGATCATTCTTTTCAAGACGCCACCTGTTATAGAGAATGTACACACACACACACACACACACACACACAGTCTCACACATATTCTATCCTATTCATCTTCTGAGAGATCTTCAAAGTATGTTTCATGGACCAATCGACTCACATTCATCATCCACCTTGCTCAGACATATTGTATGTGTGTGTTGTGTTTGGAAGAGGAACAGTCATTCCGCTGGGATCCCTATGACATTAGAAGTTAGTTGTGAAAGAGTATATAGAGAATATCTCAATATGTCGCGGCCTGAGCGATTGGCTACGGTTTGGGATTGAGTTGCAGAGAGAGAGAGGCTGCTCCATGGGAATAACAACTTCTGCTCAAGTCATTCTAACCTGGGTAATGTGATCCTGTACACACACACACACACACACACACACACACACACACACACACACACACACACACACACACACACACACAC
>JAQMYL010000036.1:24314088-24331950 GCA_030014365.1 Clarias pachynema
TCTGCTCAAGTCATTCTAAACTGTGTATTGTGATACTGTACACACACACACACACACACACACACACACACACACACACACACACACAAAGAGAGACAGAAAGAGAGAGAGAGAGATGATTGCTTTTGTCTTCTTAAACTAGACTAGTATCTAACTAGACGATGGACAGAAGCTTCATTTTCCTTTCACTGGGAAAAAAATATAGAGACAAACAAAAAGAAACACATATTGTTCGCCATAGAAGCACCTGGTATAAACAACATCGCCTTATCGAACAGAACCCTCTAGATTTTCAATTCTGTCCAGGGGAAAGTGTTTCTCCGCCAGCGGACAGGACGAGGAGGACGTGCTGGTGGGATCAGACACCTCCAATCTGCACTGTGATGCTCGATGATGTCTCCTCTGGAGCTGCAGGCCTCAATAAACCTTGACGGAAAAAATTACGCGGCAAAGCTTACGGGCCTAAAGCAACGTGGGATGAAAATATTAAACTCTGTCAAGTGGCGTGGCAATTTACAGAAGCGCTGGTGGTCTGATTTACCGTGGTTAATGATAAACGCGTCCGTTACAAAGTCCTCGGTGTTGTTAGTGGACGTAAAGCGACTTTGTCACGTGTTAACTTTAATGCTGCGTGTCATATACGATTACATTATACAGGTACGGCAGGTCACGGCATTGCACTTCACCGATGCTTTCTTTTTTTCACAAATGCTCTGCCCCTTCTTTCATCGCTCTCTCGTTCTCTCACTCACACTCACACACCATTTACCCTCTCATTGCCCTTCTCTCTAGACCAGAAAAAGAGCCACAGCGAATGAGACAAACATAAAGTGAGGAGGCAGCCGGAAATAGCACTGCTCCGAACAACAAGCGCAGCAGAAAGCAAGGGCACGGCATCTATGGAGCGGAGAGAAGGCAAAATGACAGACTGCTGTTCACCTCCATTAGCCACTGAGAGAGAAAGAGAGAGAGAGAGAGAGAGAGAGAGAGAGACAAGAAGAAGAAGAAGAAGCATCCAGGAGCATACAACCTGTGAAAGAATCAGAGAGATCTCTTTAAATCCGGACCGGGCCGTTGCCGCATTAATTCTGGAGGAACCGTAATCTCTCAGGCAAATCAAATTACTCTCATTAACTGGCCAAGGAAACGGCCTCAGTAATAAGTGTGTATAAAAAAAAGTATTTATTACCAATAATCACCCGTTTAAAATGAAGCAACGCAGCCGATGGGTTTATTTTTTTGCTGATTAAGGGTAAAAATGAGAAACAGGAAAGGGCGTTTGCACGCGCATACACACACACACACACATACACACACACACACACACACACACACACACACACACACAATGAGAAGTGTCTGTGCAAGGATGACGCAGTGATTAAGGTTGAAAGAATAGAGGCCATATAAGCTTTAAGGACGTTTTTGTGCGGGCAAGCGTGGCGCGACTAAAGCGCGCGCAGCCCATCTCTGTCTAGTTAACACAGCAGAAATGTGACATTCTCCTTTTTAATAACGCTTGACAGCATCTAGGGGTAATTTCCTTAAAAATAAAACCAATTAATTACATCAGAAATGTTAATGGAAAAATATATCAAAGGAGAGATAAATATGATTCGGCGCCATAAAATCAATTAATGGGAGAGGTCAGCGTCTCATTCATTTGCGAGATTAACATAATTACCTATTTTTCTTTTCCTCATTTACTGCTCCATTCATTTGGGACCGCAGCGCTGTCCCTCTATCCCAGTGGAACAAACAGAGCGAGAGCGAGAGAGCGAGAGCGAGAGAGAGAGAGAGAGAGAGGGGCAAGCTGGCCTAAATTAAATATCTCCATCCATACCGAGTGTGAACATTAACACTATGGACACACCATAATTACATTTCTTACTGCGTGCTGTTCGACGGTAAATTATTTTCATTTAGCACTGAAGGCTAGCTCTTTATTCGCTGGTGCGGTATGGAGAAGCCGATTTAATAAAGAACTGAACACGATAGAACTATTGTGCTGGAGACGTACAGTAACTGTAATCGGTTACACTGATGAACAAAAAAACTCCAGGTTGCTGAAATGTCATGATCAGGGATGCAAATTTTGAATATTTTTTCTAAATCGATAATGGATGAATACATTTTTTATTAATGCTAACAAGGCAAAGTTGATTTTTATAAAAATCTTTTTTTTTTTACTGATTTAAGTTTTATTAACCCTCCCGAGAACCTGGCTGTATTGTTGTATAAGTCCGATCCACGGATGCCTGATCCTGTAACCCACAGCACCCAAAGACGCTTCTGACAACATCCTGGTGCCTGGACACCTCCGGACACCTCCGGACACCTCTAGAGGTCTGTCCACAGTGCTGAAAACATTTTAATGCAGCTGTGTATCTGTCTGTAAGCGTATTTGCTCTGTGTCATCGATACTGTCATCAAAACCACCTTGCGAGATATAATAAATACAGAACTAGCGCTCACGCTTTATTCTCTGATCAGTTACTCACGTTTCCTCCGTGCCTCTGTGTGGCAGTGGTCCTAACCTTGTTAAAATACTAAGCAAAATATTTATTTGAATTCGCACATTATTTGTACATCTCATTTGCAAACCATGAAGAGAGGACGGTGTGCGTGTGCGCTGCCTCTGTACAACCCGAGTCTAACCTCAGTGAGAAACCCGGCGGTGACCACAGCTAGAGTCGTGGTTTTCCAGAGGCTCAATTACGTTAAAGCACACTTAGCTACACGAGTAAGGATAGAGCGTGCAGATTCTTCGCTCGGATAGCAACAAGCGGCCGATTGTTTTTCTCCCCGCGCCGATGATAAATGACTACGAGCCATCGAGGTGTTTAGAGATTAACGAGCGAGTTAGAGTGTTTAACACACAACAGCTACTTCAGTGAGACCCGATGCTAAGGATCACATAAACACTTTATAAATAGTGGGCTGGGAGGATAATTATTTTGATTGTGGGCTCTCGTGAAGCTCCCCCACTTTAACATCTGTTTGAAATATGGGCTGGTGTGTGCGTGAGGTCGAGCGTGTGTATGTGTTTCTAACTCCAAAAAAACAGACACAGGCAAAAAAAAAAAAAAAGCCCATGTGTGCAAACTTTATATCCATTCTTTCTCCTTTCTCTGTAGCTTTCTCTATCTCTCCCTCTCTTAAACACACACACACACACACACACACACATACACACACAGGTAGCACAGAATCTCTCTGCACTTCACCTGGCATGGTGGTGGAGGTGAGGTTTGTCAGAAGACACAAATATAAATGAGTCTAAAAAAATGTGTATTTATCCAGTCTAAAGGAAGTAGTTTATTTTTCCTTAGATGGAAAATCCTGACCCTATTCCACTAACATTTTTTTTTTAAAGTAAAAGATAACAAATGCTAATAAAGTGCCACAAAAATGGTTTTCCACTGGCTTCTCTATTTTACACACTGGTATGTAGACCTGACAACTCATCCAATCTTCGGCTTTGCTCCCAATTCCAGCATCTCTGTGATCCAGGGCCGAGGCTCGGAACGCCGATACACCTCAATTAGAACCGCAGAGTTGCACAACTTGCTTCCGAAAGATCTGTAAAAAGCTGTCGCACTGTGCATAGCGCGGCCTCTGGTGATTCCGTGTAATGTGTACAATTCATCTAAGCAACGTCGAAACATATGAATCTTTAAACTGTGAAGTCAATTGAAAATATCAAAAACACACATAGCAAACTGGTGCTTTTTTATTCTTCTTTACGATGAGTGTGAAATATGCGTTGCTCCAGCATGTCCTGCTACTGTAGCTAGCTATAAGCCTTTTAAATAACTGGTAAACTAGGGCAGTGTATTGATCTTTTTGCAGAAACGTGATTACCGTGACATCAGTCACATTAGCCGACAGCAGAAATACCATTAGCTGACATTAAGCTACTATGTCTTTACATTTATTATTATGTTCGATGTGTTTTTTTGGGAAAAAGAAATATTATTCCTGTTGATTATGATGTATTTTCATATGCAGTATTTTGTAGTGGACTTAGTACAAACATATTCAAAAGAGAAACAGACGTGTGAAAAAAAGATGAAGAAGGTCATGACAATCACTTGTTCCATACCAGATTGTGCTCTTATTCGGGGGTTAAAGGGGGATTCGGGATTCAGCCTTTAATAAGCAATTAATAAGGAGACAAAGTGTTGTTTAAGGACTTATCATCATCAGATGTCTTTTCTTGCTGAAAGTGCTACTGTGACTGGTTGTGTATGTGGATTTTGGCACTAGCACCAAATACGTAGCATCCCTTT
The DNA here is from genome assembly GCA_030014365.1 of Clarias pachynema. Classification (NCBI taxonomy): domain Eukaryota; kingdom Metazoa; phylum Chordata; class Actinopteri; order Siluriformes; family Clariidae; genus Clarias; species Clarias pachynema. The sequence goes on from JAQMYL010000036.1 coordinate 24,318,381, forward strand.
CTCCATCTAGAAGTGGACGTGACCATGGTGGATAGACGCTGTGACATCATGTTCAAAACGTCTATACTTTTGCCTTTAAAAAAAATCACTTGTGTGCTTCATGTAGCTCGAGCTGTGGAAAGAATGTGACCCAGTACTGTGTGAGTCAGCACAATCTTCTCATTAAACACATGCACACTCTTTATTTCCCTGTTCCACTCGCTCCCCCTAAAGTGGCATCATGTCCCGCTGTGTGGCAGGGTCCCAGGGTGGCGCTCGGTGACTGATCAGAGCGAGTCACACGCATTGCTGTATACTGCCGTGCTTTATCTTGTTCTTTAACAGGCGGAATCAATCAATCCCCGCACGGCTTCGCCATTCCAGGCACGGCTCGCGTGCTCCAGTTCAGCCATCGCCCGGAGTTACCTGAGCCAAATTGGATCAACAAGCTCCGGTTCCCCTTTACTGCCGCAATCCGAGATGAAGATCATATTAGAGGGAAGAGAGCGAAGTGCGTAAATACAGCAGAGAGAGACAGATAGAAGACTTGATGTGGGCCGAGTCAAGCATTTTTTGAGGACAATTACAAAAAAAAAAAAAAGAATAAATCATATTGTAAAAAAATAACTAAATAAAAACAGAAAGCGCTAATGAGCATACGCAACCATCTGCCCCGTTGAATGCACTGATCTAGCGTATGCATTATTACAAACCAATTAAGTAGACATTGCTGCTTAATACACCGCCTCTTGTTCCTCCTCCTTTCAAACAAACCTTATAAAAATTACAAAACTACATGTAAATTGGAACAGGCTAATAATTTGCATTTACCCGAAGAAAGAAAAGAAATATGGGAGTGTTTCCACAGATGGGGAGCTGCTTATTCTTATGCGCTGATGGTCTTATGATAGATTTGAAGAACAAACCTTGACTAGCGTTGCCATTTTTTTTTTCAGTTGCCCTACAGATATTTTACATTATTCAATCAAAAATACCATCTTTCTGATTCCAACTTTCTTTTTTATATATTTTAATGTTTAATAGGGGGCCCGTGGCTATCTATGAGAGCAATTATTAGATATCCGCAGAGAGAAATTGAAAAATTAATCATACGCTCGACTTTGCTCTGGCGCTTATACATAGGAAATGGCTTGCTGCTCGCTTTTAAGCGCAACAACGCGCTCCGCAGGGTTAGAGGCTGCAGAAAACAATCACGTCAATATCACAATTAAGAGATTATTTACTTCTGCCGCTCCTAGAGACGATAACCTGCCGTGCGGTGCAGAGATTAAGATCGGTGTTGATCGCGTAGCAACAAAAGTGATGTGGGAAGATGAGGGATAATCAGCACACAACATCCAAACCATAAGAGAAAATTACAGTGATAAGGAAGTTCTCTTGATAAGTTAAGACATAAAGGGAAATTACCCAAACTGCTTCTCCTCCTGCTCCTTTCTACATCGCTCTCGGTACAAATATATGCTCGTTAATTCATCTACATTATGACACAGAACTACAAAATAAGTCAGAAAGCTGACGCTTGTATCGGACACGGAAAAAACTCACATGCAACAGCTGCCACCAAGCCTGGTGAAAAACATGTTACCATATGCACTGTAAATATTCATAATGCTACAGCAGGTTTTTTTTAATTTTTTTTTTATGTTTTTGGCTTTCTGCCCTGGTGATCATGCTATACTATGCTAGACTTTAAACAACATGCTTTAAACTTCAACACAAAAAGTGTTAATTATAACACGAACAATAATGATCTTGCTGAGGATTGTGGGAATTGAAGTACTATAGCCAGTTTCTTCCTATTCACTTGATTGCTAGTATTTGCGAAAAGATTTTGTGAGAAATGTGTGCTGAGACGATATAATATGCATACTGTCGCCACTTTGTTCTTTTTGGGATATGTATTGTAGAGTAACATTTTTTGTAATAATAAAAATAAATAAATAAATGGGAAAAAAAGCAAACAAAATCTTGCAGATGATTTCATTCTAACCTACAATTTTTACATTTTTACACGATTTATTAAGCAAAATTATCATTTCGCTTTTGGTTTATTCGCGTTATTATTATTATGTTTCTAGCATCATCCCGCCACCTCGACTGAGAACAATAATGATGGACTAGAACAACATGCTTCAAAACATTTTTTTAATATAAAAAAAACATCAATCCAGAATGCGAATTTGTCATTACAACATTTAACATCTTCCTGACATGCCATGTTACTCTTAAGCCTCCAGGGGAAACAGTCTTATTTCAACTCCCCTCCTTAACACTTAACACCTTTCACGTTAAACGTTCTCCAATTCCCCTGTAGCGTGGTGAGTGTAAAATCTAATCATAACAATGATGATCTACTACCACAATCCAGTGTCCCAGCGTTCAATATTTAAGACCTGACATCCTGTAGTGTCAAAGAAAGTAGTTATCTCATGTCTCAATCAACGTCTCAATCTTGATTTGAAAGACAGATAAGCGACGACAACTAAGTGTCATCCAGTGTTTGTTTTGATCTGAAGTGTTTTTACAAGCCTTTTTTCTCTGGTTTCCGAGAAACAGGATCATTGGTTACGATTAATGACTTTCATAATGTGAAAGCGTGTGGTTTTTTTCTGAGCAAATCTTGTAAAGTGGTTGATGACTGGAGAATCGTCAAGGACAAAATAATCTGTGAAATCTGTCATTATATCTGTGACCAAGACGTAATGTACCATTCAGCTGAAATCAGACAGCTATAAATATTGCTTTCTTTAAATATATACTCTAACCAGCCACTTCATTAGGTACAACTTGCTAGTACTTGGTTGTACCCCCTTTTGCCTTCAGAACTGCCCTAATTCTTCATTTCAAAGATTCAGAATTCAGAGATTTTTTATTGAAATATTGACATGACAGTATCACGCATTTGCTGCAGATTTGTTGGCCGCACATCCATGATGCAAAGCTCATATTCCATCACGTCCCGAAGGTGCTTTATTGGATTGAGATCTGCTGATAGTGGAGACCACTAGACTCACTGTCATGTTAAAGAAAGCAGTTTGAGCTGGTTATAGCTGTGTCACTTGGCACAATATTCTGTGGTCATAAAGGCTTGGACATGGTCAGGAACAATACACAGGTTGTGGAATATAAATGATGCTCAGTTGTTACTTAGGTGCCCAAAGTGTGCCAAGAAAAATATCTCCCACACATCAAATGTTGCGGTATATGAATTTTGCATCCCTTTCACAGACATATTAAGTCTTCTTCTCCACATATGTCTCAGGACATATATTCCCTTGTTATTGGAAAGAAGACAGAAAGGAAAAGACAGACACATGCATAAAGGCACTGGCTTATTTTCTGTGCCATTTGCTGGCTTGCACTCTAACAGTCCCTTCCTATTACATCATGTCAGCGACTGTAAACAAGCAAATAACAACAGGGCAGTGAAGCCGGGAGCATGGCGTGACACACCTCCCCGCACCGCGTGGGGAATTGCTCTGCTCGTTCTCCCGGCCTACAAAACATTTGTTTTTTTATTGACCGACTAAATAATACATCACATTTTCCTTCTCTCAGGAACAAATGGAGAGGGAGGAAAAAAAGAAAAGGATTTATGAGAGGGGAACAGAGGGGAAACTATTTATGGCAGGCGTCATTCATAGATAGGCGAGGGACCATCAGCCATATTTATGGGCCGCCATCATATCGTAGACGCCGAATATCATTCTCCGAATGGTACGCAAACTGCCGCTGCTGCCATTTCTCTTCCGAATAGAGGCCACGTCACATCCACTGGGCCTTGGCAGGTCATTATTAACAACGGAAAACACACAGGAACAATCCCACTAAAGGTGGAAGATTATGCTGTAGTCCGTAGATACAATGACTGCGTAGATTTAAGCGTAGAGTTAAATTTAAAAAATAACTGCAATAAAATTCATTTCATTAGGACTTGAGTAATTTTATCTCTATTGTGTTAGTTATACATGGAGATGTGTGGTAATTATTAATAGCCTCTCTATATCTATTTAAGTCATACCCACATCCATCTCTCAGTATACAGTGTGTCTGGTTGACATTAAACTGCCTGGGAATAAAAAACAGTGTCTCACTCACACAATGACATTTCAAACAACAGCCTTTATCTTTGATTACTGCACACAACGTCGTGGCCAATTCATGTGTGAAAATGATTCCTTGTTCCCCAAACCATTCTTTCACAATTTGGCGACTGGAATATGCCAGTGCCATCAGGGAAGGGGAAAAAAAGCATTGATGTGATAACCTGGTCATTCAGTACATTCAGGTCATCAGCTGACTTCATTTTATTCCCACATAACATTTTTACACCTGGCCAACTGAAGCAACCTCAGATCATAACACTGCCTCCAGAAGCTCGTACAGTGACCACTATGCATGACTTTGGAGCAACTGACAAAGGTGATGTGGGTCCAGACTGACCATATTCTAGAGTGATGGTGTATCAGGGTAAGAAGGGGAGCACATGAGACTTTTGTAGGTCACTCTGCATAAGAGCGTCTGCCAAATAAAATGTTACTGAACTGAATTAAATGTAAATGTCAGTCTGGAATAGGGTCTGGATTCAATTTGGAATCTGGATTCATTAGAACCCATAACAATTGTCCATTGCTCCAAAATCCAATCCTTCAACATTGTCAGTTTTTAACTTAATTTCAGTAATTTTGGCCTTAAATTTCTCCTTAGTTGTTGCCTTTGCCTGACACCGGCCCTATTGAAAACAATGTCTTTTTATTTGGCCAGGCAGTGTACTGTATGTTAGTCTGTAAAAAGAGGAATAGAAATTTCTATTACCTGTATCTCACTAAAAGCAACATTTTAGTTAGGTATATACAGTAGTTAAAAATGTAGATATACACTACATATACAATATAGTTGTTTAAAATTGTAATTGAGTTTTAACACAGTTACAGCCTACATACACATTATATTATAGTGTAACGTTCTTTTTAAATAATAATTATAATAATAATGATGTGTCAAAATTGTACTCGGTTAAAAATAACCATTTAGTGAATTGAAAAAACTTGCGTTAACATTTTTTCCCCCACAATGATGAACTTGATTTGAAGTATTAAACTAAAATGGTTGGATGCAGAACTGAACACGTTAACTCCTAGACACATCATATATTTTTAACACATAATTTAAATAAAAATGTATGGTTTAATTAAAAAAAAGTGAGGTTATTTTTTTCATTAGAAAATGTAATTAAGCAAAGGTACATTTCAGAAAGTCAATAATACTACAGTAATGAATGTATACGCCAAAATAACACTGAAGTGTAACGACAACTTATAATTACTCTTGTATTTTCTACAATTTGTCACGTAACCTACTAATAATTATTCACAAACAATGTGACAAGCATTTATAATAAAGGTCAAAATCTGTATTAAATTAAGGAGTGAGTGTGGCATGTATGGAATGTTTGTCTGACACACTGTTTCTGTGATTTATACAGACATTGCTTATCTTCTGTAATTTGATCGTAATTACTAGAGACATCCCCTGGCCACAAACAAAACCGGAAATAGCATCTAAAAATATTTTTTATATATAAGGAATTATATAGTCAAATATTTGTGGACACTTGAGCATTAGTCTTATATGTCCAGATTTTACCTTTACTGGTATAATAACCTCCATTCGTCCGAGAAGGCTTTCTACTAGATTTTGTATCCTGGCTGTGGGATTTGAGCTCATTCATCTTCATGTTCGGCAGGATTGAGATCAGGACTCTGTTCAGGCCACTCGAGTCTCTTTACTTCAACCATGGCAAACCATGTCTTCTTGGAGCTCGCTTTGTGGACAGGTGCTTTCTTTTGAAATATGTTTGGATTAGGTAATTTTGTTTCAGGTATAATTCTGTGTAATATCTGTGGTTGGAGAGATTAAACAAAGGAAAATCCTTTTTTTTTTTTTCCCCTGAAAGCAAATATTCAACATATACACAGTCGCGTGTTAACCACTGTACACAATGATGCACACACAAAAGAAACTGCCAGCAACCAGCGTGTGCGGCAATGGTGACAAATCTCTACTCCGTCACTGGCTGTGTGGCCTTGGCCCTGAACCACAACCCTCTGAATCAACACATCACCTGTCCCGACATCTAGACATTATGAATAAGAAATACCAACTAGCTGCAGTACAGGACTTTCACATTACATGTGCTCCACCCCTCCACTTATCTTCACTCTCTGAAGTGTCGTCAGACTCTCTCTCATGCTCAAAGCTGTTTTGTCCAAATCTCTGGAGTTTCCCTTTGACGCCTTAATCAGGAGTGGGTTCAGTGGATGAACGCTATATTGAAACAAATAAACGCTTTAAAATGCTCAGAAAGGCCGAGCTTTTCATTTCAATAGCATGTTTAACCCTTATCGTCCCCGCTCCTAAGGGCCCATTCTATGTTAATTGGATCTCCATGGCATTTGTGTTGGGGTGTTACCATGCACAGTCCATGAATAATAATTACCCAGAAGTTTTCGATCCTTGTTGAAAAAAAAAAATACTTTTCCTGATACATATTAATTCGGTGAAGTTTTTCAAAAGTCAAAATCTCATTAAAAATGCATAAGCGCCTCACTTCCCATGACAATTAATGCGTCTTTAAATTGAGCCCTAATAACTCTGAAATTGCGTTATATGGAACGGAAACTTCTTCTTTTTTTCCTTCCAAAAGGCGCAATTATTGTTCATCTGCAGGAAAACATTTCAATCTAAAAGCAACGTTAAATAAGAAATAGAGGAAGATTATAAATGTTTTGTTCTTTTTAAAAATACAGGCTCTGTCTTAAATTTAATTCCTTGATAAGCGATCTAATGCTAAAACGATGTCAACAACACCGCGGGCCGCCTCATTCCCCCAGCTGCCTACAACACCTGCTCCACGTTTACAGTACCCCTCTTTACGGCATCAAAGCCCATCCGCTTAGTGTAGACAGTGAGAGGTGCTTCATGCTCCTAATGGTACCAGCATAGCAGGCACCATTTACATGGGAGGTCTATCTTTCTCTCTCTCTCTCACTCACACACACATACACACGCACACTGTTGTTAAAGAAGAAGAAAAAGAAGAGAAGAAGAAGGGAAAGAATGAGACAGGCAGAGGTTACATCATCTAAGTAAATATGGGAAGTAGAACAATGGGACGGCCAACAAATCTTTACAAAAAAAAAAAAAAAAAAAACAGGCGTACACAGATCACTCGCATTAACACACTCTCACACACACACACACACACACACACACACACACACACACACACACACACACACACTACCTCTCTCACTCTCCCCACTACGCCACTTTTCCGTCGGCTGACCGTTTGACCCGAAATCCATTAGCGGTGTGGCGCTGCAGCCTTTAGCAGAGCAACTTGGTCCTGTTTTTCCTGTACAGCCCCAGACACACTCCTTACCTCACTGTCAAACAACTCGCACATGAATTACTGTAAACAGGATGTTAACCCGCGGTGCAGTAAACTCTCTCCATCTGCCCTACGTACATATATATGACCTGCACATCATCATAGCACTCTATAGTTTATGGGCGCTAGACTTGATAATAAATCTTCTCTGATGCCCTGACTGTGAAAGCGAGACCCTGATACGGGGCGGGTTTGCCAGGTTCGGAGGAGCGGCGCTTTGCTTCGGAGCTCCGACGAAAGTATCTCTTTAAAGGCGGGGAATATTGCTTGCCCCAATTAGAAAGCAATATGGGAAAATTGCAGTGGCGTGGTTCTCCACGGGAAAAAATAAATAAATAAATAAAAACGCGGTGATGGAGTATTCTGTGACACGCTGCAGGTTCCCTTTCTCCTGAGAATAATTATTTCTCGCCTTTTCTACATACAATCACCCTTAATGTTTAATTTCCATTGCATTGCTACGATTATGAATCAGATTGCCCATCAATTGGCAGACGCAGCAAAGAAATTCACCCTGTAATAAAACTGTCATCTGTATAAAGACAGATGTTGCAAGTTGGGTGATAACACAATTAAAGCGTTCAACGAGGGATTCCAGAAAATTATTGAAATTGGAGCAAGCACTATCATTTTACCAATAAAGCAATTTGAGGCAATATGCAGTGTCATAACGCTGATCTTTATCCCTGTTGTCTAGAGCTGCAATAAGTTGGGAAGTTGCAAGCCTGTCATTTCGGGCCAATCGGACATTACCTGTAAGAGTTTGCGAGCAGATGGGAGAGAGGAGGAGAGCAGAGAGGAGGAATGCAAGAAAGGGAAATGCTCAAGCGACATCCATGAATCTTATTTTAATCCAGCTTCTCCAGTCTGTTCATCTGTCTTCCATCAGCTTCTCACTAGTGGATGCATTTATCTGGGTCTACACAAAATCTCTCTCTCTCTCTCTCTCTCTCTTTCTCTCTTTTCATCGCCTCGTTTCCATGAAGCACCAGATACACTTTTGCATAATGGAACATGTGTGCCATGCCAGCCGAGTTTCTATCTCAAAATGTTGCAGACTAAAAAGCCAACCTTTTTTTACTTTCTGTCTTTCTAGATGCAATGTCACAGACAACTGCACTCATCCAAGGACAGAGAGAAGAAAAAAAATCATAATTGCCTTGCTTTATCTTGTAATTTGTAACAAAGCTAAAGCATCCATGAGCCTGACAAAGCAAACGCCAACTGATTTGCCCTTCCATAAAAGAAAAGCAATTATTCATCCATTGTTTTGTTATTTTTTTCTTTCGTCCTTTTTTTTTTTTTTTTTTTTTTTAACTTTTTGATATTGATGGAATATGTTGGGAGCAGACACGGGGCTTGGATGGATATTTCCAAGCCCTCAAACTTCATTAAAAGATGTCTGTGATGAGGCAGGGTGCTGATATTAAATATTCAGCAGCTGCGTACGTGCGCGCGTGTTCGGCGTGATTACTGGCAGTCCATAAGTACAAGTCAACAACAGTTTGCTCAAGCATGCAAGTGATTAAAAATGCACCAGCATTTTGCGAATGGTCATAAATCATCGGATTGTGCAGAACACGAGACGCGATAGAGACAACAGGAACGTTCTTGAGCACCGTCGTATCGTCCGTAACAGCTTGGAATGGCTGTTGGAGTGTTTGTTGCTGGCTAATTACAGGTGAGTTTATAGGCATTTATAGAGTCATCAAGACTAAATCCTACATCAGCTGTAAAAAGCCACTTCCTTCTTGCTGCAGAGGTTGTTTGTACGTGCACACGCAGGCGCTTTCCGTTGCACATGCATCAAAATGAAGAGAAAAAAGGCCCAAAACACCACAAAAAGTTTGCTGGTGCATACGATCAACCTGTTTGTCTGTTTTTCTTTTTCTTTCTTTTTTTTTAATTTTATTTTTATCACTCTCATCATCCTCACTTCCTCATCAAAAGAAAATGCTGAAAACCACAAGTTCTCTCATAGCTCGAGGGTGCGCATGACAAAAAGCAGGTTTTGAAAAGCAGTCACCGAGCGCAGTCATTACAGGATCTGCATGCATTTCACTTTATGCCAAAACTACCTTTGGCTCCATTAAAGCTTGATGTCTATCTGGGAAAAAAAAAGGAAAAAAAAAAAACATCTTTTATAAATCTGGGACTGTTTTGAGGAACCCTACGCGAGTTGACGTGTTTCTGATCCACCTGACTTCTGGTGGTATCTCTGGCGACGTGCTTACCCGGCCGGGGTGAGGATGTGTTTATCTTAAATGGGGAAATTCCAGTCACTTACACTTTTACACAGCTGCAGAACAAATAATGCAATGTCAAACCAGTTGAAAAGCAGAATAAAGCAGATCAAAATGTGAAAGAAGTCAAAGGAGGAGGAAAAAAAAAAGTACTAGCAGCTGGAACATAAAGAGAAGAATGTGTCCTGCTTTCAAGTCAACAACAGGAGGAATAAAACATTGTCGCTGTATAGAGTGGATAAGGAACTGAGAAACATAAGCAGTGAACTTGTTTCAACTCTGCAAACAAAAAATTTGATATTGTAGATGGTTTGGCCATGTAAAATAATAATAATAATAATAATAATAATAATAATAATAATAACGCAGAAAGCACGGTTCGCATGCTTTCCCTGTTGTCACATGGCTTTCCTCCGAGCTCCCTGGTTTCCCTTACGCTATAAAAAAAAGTTGCAACTAGGTAGACTGGCTACCTTGTGTGAATAAGTGTGTGGCGTGTGTGTGTGTGTGTGTGTGTGTGTGTGTGTATGTATATACTGTAGTGCCCTAACATGGACTGGCATGCCATTTGGAGTGAATTTCTTTATGCTCCCAGTGGATTTTCTGTTTTGCATTTATCATTAGTTACTTATCTAATCTCAAACAGCGTAATGTTCAGATGAAGCCTGTTAAGAAATGCTGCACATACTGTAACCAAGCTTACTTTGCAAACGGCTAACACAATTACACTATCAGCAGCAACTACAGAGACATTACAAACAACTCGGTTATTTTTTTAAAGAATGCAAATCCTCATTCATTTAGCAATGACTTTGGAATTTTTGTTTGGCTCTACATCTTCACGCTAAATTCATAACACAAGACAATCGTTACGGATTCGGGGCCTGATAATGGCCAGATTGATCATGGTTTATTATTAGAGGAATATCAAACATTTACAAATAAGCATACAGTATGCAGTTGGAATGAACAAACAACAAAGCTGAGCACTTTGGTTAAGGCAGCATTATTGTAAGGTTTCGTGATTTTCTGAACCAACAATACAAATTTAAATTCTGAAAAACAACTATCAAAGGCCATCTGCTGGGGTGTAGTGGCATGCAAAAGTCACTGTCTGGAAAGTTTTGGTATAGCAAAGTGGAAAAATGTCTCTTTTCATTTATAAAGAAATTTAAATTCATTTATTCATTCATTTATCTTCCATACCACTTAGCCAGAGAAAAAACTCCAAGCACGGGGAGAACATGCTAACTCCATGCACACAGACCCCGAGGAGGGACGTGAACACTCGACCCTGGAGGTACAAGGTGACAGTGCTAACCACTACGCCACTGTGCTGCTGAATTTAAATTGTAAACATAAATGTTTGTAAAAACTTGCGACAAGGTTGCCATAAATCCATGAAACGCATAAGAAATGTACTTAAGGGCACCTAGCTTTTATACAATGAATATATAAACAAATGAATAAAATTCTATAGTACACCATCAAGTTGTTTAAGAACAGTAACAGCACTATCAATAGCAAATCGTACCAACAATGGTTATGTTATTTAAGGAATATTTAAATTATATTTTTAAGTATTATTTTCACTATTAACTTCAAATGCCTTGCTGTTTTTAAATTATTATTATTTATTTATTTAGTCATTAATTCATTGAAGGACAACTTAGTAAACAGGCATCGTGTCTTTCATGGCATGAAATGCCAACACATCTAAGAAGTTATCTCAGGGTTTTATTCCCAAGCCAAGTTCTCTTTCTCCATTTATGACATGATGTCAAATCAACATGGCTGCTCATAGCACAGTTCAGCGACAAAGACACATATGTCTTCATTTGTTAAGTCTAAAACGCCTACACAGTTTGCTGTTTGAGAAAGAAAATATACATCGCTCATCCGAGTGTTATGCCTAGCATGTTTCTAACAAAAGATGAACATCCAGTTTCCCCATTTCATCTGTCAAAAGCACTGAAGTCAGATATGACATAATTCAGACTTATTTATTAATAGTGTATAATTTATTATTAATTCAGAAATAGCACTTATGATGTAATGGAGAATTATAGTTTAAAAAAAAACCCGTTCGTCTGGCTTTTCAAACCTGCAAGCATTCCGTATCTCTGAAGTGATATCTGTATATTGTGCTACAAGATAAGTCTTGACTTTCATATGGAGATGTTTAAATGAAGCTTATGGTCTACTTCCCCTGATCTAACTCGTGTGGCAAGATGAATTCCCCTGTCAGGCTCGAGATGATCAAACAGATTACAATTATTTTATCCTCCATATGTATTAATGAGCAGTGTCTTTTATAGTTATGTTCCTTAACAAGAACTGATGACATGCCAGGCTTCAGGTTTGTTTTTTTTCCTGCCATGTTCTCAAAGGATTTAAAGCTTATTAGTGAAAAAAATGAAGCTTTAGAGTTTCAGAAAATGACCAATAAACACATTTTAACTGAACTATCAAATATCAACTAATTTGATGCTCTGTAGCAAAGCGGTAACAAATGATTAAATGGGTACAGTCTAGAATGAACTGTATACAAACATACATACTGTGCAATGGGCACATAGTAAACTGAGTGAATGCCAATCAAAAGGAAATATCTGGAAAAACATGGATATTCTGTTTAATTATGCATCTTAAAAAAAAAATAATAATAATAATCACCAGGCAAAGCTTTGCACATATTCTACACAATGCATGCTGTAAGAATAAAAAAAAAAGAAGAAAAAAAAAGTTGCAAATGAGTACCGGTAATCACTTTCAGAGCAGTTAATGTTAGCCACTTGGTTCATTCTTAAAATTCAGACTTTTCTTCTCTTGCAGCTCTCACACTAAATATCACATTTTAAAGGGGTGTACAGTACTGTGCAGTAGTCTTGAGCCACCCCTCATTTCTTCATTTTTTGCTTCCAGAGAGATTGATTTTCCTGCATTTTTCAATGTAGTCTTAAAGAATAGCTCTCCATTGAAGGACTTTTTTGGCTCTGATTTTCAGTCCGGTCGCTGAACCTGACTAGTTTCAGAGGAATGGTCTTGTTTGTTTAAGCCACACAGTGACCTATGAATCATTTGAGCATAAAAAAAACATGTAACTTAAGTCATGAACCAGTGAGAAACAGGTACAGATGATGACAGGTGATCAGGCTGGTGATTAGTACAGTGCTGATCCTGAATGCTGAGTGGTCGGAGCAGACAAGAAGAGAAATGAGGTTGTTACATAAACAACCAATTTTTAAAAAGCCTGCTGCAGTAAAACATTTGTTCCCATTAATTTAATTTAATTTAATTTAATTCAATATGAAGAAATGATAGGTGGCTCAAGACTATTATGCACAATAAAATGCTCAAATCAATAAATCAATAACCTTTTTTTTTATGAGGAGCATAAACTGAACAACACATGGTCACACACACACTGTCCCTTTCCCACCTAGACATGGTTTCTTCAATAGTCTGTTTTTAATATTTTGTTTCCAAAATCATTATAAATGCCAGATTTGTGGGTTCCCCCCCCCCCCTTTCTTTTATATCAATAGAACCGATTGCTCACAGGTCATCAAATAGTAATTACAAGCAAACACATGATGTCTAAAGATTTAAAAGATGACTAAATAAAATAAATCAATGACATATGTCTTTTTAAACAATTCTGTACATGTCGTGAGAATTTAAGCCCCGTGTCCGAGAACTTAATCTAGACAATCTGCTTCACGCCAGCTCCAACGGCAGAAAAAAAAAACAATTTCACACTTTTACAGCTTTCATGTATGTGGGAGTATTAAGAGTTATTGGATCTTTTTGGATTGGATTGTGAAATCTTCTTTCGAGAGTGGGTCTAAGCGTAAAGCATTAAGGCGAGGGG